>VWZT01001845.1:113928-125566 GCA_013397055.1 Pachycephala philippinensis | reverse complement strand
TTTTTTTTTTTTTTTTTTTTTTAAGTATTATTTTTGCTCAAAATTCCTGAATGAGTAGGGTAAGGCTTCCTGCTGATGAATTTTAGTTACTCTTTTTTGATTCTATGAACTGATTCTAATAATTACTGTAATAAGTAAAGTTCACAGTTCTGATGCTGGGGTAGTGTTGGAATAAATGTGGTGTTTTAAAAGATCTTGCATTAGATCCTGTATAATAGAAAGGATGAAAATATGCATCAAAATCTGAATATTTTCGATGGGAATATTAAATTGTAAACTAAAAAGGTGGGGCTGTGATAGCCCCTCTTCTTTTTCAAGCTTTGATTTAAATTTCAATATGGGAAACCCCATAGCACAGAACTAAAACTAGAATTCAGTTTATTCCTGATGAAATGAACTACAGAGTTCAACAGTGATATTCTCGTATGCAATGAGGCAAGGTATCACGAGTGAGATACCTGCAGAACATGTCCAATAACAGGAATGTGTCACAGCTGTCTGAAAGAAGTGATGAAGCAGCTGCAGTTCTTCCACTGAACAGAAGAGAAGCAGTAGAAATATTGAGGAAAAAAATTAAGCAAATATAATCAACTTTTTAAAACTGCTGTTCCCCTCCATATGAGCTAAAATAGCCCTAATTGCTTGATGAAATGGGCACATTTGCATTTGATTTTTGAGGGAAGGCCTCAAAACTGCATCAAAATTGAATTTAGCAGCTTGTTAATGTCAGCCACGGCTTAACACAAAGGCAAGGTGACCAGTTAGTGAGCACACGAGCCAGGCTACGGCACAGCATCTCCTGGACCACAGTGGGAAGAGTTGGATCTCAAGAGATTGCTCAGAGAACTGGAAATGACCTGAATTATCGATAGCTGGACTGGAGAACACTGCTGGGCCTGTTTGCAGCAGCCTGTGCAGCCTCTGAGCCCTGGGTGTGTGATCAGATGTTCACACCTGCAGTCATGGGACACCAAGAAACCAGAGTATGGTTAATGCCTAAAGAGGCCAACCTAGAAACAGAGACTGGACAGGAGGAGGGGAATAAAGGTGGATATTTATTTGAAAGGCCTTCAGAGGCACACCCTGGGCAGGCCAAAGGCTACACCCAAGATGGACCCCGAGTCACGAGTTCTTCACACTTTTATAGCTTTGGTCCATTTGCATCTCAACCCAATTTCACCAATTAAACTTTAGCTAATGATGGAATTTCCCCTCAGCTTGCCCCCCTTCTCAAGATGCTGGGTTACACATTTTGGGCCTAGGCCGGGCTGGGTGTCCTTGGAGAGCAGCCTGGAGAGGCTTTGTTCTGTCTGTCTCAGCATGAGAGAGCAGCAGCTCCCAGGCTGCAGGACACTGCAGAGTTACACACTGGGAATGCAGGATTTGAAAAATATAAAAGCCAAAACCTAAGGCATCATGGTCATCAGGTGATTAAGCCAGGAATGCTGTCCTTGGCTTACAGTAAAAAACATCTGTGAGATGTCATTTTTCTAAGTCAGGCCTAGACACTCAGAGCTTGCCAGCCTCCTGAAGGTTTCACATTCCGTCTGCACACTGGGTACTGTATTTTTTCATTTTTTCTTTAATGTTTTGGTCAATGAAGTTCCTCCAATACTATAACAATAAGTTGGTTAAGCACTTCCTAGGGAGCTGTGCTTAACTTAATTTTTATCTGATGACAGTTCCTTGCCCCTCTTGTTGCCTCAGTGAGGGCTCTTTTGAACAATTCACAATTTATCTGACTTCAGTGACAAGTAAGAAGGGAAGAGACAGAGTCTTTTGCAGACTATATTTTCTTGAAATAATTATCATGATTTGGCTGATTCTAGTCAAGTGTGCCCTGACATGTTGATAATATCGCATGGGAATTAAAACACAAGGGGAATTTTCCTTTTCCCTTAATTTTCTCAGTAGACCTGTGGGCGGGACATCAAAACTGTTTTCGGAGTCCCAGTTTCCTGCTGTGAAAGTTGTTAGTGTGGGAGCAGAAATCCCACTTTGGGGTGCCTTTGTTTTTAAATAATTCTTTAATTGTGATTTGCCAAGAACTGTGCTGGGACTCTGCGGTTTTATCTGCTTCAGCCCAGCTGAGGAGATGTGATAAATGGAACCTGTTAAACACCACAGTGAGACACGGAGAGCTGCAGAAGGCAAAGGCTGAAATGATAGGCTATAATCAGAGGCGAAGGGAGATGGAGTGCCACACAAATACCTCTGAGAAATTTGTTAAACAAACTCAAGCTCTTGTATAATTAGATGACAAGATTTATTTTAAACTATGAGGTATAAGTGTGACAGCACTATAATTTGTCTTAAATAATTTCTTCACACCCAACAAGACACGGTCTTCAGAGTTCAGTCCTTCTATGCATTTCTTAAAAATAAAACGCAACACTTTTTACACCTAAATTGAGTATGGAATTGGAAATAAAGCTTGCTGAAAGGCAGGTTTGAAATTTCCTTTCAAGATTAGAGAGATTACTTGATTTAGTGAAGTAATTACTCATGCTTTGCTATCTGATTTCCTCTAAAATAATCTTGTTGACAGCTCCTGCTTTACTTTTTTCATTGTGAAGGGATGTGTGCACACAGAGTAGCTTAAACCTTTGGGGACAGACATCTCTCTCTGGTTCCCCCTTGGCTCCCTGTGTAACCCATTGCTGTCCAGAACAGACAGGACAGGGTGGAAGTCCCTGCTTTCACAGCTGAAGGGAACACATTTAGTGGTATTCCAGGCGCTCCCCTTCCCATTTTCCCTGTTCTGAAAAGAGGAATGAAGAATGCTGCTCTACCTGGTGTCCTAAACTCTGCCATTCTATGAACAGTATTGTCATTTTTGTCAAAAAATCACCAAAATCCCTGTTTGCCACATCAATTCATTTGCTGCACTTGTTCCAAATCAGTTTGCCAGGGATATTTTGTGGTAGCAGTGCCCCAGTAGGCTCTGGCACTTGCCTGAACACAGCAGTGGTTGGGCTGTGCCCTCTGTGCAGGTGGCAGAGGCCCAGGAGGGGATGTCTGTGTCACACTGGGCACGGTGGCACTGGTGCTTTGCAGTGCCTGGCTGTGGACAATGCAGGGAACACACGCAGGCAGATGGACTTGTGTTTCCATGGCTCTGAATTGCTTCCTACAAATATTTGTGCCAGTCTGTGGAGTGCTGGTGGCAAGGTGAGTCAGTGTGGCCACAGCAAAGAGCTTTAAGTACCAGAGGGTGTATTTATGGTAACGTTTGGCGGTGCTCATGCAGCCTAATTACAACATGTGCCCGCATTATCTGTGACATTTTGAGCTCTCCTGGTTTATTTCCTGTTGTTTCCAGGTCCTAGTGCAAAGCACTTGCTGGCAGCACAGAACTCCTGTTTTCAGGGATCCATCTGCCATTTGGAATTGTTTGCTCAGACATCGAGTCAAAGACCCTCCTTTGTGTGCCAGCTTTTTTCCCTCTGCAAGCTAAGATGAGTTTTTCCTTTTCTCTTATCCTCTGAGTGCTTTCATTCTTGCCACAGGGTCTTTTAAAAACTCTGCATCCATCACTGACATGTCATGAGGCATTGGAAACTTCATTGAAAGGGAAGATAATCAGCCTTATGTTACTCGCTTATGTTTTCGGTGTGTTTTATCCTAACTAGACAGAGCTTTTCTGAACCAGTGGTGATCCCAGAGGAAATCAGCTGATTCTTTCTGGTGACATAGCTGGGTAGCCTTCCTGACAAAATGAAGCATCCCTGCTCTGTAGCTGAGCTCTCTGGAGGTAACGCTCATCCTTGCAGAGCTGGAGCTGTTCTATATTCATGGAGCTTTGAATTCATTAACTGTGAATCTGTTGTCTTGTCAAGTCTCTCCTAAGAAATGTTAAAATTCAGCCAGATGTCTGGTGTTATCTCCCCCTTAAAAATAATTCAGAGGAAATCTTTAATTTGTGAAGCTGATAGTCAGCGAAGTTCAGTCCGTTCCCATACCTGGCACTTCTTGTGCCTTTGAACAGAATTATCATGGTGGGGTCAGGGATTTTCACTCGGCAAGTTTTTTCCTCATAAAATGGTTAGGAGGATGTCTGTCACAGTGTGTTGGTTAAACCCATGAATATGTGACAGATCTGCTAGCTCTGTGAGGCTGCTATTCTGTCACTCTTGATGGTGGAGTGGTACAACTTCTGGTAGCAAGTTTTATGTGTGTTCTTAGCAGAACATCAAGACTCCGCGTTTCTGACTTTGGTTGCTCTGGATAGAGGTGTGCACTGGGAGATCTTGCTGTTCCCTTTCTCAGAATTTGTGATAATGGTTGCCAGAGGCTCTCAGTCCTCAGGTTGGCAGCCCAGAAGCCTGGGAGTCTGACTGTAGTTTTACATTAAAAATCTTGCAAGCTGAAGAGCCTTTTCTTCGTGTTTGTGACAGTGAACCCAGCAGCTCTTGGACCCTTCACTAGGTTAGAAACATCAGATTTCTTCTCTTCATCAACAAGCCCCAAAGCCTTGGATTTCCTCCAATTTGCTCAGAGCTTGTTGCACCACTGTGTGTGTGGGGAGTCTTTGGCTCTGGGGACAACATTCTCAGCCTGCTCCTGTGTCTCAAGGACAGCCAAAGAGCCCCTGAAGTTCCCTGCCAGCATCTGTGCCATTTCTAAATGGGAAACAGCTAAGGAAGTTTTCTCAGTGTTCTAATATTTTTAGTGGAGTTTTTGTTGGACATTCTTTATCCAGAATCTCAGCAAAAAATGGTGCATGATGTAAAATTGCAGCATTTCAAAATGCTGGCATTTCCTCTTGACAATCACCCTGTTTGCATCTGGGTTCAAACTGAGAGAGGGGAAATTTAGGTCAGATATGGGAAGGAATTGTTCCCTGGGAGGGTGGGGAGGCCCTGGCACAGGGTGCCCAGAGAAGCTGTGGCTGCCCCTGGATCCCTGGCAGTGCCCAAGGCCAGGTTGGACACTGGGGCTTGGAGCAGCCTGGGACAGTGGAAGGTGTCCCTGCCCATAGCAGGGGTGGCACTGGATGGGATTTAAGGCCCCTCCCAACCCAAACCATGCTGAGATTCCATTGTTGTGTCTGTGCCAGCATAACCAGCTCTTCTCAGCTGCAGACTGGAAACTCCTGCATTCCAGAGCTACTGAAATCCCATGGCTTTATCATGACACTTCAATTTTCTTGCAACAGAACCTTTGTCTGAGGGGCAATAGTGGTTAAATGACTAGGAAAGGTTTCCTTAGGAAATCCTACTCCTCCAGAGCCTTTTGAGATGTTAATCTTCAACCTGTTTCCTTATTTTGGACTCCAGGCAGACACTGTAAAAGTAGACTGGGATACCTCACTTCAAAAGACATTTTCAACACCAGTGGTTGCTTATTGATTCAGCTGTTCATAAATCATTTAGAGATCCTCCTGCTGAACACAGCTCTCAGACAGGATCCCTGATGTTACTAAACTCAGCTGTACAAGCCCTCCCAGGCAATCCACCCCAACAATACCTTGTTTGATCAAGCGTCTGCTTTAGGGTTTTTTTTAGCATGAAACCTTTATGTGTTTTCAACAGAGTTTAGGTAGAGAATCCTAGATTTGTGTTTTGAAGTAAGTAAATGTGGCATTCGGCTCTATTTTTATTGCAAACTACAAAACAAAATCAACCAGTGTTTAAAAGAGTGAGGTAGTTTGCCAAAAAACAACTAACACAAAAGCCTGGGAACTTGGGAGATGCAAGATATGCAACCTTAATTCAGACACCTGGGCTTGTGAATTATGAAATACAAGGCTGGATGATGTGTAATCACAATGTCTGTGCAGGGGAAAGCTGCTGCTTATCCTTAGTTCTGCCACTCCTGACTTCTGAATGCTTCAATTTGCAGCATTAGCAATTCCCTCTTCTTGACGCATCTTATCTGTGATTCTCCACAAACTCCAGAGTCGTCTACATTTGGATAACATTTCCAGCTTCTCCATAAATTAACTTATGTAAAACACCAGGCCACTACTGTAAATCAGAGGGTACCAGAATCTCAATAAAATGGCAAAATTTACCATGGTAAGAACAGTGCATTTTCCATGTAAACTATTCTCTAAAAAAGCTGAATAATTTTTGCTGAAATTTAAAAGAAGCCTGAGGCAGACATCAGCCTGGGATGGAAAATGTCAGTCAGAGCAATTAAAGTGGAGAAACATTTGGGAACTGAGGCAGAGTCTTGTGACAGGGAGTGTCTGGGCACTGTTAGCTGCACAGCAGAGCCGGTGTCACTGCCCTTGAAATGGAGTTTTAATGCAGGGAACACGAAAGTCAGACCCTGTCAGCTGCTGTAACATCCCCTGAGCTCAGGGGAGGGGTCACCTGAGCCCAGCTGATCCCTGTGGGATGAGGGATTGCATCTTGCAGGATGGACTTGGAGCAACTCCACTCCCTGCAGGATCCCACAGTGAGGGACCCTTGCACAGCTTCCGAGGGAAGCAGAGCTGAGTGTCTTGGGTGAACTGGTGATGCCTGAGGTTTTAGCTTTTATATGTTTCAAATCCTGCATTCCCAGTGTGTAACTCTGCAGTGTCCTGCAGCCTGGGAGCTGCTGCTCTCTCATGCTGAGACAGACAGAACAAAGCCTCTCCAGGCTGCTCTCCAAGGACACCCAGCCCGGCCTAGGCCCAAAATGTGTAACCCAGCATCTTGAGAAGGGGGGCAAGCTGAGGGGAAATTCCATCATTAGCTAAAGTTTAATTGGTGAAATTGGGTTGAGATGCAAATGGAGCAAAGCTATAAAAGTGTGAAGAACTCGTGACTCGGGGTCCATCTTGGGTGCAGCCTTTGGCCTGCCCAGGGTGTGCCTCTGAAGGCCTTTCAAATAAATATCCACCTTTATTCCCTTACTCCTGTCCAGTCTCTGTTTCTGGGTTGGCCTCTTTAGACATCACTGGGAGTGGCTGGACAACAAAGAGCAGCAAAAGGGTGGATAATTAGTGAGAGCAGGGAGTTCTGGGGATGCTCAAGCAGCACTACAAAAGCATCTCTGGAATTTTTTTAATGGGAACTTAAAGAGTGATACTGAATAATCTTTTAATCAGAGAGAGCTTGTGCAGCCTGCAAGGAGATACTCTTATTTGATTTGCTAAATTGCTCCCCAGAAATAGAATCCCAGAATCCTTGAGGCTGGAAAAGCCCTCCCAGCCCATGGAGCCCAAGCTGTGCCCCATCCCCACCTTGTCCCCAGCCCAGAGCTCTGAGTGCCACCTCCAGCCCTTCCTGGGACACCTCCAGGGATGGGCACTCCAAACCTCCCTGGGCAGCCCCTGCCAAGGCCTGAGCACCCTTTCCATGGAGAAATTCCTGCTGCTGTCCAACCTGAGCCTCCCCTGGCCCAGCCTGAGGCCGTTCCCTCTCCTCCTGTCCCTGTTCCCTGGGAGCAGAGCCCGACCCCCCCTGAGCCCCCTCCTGTCAGGAGATTCCTTCCTGTGAGTGGTTGATGAAAGGTTTTATGGCATTGCTCATGTATCATTTCTGCTTATTCTCTTTCAAAGAATTATTTTGAAAAATAATGGTTTTCATTTAACTTTGCGTTTGAAAAATGCAGAATAAGAGAAAATCTAGAGAGGATTTACTTTTTACCCGATGGATGTTGTGAGTTTAAAGGACCAAAAAGCAATTAAAAGCTGTTCCAGGGCAGCCTTGTTCCATGTGCTGTGTCTAAGCTCCTCAAGACACTGAGCCCAAAATTATCATTGTCTCTACACTGAGCAAATAAAAACCATGACTCACTGTCAGTGAAAAACATGGCTCTTGCTCATACCCCTCATCATCTTCTGCTATCCGAGGTGGAAACGTGACAGGCCAGTGCAAGTTTCAAAAACATTTAGAAAATGAATATAATTGTGGGGGGCTGAAATAAATAAGGGCCTTTTCTTCCAACTGCGTTCCCAGAGACACTTCTCCCTGCTGGATAATCACCTCCCTGCCCAGCACTGCACTATGCATGGGAATAACCCCAGGTACTTCATCATCTCAAGGTGTTTCCTCGGGAAGAGGTGATAAATATTTTATGGCTGAGTACTTTTTAGCACCAAAGTCTAATTTTTAGTATTGCTGTCAGTGTTAGATCTTTCTAAAATAGGAAGAAAAAAAGAATTGTCTTTAAATAGTCTGTTAACTCAAATTGGTTATTAGGTTTTGGAGCAGCTTTTATCACCCAGTAGTGACACCTTACCACCTTTACCAACACAGGAGCTGTTCCTGTCTCACTGCAGGTGCTCTCCTGAGTACCAGCACTGTGGAGCTGGGGCTGTGCAGGGGGTAAGGAGAGGTTTAACGAGAGGTTTATATCCTGCTGCCTCCCTTGTTGGAAAACATAAATGCACCAGCAAATGTCTTTGCCAATACCCACATGGGCAATGCCACGTTCAGGTGGTTACAGCCCTGTGAAGGGAGGGTTGAGTGCTGCCAAAGCAAAGTGATGTGATGCAGAATGCAAATCCCAAACTCTCAGAGTACAGACCAACGTGCTTATCAATGCTAATTGTTACTTAACCAACATGCCTGTGTCATTTCTTGTAATTCCTTATTATCGTCTTAATCTAGTAAATCCAAATGAAAGAGAAAAGAAAAAATTGAAAATGCTGGTCTGTAAAACCAAGAGATGACCAAAAAAAGGAAATATTTTGTGTAGTATGTCATTAAGGGATTGTTCATAAATCTTGGCTTTAGGCAGATTCGCTGGTCAGGCTCAGCCTGTACTTGTGACTGTGCAAGTTTACTCTCTTTTTTCTGGGTTTTTTTTTTTTTTTTGGTCTCAGAACTTGGAGCATCCCAAGTGAAAAGACAACACACCCTGGCAGTGCTGTTAAATAGAACTGTGTCCCCACCTCTGTAATAATCTTCAGAGCTCTGAATAATCCATCTCCCTCCTTTGTATTTATGCTGTGGGGGTTCAGGGGTGTTTCTCTTTAGCCATCACTTGACCAGGAAACAAGCTCAGAGCATCCAGAAATGTTCTGTCTCTTTTGATTAATGCCCAGAGTTGGGTCTGTCCCTGACCTACAATAAGGTCTGGTTACACGCAGCTTCAAAATTCAGTGCCTGTGTTTCCTTTTGGGTCTGTTTGTTTTTTTGTTTTGTTTCCCCCTGTGAAGTAGAAGAAGGCTGGGATTTGGACTCAGGAATACATTTCCTGAAACCGTAGCTTTTGAGATATTTACATTGTGTACAGAAGACTTAAAAGAAAATTCTTTTGTTTTTAAGCCTATGATTCGTGGGTGGGTCTGATAAGTCACTGAGCTGCATTTTTGAGGCTGTAAAAATGAACCAGAAACCAACCTAAAATACAAGTCAGCATTTTATCTTTGTGGGATATTTGGTCTTCAACAATTTATTTTGCTGTAGTGTTTCTTTGCCACGCATTTTTGGACCTCTCCTTGCAGCCAGGCGTTTTTAACTCCCAGAATGGGGAACTCTGAGGCTGTACAGGGTAATGACAACGCCATTTCCCAGGCACTCTAAATGCTATGGAAGATAACTTGAGCAGATATTAGTTCCCCACTGTGCTCAGTTGTTCCACAGCAGCTAATTAAAAGGCAGTTGACAAGCACATAAGACAAGCGATACTTGTTGGAGTCCTTAGCAAGCTGAAAAATAATCTAATAACCCCAGAATTAATTTAGGCTCAAATGTTTTTGTTGCAAATGGTTAATAGGATGATGGTTGAACTGGTGAGCTCAGACACTACATGAAGTAGCACATGACCAGTTTAACTTTTCTCCCATGTAATAAAATTATACAAATCTGAATTATGCACGTGTTCCCAAGTTCCTAGACTTCATTAAATACTAGGGGATTAAAAACTTGTATAAATTAATCAATGCGCTATAATCCTAAAAATTATAAAATGAGCCCTTGAGGAAGTAATGTAATACTGGCTTTTTAATTAGCACGACACCAGAGATTCGTTGTTCTCTGATGTCAGTCACGTGTTTATTAACTGTGTTATCAGCTGGAAGTGGGAAACCCCACGGTGGTGCTGCTGTTTGGGAGTGGGTGCTGGGTGCTGATGGGTTGGGATTCTGTGAGCACATCTGCATCTCCCACTCCCACAGGTGAAGCTGTGCTGCTGATATTGCATTAATATTTATCTTTATTCAGGAGTAAATCCTCTCTGATGATTCCTGGGCCTGTTCTATCAAAACCCCCCTAAACAATTCTTGTGGAAGCCAGAGACCCCACTGATAGCAGTGCTCAGAATATCGGTGCCATTTGGTCTGAAAATGTCAATTTGGCTTTTAGAGCCAGGTGGACGCCAGCATTGGGTACAGTGAGGTTTGAGAAGTGCTTCTGTTCCCTGGAATAAAACACAAAACCTTTCCAAAGAGTGTTAAAATGGTAATATAAAAGCAAGTCTTTAACTGAAAGCCTTCAAGGTGCACAATATAGCGATATGCACACGTGATACAGTATTTTTACAATTTGTAGAAGGTTAGTTGATTAGTTTATCTATCAAATATTGTCCAGTCAGAAGAGCAGTTGGTGAGGTAATTTCCCCCAGGGTTCTGCCCCATTGGAGCCCTCCCCCGATCTTTTAGCCCTACACTTTATTGTGCCTGTGATGGATGGTGCAAAACAAGGTGTCCTTGCTAGACTGGAGGCAAGACTAAACAGAATTTCAAGAATGCATTAGTAAGGGTTTGTTAAACTGTGTGAGAGGGCAGGAACAGTACCAGAAGTTACAACCATGTATTTACAATCTACAAAGTTACAAATATATGAAAAATATATAAAAAGCTAAGAAACTTCAGACATCCCTTCCTGTGTCATTTGATATACCTTATGCTTTCAAGACACAAACACTTTTTCATATAAAAATATATTTGAAAGTCTTCATTCATATTCTCCCTTCAGCTCCATCCTACGGGCAGTTGTCATGGTCATGGTTTGGGAATAAAAAGTGCTCCCTCCTATTACACAGGGCTGCTTCTGATAATGTTAAACATCAGTGAATCATCCAAGCTTTTAATTCTGTCATGCCAGACCTGTCAATAACTGGAGTGACAAAATCCGGTGACGTTAACCTTCAGGTGTCAGCGACCACAGGAAAAAAAATAGCTGCAAATTTCACTGTTGTTCAAATGAAAACATAAAACCACTTTGATTTTCCAAAGCTTATTTTGAGAAACACAGTACGTGGCCAACAAAAAAACCACCTTGAAGAATATCTATGACACAAAAACTGCTATGTGACAAATTAATGGGGGGGATTTTGAGACAGATTTATAAATTCATTCTTTCCAGTTTCAGTGTAGATCTCACATATTTTTTCACTAATCTAAAGCTTGAGTCCAGACTTTCCCCTCAACCCCAAGTGAACCCACCTGGGCTGTGTCCTGCACCTGAATGGCCAAGGTGCAACCACAGAATGTGACTGGTGCCATTGGCAGTGTGTCCTGAGCCATTCTGAACCTGTTCCACGTGACAATCCTCCCTTGGCTCATGATTGTTTAGAGGCTGGGGTTGTCTAAACCATGTGCTTTGGTGTTCTGGGAATCCCAGTTTGTAAATTTACCTTAATCTGGGTCAGAGAATTTAATTTCCAAGCACCTGTGGCTCTGGGCAGGGCAGGATGAGTGCAGTGCTGGAAACCTGCAGAGTGGGGCTGGCAGTGGGATTTACCTGGGCTGGAC
>VWZT01001845.1:99438-110270 GCA_013397055.1 Pachycephala philippinensis | reverse complement strand
CCTTCCCTTCCCTTCCCTTCCCTTCCCTGTCAGCTGGGGCCACATGTGGAAAGTTTTGTTGTTAGCAGAGTTACAAACCCCGCTGCAATTCTGCCTTCACAGCCCCCACCCAGTGAATAATTTGACTCCCTGGCTATGTTCCAAGCCAATAACGCTGACCAAATTATTCTGAACATGCAGATGGCAACAAAAGGGCACCAGGTGCTGTTTTATTGTAATAAAGATGTGCAACTTGCATCACACCGAGTTATTTATCCACGTAAATCATCAGGATGCTCAGCTTCCTGCCCTGCTTCAGTAAATTTTGAATAAGAGGCATCAGCTGTTCCCAGAGTGTGCCCTTCTGTATGTGCCACAGATATTTTGCTTTGGGCTTCTCTTCCCCACTCTGACCCACAGAGGCTTTCAGGGATCTTCTCTTTGATTTAAATGATTCCTGAGCGATTGCAAGCCCAGATGTTCAGCGCCTTAATTGCTGAGTGTTAGCCTATAAAAGAGAGTAGGCAGTTAGGATCTGAAGGGAGGATTTTACTGCATATAAATGTTATTTGGTACATTAAGTGACATTATTTACATCCAATTTCGCTCTCTAAGGTGGCAACCTGAGGCAGTAACTTGCCATGATGGAAAAATAGCATTTGCTCTGTCATATATTCTGTGTCTGACGTGCAGATGCAGAGAAACAAAACAGGGAGACCAGAATGGGGAGCAGGAAAATATTGGTTATCAGGTGAGAGTACCCTGATAGCCCAGCAGATCACTGATTGCCAAGGTTTCTGTAGGATTAGGGCAGTGGCTCTGCTATGTTGTCTCTAGGAAAGATTTAAAAGTCAACAGTAAAATCACAAAATTGTCCCTTGCAGCCCTCAAACAAGATCAGGATTTGGTGAGATCACAAGAAGGAAATTTCCATTTCTTTCAATTGTCACGCTGATGTATGAGAAAGAACTTGAGCACTTGACATTGATTCAATATCACTCAGCTCTGCAGTAACTGGAATTTCTTTCTGTAAGAGAAGAAATTAAACTGCTGCCTTCAGATGTTTAAAAATGGGGTGAGGACTTTGTGAGCAGGGCAGAGACGGCGAGCGATGGCACAGCTCATAAACTGTTTAATATTCAGGCAAAACTTACCTCTGCCTCCTCTGATCCCTGTTCGAGTGTCTGAATCCCGCAGGAATCAAATACACAAACTGATTTTCTTTTTTGGTAAATCCCTGTCACCTGTTGGCAGCCTGAGCTGGCATTAACCATTGTGGGCAATGATGCAGCTCTCCATGGTAAAAGAGGTGGCCTTCCACTAGGAAATGTAAATTTACCACTATCAGAAATTAAAAATATTGGCAGCAAAGCCCATCTGTGGTGGACAGGGACTGTGCAGTCAAGCCCTGTGCAATGTCTTTGTTATTGCAGCTGGTGGTTTGTACTGTTCGTGCATATTATGCTCTTTTGAGCATGTCAGTGCTTGTGCAAGTTTCATCTGTTTTTTTTCAGAATCATGTACTGAGAGTACAGAGCACCTGCAGACACCATTAACTGTGGTTCTCTAGCATGTCTTTGTCAGGGAACACATTGCTCCTGCTAAAAGATTTCATTAAGGCAGAAATGACAGCCTGAGGGAGGCTGTGGGGAATGCTGAGGGCACAGCTTCTCCCTCGGAAGGGGGTGGGAAAGGTTAATTAATGGCTGGAGTATTCTTTACAAACACATCAACCTGCCTGTGAAACCCAGCTTAAACTGTAATGATGATTTTAACTCCCGAGATTAGAGCGTTTCCTGCCTCAGTCATGGACCAGCCATCCTGCTCTCAGTCCAGCACTGCCATAATCACTGTCATTGTTTTTTCCCCCATGGAAAGGAAGGCTGAGGGATGATCCATTACCAGTCACAGCACGTTGCTCTCACTGATTGGAAAGCAGTCACACACCACCAAGCATTTATTCTGTTTACTGAGATGTAACACCGAGGAACAGCAATTCACACCTGCAGTGAAGTTGTTATACTTCCCATTTCTTTTCTTTTTTCTATTTTTATCCTTCTTCGTTTTTCCTGTTTCATTTTCCTTTTTTTTTTTAATCTTCTCTGCCTCTCCTTCCCTCACCGCTGTGATGGGTGTCAGTGTCAGCCCTGACACTCCTCTTAAACCTGAATTAAAGGATAAATGGTCAGTGGCACTTTCTCAGCTCTCCAAGGAGCATTACCCTGGCTGGAATTGATGACTTTTCTGTTGGACAATCAGTTTAAATGTCTCTGGCTTACAGATGAAGTATATATACAAATGGATGTGTATATATTCATATATCTAGTTTATACCAAACCACATCACAAGCTGTGAGATTTAAAGAGGAGAGCTCTGTTATACATGAACTGTTATGTAATATCAGGGTATCATCCAAAATCAAACCTGTGACTGGAGTCCAGTGAGGGACAATACCATCAATTAATCCTTCTCTCTGACTCGCTGCTTCAGTGAGAGGATCATCAGATCACAGAATATTTAACACTGGTTTTGCAAATTATCTGTCCTAGTCAAGACAAAACACAGCCTGAAAACGCTGAGGTGTTTTAGCAATCTTGGAGCAGTCCTTGGAAAGACAGAAATAAAGAGGGCAGGTGAAATAGCTCTCTGAGGCAGCAGGAGCTTCTGTGTGAGGATTCCAGGATTATTTTACTTTGCTTTTAGGGGCCATAACCTAAATAAATAAACTGAGGACAGAAATATCCCACTTGCCCTATACTTATCACAGACCAACCCCAGAGTTTTTAGATTACTATTCTTACCTCTCCAAACATGACACTTACCAATATAAGGGACAGGTGGGCACAGAAATGGAATTGCTAAAAAGATTTAAGGGTGGAAAGCAACGGAGACCTGGGTGGTAAGAAAATATTCCATTTGAATTGGTCTCAAGTGTTAAATAATGGATGTGTGTGTATGTAGGCTATTCAAATGTTTTTGATTTCTTATGCTGAAGATTAAAATTTCCATTAGTATTCCACCTCTTCACTTTTGCCTGGGGACTGTTAATTATATTTTTGAAATTGCAACCAAATAAAAACTTAACAAAAAAGAAACAACCAGATAACACAATAAGGAGCTTTTTACCCTTTTCTTCTTCCCTGCAATCAGTGTTTAGCTCTCTGTACAGCCCTCGACTGCAAACTCACCTGCCTTAGTTCCTGCATCTCCCCATCACATTTACAGCTCAGCCCCTTTCAAGGGGTTCTAAGCAGTTCCACCAAAATGTTGGTGTCCTGAAATGCTTCTGAGGAAGCCTCAGGACCAAAACAGCAGAGATTACCTTGGCTTTCATCTAAACTTCCATAAAGTCCCACGCTCCATGAAGAGAGGATTATCCAACGAATGACCAGGTTCTACTCCATAAACCAAGGCACTCAATTGCTTTTTAGAAAATGTTATTGATATTTCACTTCTAATGCTTTCTGTTGGTGAGGCTGTTTGAAATCCACCATTTTATGCAGCTGTTAATGTGCCTGAGCAGTGTGGGGAGGTAGGAATGTGCTGACAGGGCCCAAAACTCAAGGCCTGCTCTATTTTCAGAGCTGTTTTCAGGTGACAGCAAAGGCCCCACTGGGAGGGAGGTCTGGCAGGGGGATGTTGGCTGCTCTCGTGCTCACAGTGTGCAGTTGCACAAATGCTCCAGAAATACTGATATTTTTTTGGTGGTGTTTAATGGAGAATTTGGTAAAAACCCCTAAAGCATAAGGGTTAAGCTTTTTTTTAGTCTGAGTCTACTAAATGTGGGTCATGGCATGACCATGGCTCCAGAGTGTGACCAGTGGACCCCAGTTAAAGCTCCCTTCCTCCCAGTCTGTCCAGCAGTGACTGCCCAGTGCTGAGCAGCTGGAGTCAGCTGTTACAGCTTCATGGCACTTGCCAGGAGTGAAAATATATCTAAAGGTAGTGGACATAAATGTAGACCTCAAAGTACTACTGAACTTTCTTTATAGCTTATACCTCCTATTTTAATTGCAGTAAATTCTGCTGGACTGAAAGCCCCTTCCAAGGGCCTGCCTCTGCTTCCCTCACGTGAGCTTTAAATTGTGTTTTTATAATTAAGCTATAAATTTTAAAGCTATTTCAACTACATTTTTTAATATGCCACAGGTTGTCCACTTGTCGTAGCTGGGGTTTGATGGCCATAGATCATTTTCTCTGCTGTGCTGCATGACAAAAAGCTGTTCCCAGGGCAGGAAAGCCTTTCTGGGCAAATGGCACCTCTGGGTCTCTCCACAGGTGGATACGATGAATGTTTCTGATCCGGGTGCCACCAAAAAAAAAAAAAGTTTTAATAGTGAAGTGACAGAATATCAGTGTAATCTGAGAAATGTTATGTTTTCTGAGATTATTGATATGATAACATCGATAATAAATGGTGGTGGTGTCGGCCACCCTAATGCCCCGTTGAGGTGGCACCATAGGAGTTTCCAGGTACAATATTAGCAGTTTTAGGGGTTATCTAAGGTAGCAATTAAAGATCACTCACCAACAGATATATGATTACTCTGTTAGGAAAGCAGGGAACCTTTAGCAGCTTTCCTAATAACTCCTGGATATATAGGAAATAAGATGTAAAACTGCCTGCTAATATAAGGAAATAATGTATTTAAAAATATGAAGTTGTTTTGAAGTAAATATCCCTGGCTATAATGGAGATTACCTGGACTTTTGCTCTATCAAAAGTAGGTAAATTTTTTAGTCAAAATATGCAGAAATTACCCTGTGCCTTTATAATGCTGTGGTAGGGTTTTGCATTGGTTTAGGTAATGTGCATGCCTGGGTTTCCTGGGTCAGAAAAGCATGACCCTGTTTAATTTGCTTTGATTGCTCTGATTTTCTTTCTGGTTAGAGAAAAGGATGTGCTGCAAAAANTTTTTTTTTTTTTTCTGTTTACTTATCTTATTATAAATAAGGTTACAAAATGTTCTTTGAATTAAAGCTGTTTAGGCTGATGGAACTGGGCCAGGACAGGGGCTGTGGCACAGATCAGGAGCGTGGCAGTGGGTTCCCAGTCCTTGTGCACTTTATGGAACGGTGTTTGGGGACACCTGTGACATATCAACTCCTCCAGTTCCAGCATTATAGACAACTCAAGTAATTTGCTGTTATGAATTCCTCTGGAGAGTCCCTGTGTGCTGTGCTGAATTAAATACCTTGAGCTAAGCAAACACAGAAAGACAGCCCTAACTTAAAACTTAATTCAGCTCTGAACCTGTGCGCTCAGGTCTCCTGCTTCATTGCACCGAGGTGTATTTGTGTTTGATATTTGTGGGGAAGGATTGCACAGTGTGTTCAGTGTATCCTTCTCCTGGTTTCCATGCACAGAAGCCTGTGTGTGTTCCAATTCTGCGCCACAGTCAGATGTCATGGAATCCAACTCAGCATAAAATCCTTGTGATTCCTGAGCTTTGCTAAGGCAAAACATGTTCTAAGTGTGGCACAGCCAACCTTCCACCAGAGAAAGAATTAAATTAACAGTTTTTAATATTATGACATTTGGACCACTTCTTAAAAATGTGTACAAACAAAGCATAACACGGCAGAGGAAGCAATCCTTGTGTTTGTGAGAGCACACATATTGCTCTGCTTGACTCGGGGTTACAGACACACACTGCAAACTGGAAACTTGTTCACAATATTTCCTTGGCACCTTCAGCTCCTTCCAGCCTGTTGCCTTCCCTTTACAGCAGGGTAGAGTAAACAGGCTCAGGTTTTTTGATTTTTAATTGGCCTTGTGTGAAGGACTTTTTCTCAGTCAGCCTTGTTTGGTAGAGGTCACGTTTTCCTCCAGATTCCACAGGCGCCTTTTAGAGCCAAGACATTGTACAGGACTTGGGCACTTCTCATTAAAATCATGGATGCTCCCAGATTTTCCTTGAGTATTAATAGCTTCCAGCAGCACAGGAGGAATGAATCTCTGTTCTGTTGAGAGCCCCATTTCCAGGATGTCTCTGCTGCAGGAACATTGACACCCACACTTGGCCCAGCCAAGGATGCTCGTGCCGTGTCCTTTATCCTTCTTCACTGTTTCTCCTCATTTCTGGTTAAATTCTTCTCTAAAGATCATTCCAGTAGTTGTTGGATTGGTTTTAATTGCCCCAAACTGCTTAACTCAGTATCCAGTTGACTGCTGGTGTTATCTTATTTTCTTTAAGAACTCCTCACGTTGTCACCTCGATTGTTAGGACTTCGCCTGCCTCCTCTGGTGACTCCAAAGCTCTGCCAGACGGGGACATTTACCAAAAAGTCAGGCTCTGAGGGAGAAGGGAAGGTGTTTCATCATTCACCATTCAAGAACTTTGGTACCAATATGAATGTGATTGCACAAAACACCCCAGATCCCAGTTGTTAATCCTGCCAAGATGTTGCAGGGGATGCTGCTTCAGGCTGGATTACACACAGAATCACAGAATCACAGAATCACCAGGCTGGAATGATGCCTAAAGAGGCCAGCCTAGAAACAGAGACTGGACAGGAGGAAGGGAATAAAGGTGGATATTTATTTGAAAGGCCTTCAGAGGCACACCCTGGGCAGGCCAAAGGCTGCACCCAAGATGGACCCCGAGTCACGAGTTCTTCACACTTTTATAGCTTTGGGCCATTTGCATCTCAACCCAATTTCACCAATGAAACTTTAGCTAATGATGGAATTTCCCCTCAGCTTGCCCCCCTTCTCAAGATGCTGGGTTACACATTTTGGGCCTAGGCCGGGCTGGGTGTCCTTGGAGAGCAGCCTGGAGAGGCTTTGTTCTGTCTGTCTCAGCATGAGAGAGCAGCAGCTCCCAGGCTGCAGGACACTGCAGAGTTACACACTGGGAATGCAGCATTTGAAAAATATAAAAGTTAAAACCTAAGGCATCAGGAAGAGACCTTCAAGATCATCGAGTCCAACACATGCCCTAACACCACCTCAACTAAACCATGGCAGACCATGAACACCTTCAAGAGCTTCTGAAGATCTTTATTTCTCCCCAGATAAAATCTGTGTTGTTGTCAAATGTGTAAATACAAGAGTGTACTCTCATGGACAGGCAGCCTCTGTCCTGATCCAAAGCCTGGCTGTGGGATGTAGGAGCAATTCCTTTTCCAGCCAATGCCCTGAAAACCCTGGAAGCAGCTGTTTGCCATGTCCCAGTCCACGTGGGCCCTGAGCCAAAGCAGCTCCAGAGCTGTGCTGTCCCAGCCCCAAGCCCAGACATTCCCTGGCAGTGGAGAGAGCTCTCCGTGGAGCTGGGGGCTGCTCTGTGGGTTTGGGGTCCTGGGCAGGGGCTCAGGTAGGTGTTGCCATGGGGCAGGTGCTTCCCTGGCCGTGCCCTCCCAGCGTGGCACCAGTGCTGTCCCCTCCCGGGCACAGGGGCTGCCAGGGCACACAAACTGTGGATGCTGTGGGTTACACCCCTGCAGTGTCAGAAATGCCTCTTCTTGCACGTTTAGCCCTCGGTGCCTGCTCATGATCAGCCAGCATTGTATCCCTGTCTTCAGTGAGTAGGATGAATAATTTCTAATCTGTGTGTTTGGACCAAGAAATTTAAATTTGAGCTTTACTGTAAGCTTACAGTATTTTAAATTCCTTCCAAGCTACGTTTGGCCTCGACTGCACAATGTATTTACTGAGGCAAAAACAAGAGGATGATAATTTTCAGTGGAGCACACCTGCAATAATGGCTCACAGCATTTAATTTTTCCCTTGGTTTCCTGGTACACTTTGTTTTGACACCTGCAAACAACCTTTTCCAAATCAAAGCGAGCTTTTTCTCTCCATGTCATGCTGCCACCCAAGTCGAGCTGACAAAGTCCAACTAGGAAACAGAGCAATTATAAACAGTTTCCTCTGGTGCTTGTGCTGTTTTTAGCTTTGCTGCTCTCCCAAGAAGAAACCTGTGCCTAATGTTTCCAGCTTAGCATGCAAAATTAATAAAATCTGACAATTACACTGAACAACATACAATGCAAGTAAGGGATCCTTTCTGATGTGATTGAACTTGAAGATATTACATTGGCTCCTTCTTCTTACACTATTTTCTGGTTTAGCACAAAGATCATAAAATGTGTATCTGGAGTGATAAACGATAATTGGCTCTAGGCAGCCTTTTCTCACAGAGACAAAAGAACAGTTGTTATTGCTGTACTCCTTTCAATAAATACACTTGTAAGCTGGAGCTCAGCTGGGCTGCTTGGGGAAGAGGCAGCCTTTCGTGAGGAACATAAAAGAGATCAAATTTATAAGTGGGCATGTAGACTGAGGAGAAGGGTATCTTATATATTAAGGATATATAAAGAATATTATCTGTGCTCACACAATGCCAAGAAATACCTTACCAGGAGAAATGCAGTCTGAAGTTAATCCTGTACCATGCTAGAGAAAACCTTGGGTTTAGCAGAGATGTAAATCAGGTCCTGATTCAGTCTATGGATGGTTTGGGAATTAATTCCTTATTCCTAGATGATTGTCTGATACTACTTGGGCTCACTTTCGGATTTCAAGTCTTAGACCACAATATTTCCATTTGTTCCCTTGCTTTCCATTTGTCTTCATGGGAAGGATTTACTTGATTTTCAATATATTGATCATTAAACCTCATCAGCCAACTTCCTCTTCTGCTCCTTGAAGTGTTTTGTGTGTCTGACAGTGACGTTCTCCAGGATTATGGATAGCACTGGAGTAAAATGCTTTATTTAAGGACAAATGTCTTTATTGTGTTGCTTTCCTTTGTATAACCAAGAATAAAAAAATCAGTTGATCCTTAAATTAGATTTGTTGCTTGTATTTTTTTGGTGTGTGTTCTTGTTTACTTCATGACATAGAGTGCCACTCTATAAAATAATCTAGTGCCACTGCAAACAGAATTTCAGCTATTAACTAGAGTTTCTGGGACTTATTCCTTAATTTCTAGAAGATTATATTTGATGCAGCATGGTTTAGATTGCACCAGACTCTGAAATGGGTCTGGGCTCACTCGCCATGCTGTTTGGAGTTATTACAATTCCAGATTATTTATTATTCTCATCAGTAAGTGGGAAGGAAAAGGAAGATATGGGATATAATTTTTTGCAAGGTGTTTTCCATAGGGAGAGAAATATTGCAAAATTACATCAACCTTCCGTTATTTCAATTAACTAATTTTGTTCATGTCTTGTCTCCTTGCAGCAGGAGCTGAAGGCAGCAGTGAATTGCCTTTAAGAAATTGCTGTATCCTTCGTTTGGAAGAGCAGGGCTTGTTCCAAAGGGTCTCCAGCTGACAGCCTGATTTAGTGGCTAAATACCTGTTTGAACAGAGGCTCCAAGAGGCTGCAGAAGAACCTTTGGAGTATCTTTTAAGATTGACTGGGAGTCTTAATGAAGTCAAGGTCCCTTGCCCTTGGCCTGTATTTCTATTGACTCCAGCAGTCATTAAATGAGTCCCACGCTGACGAGCCCTGGCTGCAACAGCAGCTTTGCTAAACTCTGCTGAGCAGTATTTTAGCACAGGAATATGCTCAGCTGATTGTGGGCCTGGCCTAAGCACTTTGGAGGCCCTGCACAAGCACTGATTGGTGCCTCCATGTTCCCAAAACTCCCTGCAGGAATTGTGCTCTGCCTCTTCCAGTTCCATTTGTATTTGGCCAAGAGCAGCCAGAACCTGGGACAGGGGCTGGTTCCTCTTCAAATCAAAACCCAGCTGCATCTTCTTCTGCAGCCCATAAGGTTGGATTGTGTAATATGGGAAATGCCCCATCGTGGTCCTGTCCTGGGAGGGCTGGCAGAGAACTCTGGCAGAGATCTGGGATGATCCTGGAGGATAACACACATGGCCAGCCCCTGGCACCCCTGGGCATGAGGAAACAGACGGGCACAGAGAACTGGGCTGGCACCAGGAAAGATGATGTGTTTTCCGTGCTCTCTGTGGTCTTTGGTTGATTTTGTTCGTGCCACTGCAGGCTCTTCTGAGCAGCACAAAGCATCTACAGAACTCACAGTGAAAACCAACCAGCTTTCATGTTAAATGATTAAGGACAAAAATAATAACAAAACAGTAATAAAAATATCGTATGAACACTTAAACCATAAGCACTGAGCCCCAGCTCTTCAGAAAAAAGCACAAATATTTATCTGAGAAAATTGCTATGGGGAAGGAAGAAGAATCTCTAATGTTTGATAAAGCTTGGATCAGGTTCAAGAAATTGCTTATCTCCAAGGAGCTCTGTGCCTGAGTATGAGGGCCAAGGCCAAAGGGACAGAGCTGAATCACCTGGCACGGTCAGCTTGAACCTATTTGTGAGTCACACACCTGCAGGTACTGTTAAATAAAGGAGACAACAAATGACTGGAGAAGTAAATGAAGACAGAAAGTCAAGTTACTCCTTGGGTTTGTCTGATTGATAACTGGTTTGTTTTAAGGTATCAAGGCACTTGGTGCACTCCAATATAAAATGGCTGAGATATTACAAAAACACCCTGCTCATGCAGGGTATTTTTTAAAGCAAGTGTAAATGATACCTGTAATTTTAAGAAAGACTTGGAATTTCTTTTGCCTAAATGTTACATCATTCTGTTCCTTTTTGCTGTTCCTCACACGATGATTTTTCAATATTTTTTCCTTGTAAACTATCATCATGAACTTTTACAATGTTAGGCACAGCATATTACTTCATAATGTCATTTATTAGCAGAAGTTTAATAGCTGCCAATAATCATAACATGCTTACTTTTGACTACTGGGACCCCATCTGTTCTGATACTTTAGACCTAAATGAAAATTATGTAGTGCATTACTGAGTCTTTTTACACATGGGACGTGCTGGGAATCTCTATATACTTGATTTCTCTTTTT
>VWZT01001845.1:60757-99423 GCA_013397055.1 Pachycephala philippinensis | reverse complement strand
ACGAAAAACTGAAATGACTGAAATTTTTTTCAGTAATATGCAAAGCACAATTTTTCTTCCATTTTCTTCTCCTGATAGTCAATATTGTTACTAAGCTTTGGTTTGTTCCTGAGTGGGAGCCTGGTGATTAACCCTGTTCTGTGCATCCTGGCTGTGTTCATGTCTGCTGCAATTGGTCAGTGTTCTCTTCCCGTCTTAAAAAAAGAAAAAAATGTTGGTGGCCCTTAACAGATACAGAGTTTTGAAGAGTCATTTTTAATTCTGCAGCTGGAGGTGACACCTCTGACTCTGTTGTTCCTTCAGTGTTTTTTTCCCAACCTCTGTTAATTTCTGTGTGGATTGAAAAGGAAACCTACAGTGAAATCTTTATTTCCTGTTTATTTTACCATGTTTGAGAGCCTTTGATTAAGGCAGCACTCTGTGGAGGTCGTGCCTGCACTTGGTGTGCATATTAAGAATTCCCAAACGGGGCAGGAATGGGAGGATCAGAGCTTCGGTGGCAGCACTTTGGTGACTTTGACCCTGTGCCCTCCTTCACTCTGCCCATGCCCACTTGGAACCTTTGCTTGAAGGTGTCCAGAGCAAACCTTTGCCTGGTGGAAGTAGCCTTTAAGTAAAGCTCCCAAACTGGTAAAATAAAGAGCATCTCCTTTCTAATGTGGATCTGAAACAACACTCACTCAAATGCTCACTGTTCCAGAGGCCTGTGTGTGTTATTACAACTCTTTGTGGCACAGCACATCCGAGCTCCCAGTGTCAGGGCAAAACAGTGCTTATTATGGATGTGTTGTTGTTGGGAAAATATTGCCAGTTCCCACTTGTTGCTGATTTGGTAGAGAAATGTGTTGTGGAAGAGAGGGCAGAAACTGGGAAGGGTAAAAGAAAGCAGATTTATGTTGAGTCATGTTGTATACAAGCAGGCAGCTACAGCTGGGCCTTGAACGGGATATTTGGATAACTGGAGACTGGGTAATTTTTAGCTCCTGCTTAGATATGCAAAGATTTCCAAACTTCAACTGAGAACAGGAGCTGGAAGCCCAAAACCTGTTTACTTCATTGTTGACTGGAACCTCAACTTCTCAAAACATGGCTGCTTATTTAGCATCTGAATGGATTTTTAGAATCCCTTCCTGTACATTTGATTTGAAAATATGGAACAATAATAGCAAGAGCCTGTTGGTGCTGCATCCTGTGTTACGTTGGAAACCGTTTGGTTTGAAAAGCTTTGTGGCACTAAAGGGAAATATTGAGAATATTGAGAAGGTGGCAATCTGTACCCTTGGAGGCCTCTGTCACGTTTTATAAACCTGTGCCAGCACCCAGCATTCATTTCCTGCTGTCCTGGTTGCTGCAGGTGTCCTTCTAAGGTGCTGTTATCCCATCTTGTTTGGGGTCAGTGTGATGCTCAAACCAGGATGTGCTTCTTGGCCCAGCTTATCTTCTTTTATGCTCATTTTTAATTAACCTTTTGTCATATGTTTGAAGACCTGTAGGCATGAGCTATGGATATAATTCCATTTTATTTTTCCAGAGACATGCCAGTGTGGAGCTGCTGCCCAGACCTGAGAGCTGCAGTGTGTCCTGCTCTCTGCAGGTCAGCCCATCAGTGCACAGCTTTTGAGAGCCTTCTTTTCAGGAGGGTGGACAAAATGGGCTCTCTGAGGCACTTGAAAGATTCCAGTATCTTTTGATCTGAAACAAGGACATAAAAAGCAGCTGGGCATAAAATATAGCTGAACAGATGAGATACACAGTCTGTTTTCTCCTAAGTAAAAATAGATTACTGTTCATTTTGAGCCTATATGATGCAATAAGAGTTCACTTGCAGTGTAACGATATCTTATGCTCCAGAAGAGTTACAAAGATGAGGATGCTGCATTTACTCATCTCCTTTGCCATTCTGATTCCAAGAGGTGTCAAGGGAAAGAGCAGATGGATGTGCTAGGTTATTATCTACATCCTTTTTCAGTGGTTAGCAAGATTTTCTTCTCTAGTAGACCTTATGGCATGAAATACATATATAATCCTGATTCTCAAATAAGAACACAAATCATCCTTGCAAAGACCCCACTAAAAACACAACTAAAAATCCCGGTTAGTATAAATTTTTAAACTGTTTCGCTCAACTACCACGGTGTTAGGCTTAGCAGATGTCTTCTTTCCAGTTTTTGTAAACATTTACAGTCCTATAGGGTAGGTGAACACTTAACATTAGTGAGTTTTTGGTACTTGCAGCCATAAATTATTTGTGACCCCTGTAAATATCTTTATACGTCAAGAAATGCTGCCAAATGAGTGCTGGTCAGGTATTTAGAAACACCTTGGATGAAAACAGATGGCTTTAAGGTTTGGTTTGGTGGGTTTTCTATTTTTTTTTTTATATTCTCATATGGCCTAAACGAAATCTTCTCCTCCTTGGCAAGGGATGCCATCTGTGACACCTGCCTTAAATATACCTTTTATGGCTGGGAGACAAATTTCATTTTGTGAAGTCACAAACTGTTCTTCACTTCCCTGAGTCATCCCTGAAATAACTAAATTTAGGTCAAGCCCTTCCTCCAGCTTGGCCTGATGCTGAGGCTCCATGTGCTGCTCGCTCCCTCTTTCCAGATCCGTGTTTTCCACAAGAGGGTGGGATAAGAAGCTGGAGACCTCATCAGAAAGGGGCACTCTTGCTTTTTCCCAGCAGAACCTGGGAATCCCAATGTGCCAGCAATGAGTTTTAAAGGTGAAGGTGAATATTTTCCAAATGCTTTTTGCTTATAAAGGTGTGTTGCAAAGCACATGCCTTACTGCTTTTAATGAATTTGGGGTTGCTGAAGAACAAAACTTGCCAGTAAGAGAAGAGAAAACTTCACAGAAGTAAATCAGGAAACAGATGCACCCAGTTTTATGAAATATGATTCATAACTTCTAGCTGTACACTTTCCATTTGTTCACCCTTTTGCTGTTCTGGGTTTGATTCAGAAAATTCCTCTTGAGCCGGAATCTGAATTTAACTGTAAAAGTTCCTGGGTTCTAGAAATGATGGTGTTCTATATATATGTATAAAAATTACCTATTTTACTCTTTGTCTATGTACTGAACTACAACCCAGAAACACCTGAAATGACAGAAGACAATTTTATTTTTCCAGGGAGCCATAAAAATGACTAATCAGAAGAGTTGTTGTTATGGGTTGCGGTTGGGTATTGAGACACTGGGCAGAGAACGTGGCAGCAACTCCTCAGGATGTCCAACATCTCCATCAGGGGTACACTTTACACACTTGTGTAGTTTTATATAATTTATTGCCTTACTGTTATTCCCCTGAATAGTCCCAATCAAACTGTGCTGAAATTCCATTCCAGGAAATTCTGACAGGATAATGAAGAACACTACATTACTTAATGATACTTTTCTCCAGCTGAAAGTGAACAGTTGGACTTTGTATTTTGCTGGCTGAGAATATACAAAAGGAGAATAATTTTGGTCGCAAACCCCAGCTTGAGTGTTTTTGAACGACACTTGTGCTGGAAGGCAAAATCAAGATTATTTGAGCTGAGTTTTGAAACTGTATATTACAAACACAGTGAAGAGTTTGTGTGGGGAGAGATTGACAATGTAGTGTTGTAATTCAGAATATCTGTGTGTGACTGCTCGTGTGTATCTGGATGTTCCTTGCATTGCCTCTGAATTCAAACATGGTTGGCATTCCTCAAATCCATTTATAGTGCCATGAGAAAATGAAGGGTGCAACAAAATCAAACACAGTTTGTTGCACATAAAAATATACAAAGTGGGGATGGAGAGAAGGGCAGTAGTGAGTTTGGACTTGCTTTTCAACCATTCTTCGTGTTGTCTTCTCAAGGCTTTCCATTCTTGGAACCTCTCTGTAGCTGTCATAAAGACATAAAAGAAAATGGGAGCTTTCTTCACAGAATTAAAATCTGACAAATGTTAGCCTGACATCTGTGTGGTTTAATTAATGTTTCAATTAAGTTATTTTTGAAGTTATATTGATGAAATTAGAATAGAGAGATCATTTCTTGGAGGAAAGTGGATTGCTGAGGCAACAGAGGGGTGTAAGGAAGTGAGTTTCTGCAATTTCGTTAATGGCTCCTTTGGTTAAGAGAATAGAATACAAATATTGTTTAAATATCACAGCTCTTTTTCTAATGAAATTTATTTATTTGACCAAAATAAACCAGACCAGTATATTCTATGTTCTTTCCCAGTTCAACTGCAGTCCTTTCAAATGTCAGCAAAGAAACATGGGGACATCAAAATGTTTCTTCTTTCAGGTGGAGAGCCCTGCACTGCTCACCCAGAGGCTCCAGCACCTGTGGATCACCCAGGGTCATCCAGCTCCATTTATCCAGACCAAAAGGTTGCTCTCTGAAAATCCTGGGCACGTGAAACTGTGGAATTTCTCTCACCATCTCTGATTCTCTTGTGGCTGTTTGCCATTTTCGCTTCCGGGGCTGCCTGTTGGGAGTTTGCAGCCTGGCAAGATGAGAAACAGCAATGGCAGATCCATCCAGCCTGCAAAGTTCACGGCAGGTTTTTCTCAAGTTTCTGATGGTTTGAGTTGGTTTTTCTTGTTCTTCCACCATCTGTGCAATTCCCATTAATAGTTGTGAGTGATTTGTGTGTCTAATTCTTCATGCAGAGTGTTGAAAATCTACCCTAAAGCTATGAAAAAATAATGGGGAAAGCATGTATAATTGAAAATAGTCTTAATCACTGGAATGTTGAAATCCACATGGCTTGGAAGACTTGAAAGATTTCTTGTTTTAGAAAAGCTGAATTGAAAAGCGCTGTCATTTTCTTTAAATACATTCTTTTGAATAAAATATCAATTCCTGGTGCCAGCAGCAAGCTTCTAAACATGTTCAAGATGACATGATTGATAACAAGAATGCTCTTCTCAAGATGTTTCTAATTCCATCTCTCCGTATCAAGAATGTTAAACTTTCAACCTGATATATGATACAATAACGAATATTTAAACCAAAGATTAATATTTTCTTTAAGACCAAATGGTTACTGGGACTGAATGGAAATCTGAGAGCAAGTTGCTGGCTCCAGAATCTGGATAAATTCTAGAAGCTGCCTCTTGAGTACAAATAATTTCCCTCTTGATCCTGCAATGGTGGGCACATTCTTGTTGCTATCACAAAACTAGAATCAAATAGTAAGAAATGTTCTGTTTCTCTCTCCAAATCTCAACAGTAAGAAAGAAATGTTTGCTTTCATGACTCCTTGGTAAGTCTGCACCACAGAGCTTCCTGTTTTTGAAACTTTAATGGCCAGCATGGATTTGAGATGAGAACCTTGTTCCAGTTTGGGAACTTTGGCTGTCTCTCATGTCATGGCAGAATGTCAACAGTGTTGTCTCGGTCAGCAATGGTCCTTTTCCACCTGTGGAGAGCCTGGACCCTGGAAGAATGTCCAGTTTGTCCAGCAAAGAAACGATGCCACAGCCTGTAGCGATAAAGGGTAACCTAAATCATCCTATCTTAACTTTGGCAACCAACCAAAGAATTCTTATTTTGTAATTTGGTGTCAGAATCATCAAGTAAAAAAGTTAATTTGATTAATTTTCCTAAATGTGTCTGAATTAGACCAATTCCCAAGGTCCTTATCTGCTCCCTGTAAAGAGCTGGGTTTTGTTTTTCCAGCTGAACAAGGTGATCTCTCAGAGGGTTGAGGCAGACACATGTTTGAAGGTCAATGTCATTTCTCATCTAGTGCTCGCCAGCTGGCAATCTCCACCTGTAAATCTCTGAATTAACATCATGGCTTTAAAACAATTACATTTCAGGAACAATATGTGACTAATTAATGATAGTGGAACTTGGTATGGGAAAGGACAACCTTCTCCGTTTTAATTTAAAATGTGTCAGAGTACCTGACTTGGTATTATATTACTGTACATCAATGCCAGACAATGACAGTACTGTAAATACTATTAACTGGCTGGCTTGGGGAAAACCAAGAAAATTTACAGTTGATGTATCAAATTATAGCTCAGGTTCCAGCCTCAAATTATAGGCTTGTCAGAAAACACGGTGAAATAAGAGGAAAATGCTCATTAGTCTGGGATGAAATGGAAGCAGTTTCCTGGATATTTAGTTTGGGTCATACCCTGCCTCCTGTTGGTATCTCATGGAAGACTTTCTGTAGAACCTCTAGACATTTTAACTGGTTTCAGGAAGAGGAAAAAAGCTTTTTGGGTCCATCGGGAACCAAATTCCTTGCAGCTTTTCAGTTCAGTCAAAAAGATATCTCTGAGGGGCAGAATGTGTTAGGTGGGATCAAGGACCTCTCTGTGAGTGTCACACACAGAACTGAGAGGAGGAACAGGACAGGAATTGCTCTGACATTCAGGAGCAGGGCCAAGTGTGGGACTTCTGTGTGATTCACTTGCTGGGCTCCATGCTGGAGCAGGCTTCATCCTGCTGAAGTGCAGTCTGCTGAGCCCAGGCTTCTACAGAAACATTTATTTCAAAAAATATCCATGTTTTTCAGTCCTTTCCAGCTGTTGAGAGTTCACCCTCTTAAAATTCTCTTCCTGCCAGTAAAGCTCATAAACAAAATGCAAAATTGGACTAGAAAAAAACCTGAGCCACTCTTTTGAAAAAAAAAAAAAAAAAATTCTCTTGTAAGTCCATCTTTTAAAATGCATCTTAACTCCGCGCAGTGGATCTTCTTCTGTCTCGCTTGCAGCCATTACTCTTGGACTTTTCACCTCCAGCAGTTCCTCCCTATTCTTGTTTTGTTGTTGTATTTACATTGCACTGATCTATCCCCTCTGTGCAGTATCATTTTCCACTCCCCACTTCTTCAAGTGTGATGGCCTCACATCCTCAGCCTGTGTAAATTCGATTAGTTCTCCTCTGGCTTGGAGTAAATCAATGGGTCTGCCACGGATTTACACCAGCTCAGGATCTATCCTGGGGCTTTTAATCATTGTTACAGCCCCGCTCCAAGTAATCAATGGCACATTTGTTCTGTGCTGGGCTGCGGGCTGAGCTCCAGCCTCAGGAGAAGTTCTGGTCTTGGTTCTGCTGATTGAATTTCATTTGAAGTGAGAGTCCCACGTGTGTAGCTGGGGGCACAGCTGGGACTTTCCTCACCTGAATATGGGAGAGTAATGGTTCTAAATCCAAAAATATATCTCTGTGTCTCTTTTGGATGTTGGCTCTCAGGAGGATTCATTGCTATTTCCTTCGAATCCATGTAGCCAAAGAAGAGAGTTATTAAAAAGTAGATAAAGAAAATGAAAGATGGATTCACAAAGGGAAGGGAGTTAAGAGTTAACTGGGTTTTATTTGCTGCCAGATTGCATCTAGTTTTCAAATGCTTTCTGGGGGAGGATACTCAGATTCCCCATCTCCAGCTGGGTTTGGGTTTCCAAATCTCTGTCAAACTGAGCCCGTTTCCTTGGTAACAATCTCACTCTCCCACCTATGAATAAGGACAATTGCTTCTTTCTGCTGAGCGGGGATGGTGGAGCCAAAAGAGAAGGAATGAGGTGAGTCTGCTGCACAGAACCTCCACACAGATTCCAAGTGGTTGGGTCTCAGTGGACTGGGTAAGGATTACAGGAGTCAGGTAAGGATGGGAAAAGATGCTGCACACACCAAGCTTTCCTCCAGCCTTGACATTTTTGCTCCATCTGGGTGCAGTCCTACATATGAACAGTTGCAATGATGAATGAAAAATGTGTCTTGCATATGTGGATGCCTGGGAAGTTTGGAGGTTTTTGTCTTCTCCAGACATTTCCCTTTCCCCTTTGGCTGACCTTGACTAGGCCCTAAGTCTGTATCTAAGGTCACTTGTTGGTTTGAGGTTAGTGGCCAGGCTCAAGATCTGTGAGACTAAAATTATAATTTAGAACTGATGTGTCACTTTTTCCCTCTTCATTGTGCTAAAAAACTAAGATTTCTTCAAGGTTTTCAGAGTCATCCCTCATATTTTTTCCAGGTTATTGCTTTAGATTTCGAGGAAATATGAGGCCACTGGAATCTGTCCATCTTGGTAGAAATGGTTTTATTTCTTTTGGGCTGTGACAGACGTGGATTTTTCCGTGAAGTCCCTCTGCCTGTCCTGTTGGAGTCCTGCTTTAATGGGTGTACCTGTGCTATATTTGATATATTTGATACACACTGAGTCTCTGGATGGCTTTGTAACACTCTGACGATTCCATCCCCTTATCCAGCCTCCTGCCTTGGTTTACATTATGTGATGGAGCTGACACTTCAATTATAATTTTTGTCAAATACTAATAGACTGTTCAAACATGAGGAAGCCTAAAAACTAATTCTCTCCTTCCTTGTCCCAATTATTCACCGACAAAATGGTTTGCTTATTCACTGAATTGATTTTCTATTACTTTTTAAAATATAAGCCCACAGTAACTATTTGTGATACTGTTACAGATACTGCATCAATTATTCCCTGTAATTGCTCCATCCCCCAACTCAGACATCTTTCTTCAGTCCCTTTCTTTGGTTGATGGACATTTTTCAGACAGAGCCAAGACTGAGCTTCGACTCATTTGTCTCCCAACAGGATTGTCATTTCCTGTCTCTCCTGGACTGTTCTGAGAGCCTGAGTCTTGGCCAATGCACTGGTGATGGATTTGTCAGCGTTTTCAGTGCTCAGTTCAGTCCCAGCTGTGGAGAACCTCGCCAGCTGCACATAAACCTAACGAGACAATTGTCAATGGGCTTGGTGGTTGGAGCCTGGATCTTCAGAGGTCAGCCTTCACACCTGCGTTTTTCTGAGGTGGTCCAAGTGTTCTATCTGCAGCCTGAGACAGCCTGTAATCCAGGGAACCATGCAGGGGACTAATGATACCTCCAGTGGACACATAATGTTTACTCTGACTTTTGTAAAGAGGTAATTTGCAAGACTGGAGATAATCCCACCACACTTTATAATTTAAATGTCACTCAGAATGTAGGCTGACATGCAGCTGATTAACAGCAAACTTTGGTGGCACATTAATTAGCATTTAATCCAGAGGCTCTATTAAGATGTGATAAAAATACCTTTTTTTTTCCAGTACTCATTCAGTTACTATGCACAAATGATCTCGACCATCTTCTGAGTTTCACATATTTCACTTAAAAGCTTAATAATCACGTCTCACTTCTGTGAAAGTTGGCACACACACAACAGACTCCCAAGATACAGCTTGGATTAATGTGAAGTGCTTATGATAAAAGAGCAATTGTACATTTAAAAAAAAATAACTAATGCCAATAAATATGGCTTAGATGAATCTGTTATTTTAGCATCTTTTGTACACTGTTGATATTCCTTTCTCTCCCCTTCTTTTGCTAAGTGCACTGTGTAGTTTGGAGACTATCATTTATCTCTCAGCACCTCTTTGTTTCTTTTCTGAAATCAATGGCTTAAAAAGAATATGACTTAAAAAAAAGGGGGGGAGGAGGGAGTTGTGCTCCTGGATGGAATTATTTGTAAATAATTTATCCTCTTGCAGTGGTTTTCTGTTCTTTCTTCAACATTCTTGCATCTGCTTCCTTCTTGCTGGAGCCCACAATGATATTCTCTTTTGCAGATAAGAGTTATTTTGCTGCAAACTCTCTGTTGGAGCAGTTGTGCCTTTCCAGTGAGAATATTGATGCAGAATTCTGATGGCAATGGCCACTATTCAACAAGAAAGAGCCCAGGATTTATTTGGTGGAGGAGAGAACCCATAGGCTGTAGGCAATAGAGCTGCATCATGTTCTGTGTGTGCCTTTCTCTAAATTATTCAAGGATTTATTTGTGTCTCTTTTATTTTATTTATTCAGTGCAATCCCCCGTGATTGTTTTAATGTTCACAATCAGATGTGTTTATGTTTTCTCATCAGCTAGATTAGAAATCAATGTTCTCTTCCCTTGCCAATTTTTATCTTGTAGCATCCTTACACCCAAGGAAGACATGGCTTTGAAAATCTCAGATTTGGTCAGGATTTTCTGTTCAGGTCCTCAATGATATTTTCAGAACCTTTCATGACATGTCAGGGGCAAAAAGAGCAAAGATCACAGTAACACAACTGAGGTCAAACCAAGAAAGTCCCACCAATTTGGGCTGTACCCAAAGTCCAAACCTTTGTAAAGTATGACTTGGTAATAAACAAAGGTAGTGGATTTTCAGTGCTTGCCCAGTTGCTGTGGGGTTGGTTGTGGTAAGCAGGACTCTCCTGCCCAGGGAATAGAAACTTCAGTTCTGAAACTGAGAAACTGCTCCTGCAGATACAGCCTTGTTTTGTGTCATGTGTTCACAGACAGAGAGGCCTTTCCTGTGTCACTGTCTCCCAGAGCACCTCTCTAGACATGAACAGACATTTCCAGCTTGGAATGGGGGAACTTAAATCCCAGAATTGTCTTTCTGTAGTCCTATCTGTTGGGTTTGCTGTCACGTTATCATCGTTGCTTGCCATCATAATCACTGCAGCTGAAATACCCTTCTGAGATCAGGAACTGCCCTGAAATTGGATTTATTTATTCATTTTAACTTTATAAATGGACTTAACCTCTAGCACTGTGACATACACCTTCTGTCTCTGTAGTAATGGGCTAAGGCTACACCCTTGGATGGTGTAAATCCAGAGGGGTTCACTTAGGCCCAAGTCAGCACATAAACTGGGAGTCTGGCCTAAATTTCCACAAAAGTACAGAGCACTTGGCCCTGCCCTTGATTTGAACTTATCTGCTGGGGGTGGAAGTTCCCATTGTCACCTAGCTCCAAACTCAGTGTCTGGTTGCCATTTAAATAGCAATTGCTGCGTTGCTCTTCTTTATATTTTAGTTTCTGTCTTTGCAGTATTTCTCAGATACTGCAAACTTTCTTCTCAGCCTTCCTGGCTCCCTTTCAGCACTGAAAGTCAGCCTACTGTTGCTAAATGTCAGCGATGCAGCTACCCACGCTTGGACTCAACACCTCCCCTCCCTCTGTCTGTCTCCTCTTTCCATGTGGAAAATGACAAGTTTTCAGGAAAAGCACAGCAGGTGCTTGTGCTCTTGTGTGTCTCAGAGCTTCCAGGACCTCCTAATATGGAATGAAGGTGATATTTCCCTAGAATACCCTCTTCACCCCATTTCCAGTATAAAATAAGACAGAGGAATTGACATCTGACAGAAGATTATTCCTGTCAGGCTTTTAACCTATTGTTTGACATAACTGAGGCTAAACCTTGCCCTGGAGTCAGCCATCATTTTGCACTGAGGGCCTGAGCTCTGTGAGGATTCATTCCCATGTGAGTTGTATGTTTTAGCATATGTATTTAATGTGGAAAGGTACATCCTTAGTGGGGAAAAAAGTGTCCTCAACCTTTATCTCAAACTCTATGTCCACACCTTTTTTCTTTCCTCCTGCCTTTCCCCCTGCTGATTTCTCCTTTGTGTGCAGTTTTTGATCAGCTTCCAGCCAAAGGCAGCATTGTCAGGTGTGGAGGGGATGTCTGCTTGGCTGGATTGAAGCACGTCTGGGCTGGGATGAGGTGGAGGGAACAAGCTCTGTGTGGTGATGTGAGTTCAGCAGTGGCTGATGGAGGCTCTGCAGGGGCAGCTCCCAGCACGGTGCTCAGAGCAGCATGGCAGAGCAGCAGCCCCAGGAGCCCCCACACCCTCCCATGGTGGATCAGGGCCAGATTTCCCCTCCTGCACTGGAGGAATATCATTATCTAAAGGGGAAAATGGATAAACTCCTGTTGTTGCACTGTCCCAGTGTAGCTACAGGAGGGACCAACCTGAGCCAGCCTGAAATGGAGCTGCTCAGGGTCAGTGCCACCGTCAGGGCAGGGCCACCGAGCAAAGCACGGGCTGGGGAGTTCATCTGGGGTTTGAATGAGCCTTGCAGCTCCTCTGCTGCTTTTCACAGAACCCCAGCATGGTTTGGGTGGAGAGGGACCTTGAGGATCATCCAGTGCCAGCCCTGCCATGGGCAGGGACACCTTCCACTGTCCCAGGCTGCTCCAAGCCCCAGTGTCCAACCTGGCCTTGGGCACTGCCAGGGATCCAGGGGCAGCCACAGCTTCTCTGGGCACCCTGTGCCAGGGCCTCCCCACCCTCCCAGGGAACAATTCCTTCCCAAGATCCCATCCAGCCCTGCCCTCTGGCACTGGGAAGCCATTCCCTGGCTCCTGTCCCTCCAGCCCTTGGCAATTGTCTCTCTCCATCTTTCCTGCAGCTCCTTCAGGCCCTGCAAGGCCACACTGAGCTCAGCCCAAAGCTTCTCCTCTCCAGGCTGAACAATGGCAGCTCTGGCAGCCTTTCCTCCCAGCAGAGCTGCTCCATCCCTCTGATCATGCTGCTGCCTCCTCATAAACATCTCTTCATGATGCTCCTCAATAGATGTCACCAGGATCTACATTGGAGAGTAAAAGCAAACCTGGACAGAGCTGAGCCCTGGCTTTGACTGCAGTTTTGGCATCCCGGCTGCACTTTGATTTTTAGGAAGTAGATGTTTTGTAACTGCTGGATGTGATTGAAATGAGTTTAACATCCTTAATGTATCAGGTTACCCTATTGCTTTCTGTAATGGAGCGTTGGAGGAATAAGGTAGTGAAGGATCTGATTATCAAATGTCCTAGAAAAATTTAACATTGACCTGGGCTTTCAAGTGGGCAAAGATAGAATTATAAAGTAGTTCCACTTCCTTTGATTTTGCTGCACTTAAATGCATTAAATGTTATGTTGATTATCCCGATAGCGTGAATTGGTATTGCAGGAAATCTTCGTTGGAAATGTCCTCCTAGTTTGATTATTTTTTTCTTATCATTCAGCTGTATTGCACTGAGCAGATATTCAGAATTTGTCTGGTTACGTAAGGCAGAAATTTTCTGTCGTGGGGAAATTTCAAAATCGTTATTTTAGAAGTCTCATCCTTTGATAGAACAGTGCTGTTTGCTTAAATACTTAATGGAGAGATCCCTTTTATGAAAGAGAGAAATACCTTGATCAGATATTCAGACTTCAAATCTCACCCCCATTACCATGCATGTGAGTACAAGGCAGAGCCATTCCTTCAAGTAAGGTTACAGCATTCATCAGAGCTTGGGTTTGTAAAAGGATTTCCATGGAGCTGATCAGATACCTGTCTGACTCTGCTGACAGATCGAGTTAAGTATCTTTTCACTTGCAGATTGATTGGAGTGCAAGATTAATTTAGTGTCCGCCAAACCACTTTCCTACAAGTCCTTTTATTTTACCCTTTGGTTGCCCTGAAAAAAGCCTTGCTGTCTTTTTAATATGATGCATAATAGAACAGTCAACCTATATTACTTCTGACAGTGTTGGTACAAGGCATACATTAAAATGTGATATGGAGAAGAAAATATGCTTTATTGATAGCAGTCAAGGTTAGAGAAAGCTGCTGTTCTGTGATCCTATTTGTGCTTCCACAGCTGTGTTATTATTCAAGGGAGCTGAGCTCTTTTGGCTTTGGATGAGAAAGGGGAACAACTTCCACAGGGTGTTTATGAGTAAGCCCTGAAGTTATTCAGATGGAATTACTGGAATAAAACAGAGGAGAGAGTGTGACCGTGCCTTTTGTTTGAGGCTGTGTCTGATAAATTTGAAATAATGAGTTTCTGTCCAGCCTGCTGCAGGCAGGACCAGGGCACTGAGGGGGAACCCTGGGGCTTCCACACAACAGGAGGAGTCTGGTCTGGGGTGAGGGGATGCAAATAACTTACAATAAAAACTGTACCTTCTACCTGCTGATGAGTAGAACACCAATATTTGGAATAAGGAAATGACTGTATTATTCCACTGACTTGAATCCCTGAAGTGTGTGAGAGAAAGTTCATTCATTCCAGCATCTTCAATTACCTGAACTGATACAAGGCTCTTTATACCTATTTTTCCTGCAGTATGGGTAAATATTATCTTTATTTCTCGTAGTGATTTTCTGGTTTTGAGTAATTTGTTCCAGTACCTGAAATTATTGTTTATGCAAGACAAGGAATAAGGACAAAATTTGTTTGGCATTTTTTTATAGGTTTTGCATGCTATAATTCTCTAATCTGCTTCAATTGTTTCAGTTCTTTAATTGTTCCTGCTAACACTTACATCCTGTACAACCTCTATGAGGAACGTACCTATTTTAAGAACATACATAAAAGCTGGCAATTACATTGTCTTATCAAGTTTTTGCAGCTTATTAAGTTGTTCAGTGGTACTGGAAACGATTAGACTCAATACTGTAGGAATGAGAGCCTAAAACAGGAACCTGGGCTTTTAAAGCTGTGATATCCTGGAACATTCCACCTGCTGAATGGGCTTCAAAGGCACTGGCAAGGAGAAATCATTCGGGGTGCAATGAAAATGTGCCTGGGTTTGAATAAAAGCAAGAACACATTGAAAGCTCCTCGTTGTGGAAGGCTGACCAGACCCAGTTCCTGCGGGGGCTGCTCGGCTTTGGTAAAGAAGTGGTGAATCTCCTAACTCATCTAAAGATGAGCTCACGTGGCCCCCAGGCACAGCAGAATGCACTCCTTGGCTGGCAGGCAGCAAATGTGATCCTGGTTTTCTTCCTGGACAATGCACCAGGCAGATCCCGTGCCAGGAAAGGGAATTAGGGTTGCACTTCTGTCTTGGGATGGCAGCAGAGACAACTTCAGCAGTCTGGTTTCTCCTTCCTCCTCATCTTGGAGCTGTTTACCACTGAAGGATTTTGTGGGGCCGTGCTAGCAAAGGTGGAAGTGGAAAATCAAAGAAATTGAAACACTTTTGTGAACCCATCAAGCTTAAAAAAGCAGTTTTTTTAATCAAAAAATCCCAAGGAAAGCCCTGCAGGGTGTGCCATGAAAAGAAATCATTTGGCTTGCAGAAGAGACTCTGACATAAAGTAAGCAGACCTGTACAAATTGTGAAAATACGAAGCAAAGAGCTCTTTTCTGTGCATTATTAGGACAAGAAGGGCTGGATTATCCATGGCAGTGGTGGGAGACAGGACAGGAAGTGGCGAGTGGGGACAGATCCACAACTACCCATTGATCTTTCAGTTTTACCAGCACCTGAATGGCTGGAAACTTTTTATCTGCACAGCTCCTGAGTTTGTTATGCCTCCTTTTCACTGACTCTGTCTCTCTCTCTCTTTAAAAATGAGATGCAGCATTTCTGCCAGCTGAATTCTGCAGGGCCGAGCTGGGATCCTGTGTGGAAGGCACATTTCTGCGGGGACGTGGGGCTCTCGGTGGGCAGGATGCTGAGGAGCTCAGCTTCAGGTGCTGGAGCCTCCAGTCTTCTGCCTGCAGAGGGAAAAACTTTACATTTTGTAACGTTCTGATGGCAAAATAAACTCCTCAAGAACTTGGAGCCATATGTTGGACAGCTGCTGGGAGGCAGCCCAGGAAGAGGGTGGAGCAGTCTGTGTGTAATCTCTGAGTAGCTGTTATGTTACTGGAGTTCAAAAACATGGAAAAAACTTGGATGTTGGTTTTAGCTGGAAATTTTCTTTGCCTAAATTAGTCTTCCCAGATGCTACAGAATAATTCAGTGAAGATAAATAATGCACAGAAAGAGATATTTCTAAAAGAACTTTGCAGCAGATTAGTTTCAACTGTGTGTACATAAACACACATTTACACACAAATTTTTATATATATATATATGAACTTAACCAAATATTTGCAGGCTCTTTCAGAGTTAAGTATTTCTGAGTTTTCTTGGAGAAACTTTCATTATGATTAATTATTGTCAAAGTCTTGATCTGGAGAGATAAATAGATATAGAGATGTATATTTGTACAACATCTGATTCTGCATAGTTTATAACAAGTTATTTCTCAACAGCCCTGTTTGAACTTAAAAAAAGTCAGTCTGCTCTTTTTAAATAGTTGCCAGCTGTGTTATTTTCTTTCATTCATTCAGCTAATTTCCCCCATATTTAAATAGCTTGAGAGCTATGTTAAGGCTTCGTTCTGTTCAAAACTCAAATTAAAATGCTGATTTCTGCAGTGCCTGGCATTTCTGACTAGCACTTTAGTGACTAGCTCTGATCTCTTTATTAAAGAGTTTACATGACAGTTGCAATTTTCGGGGGAAAATAAAAATAAGCAAACAGCCTTTTCCCACTGACGTGGCTGTTTACAGCACAAAGTGGTTCTTGCCTCGTGCTCGTGACATAGTCACACGCTGCGCCTTTGTGGGACGTTGGATTTTTCTTGGAAAATATTTTAAAGAGAAATGGTTCTCAGGGATTTTTCACGAATGGAATGTGTTGACTCCAAACAGCTGTTTTCCCTCCCAGGCTGGTTGGTGAGGTGCAGGTAGACAGATCTGTTCTGAATGCTCTTCCTCAGATTTCACTGGCTGCCATCAAGCAGCCAGAAAGAAATATGAGGCTTGTAAAGTGTGGGGAAGCAGCTGCCTTTGACAGGCAAAAGGTCCAGCCCAAGTTATTTTCTTTGACTCCAATAAGATTTGACTAAGACACAAAGAGGCTGGGATGCAACACGGAGAAATCTATCTTTGTTCTGAGTGTAGCTTGAACTACTGACCCAAGACGTTTGCTACGAGGAGCAGTCCTGCAGCTTTCCTGACCAGTGTTGTTGCTCCTGTCTCTCGCAGATGTCTGTTAAATCAGGATAGATGCTTCACTGAGTTGAGAGAAAATGAAGTGCTAACACTGAGCGCAGGAAGAGAAGATTTATTTAAAGCCCTTGTCCCTCTTTGGAAGACAAAGCAGGAGATTTAAGTTAAATCTGCCAATATGGATCATGCTGGAGATAAGCAACATTGAAACCAGTGCTGTCAGCCTTCTGCAAACTTGTCCTTGGGCTTGTCTGAAGAGGTGGCAGAGGGGACAGATGGCTCTGAGCTCCTTGCCTTGGTGCAGCATTTCAATTCTACAAGGTTTCTCCATGAAAGGAACTTAGAGATAACTCCAGCCCTGATTAGTTGGCAGAAGGTTCTGGTCATTTTTGGGAGCACGTGCCTGGAGGGGGTTACTGATGATCCCTCCTTTATCAGTTCAGACCCTTTGCCACCCTCCAGCTCCACGTGCTGGGGCTTGTGCTGAAGGAAGGGCACTGCTGTCACCCTACTCCAGGGACAGGTCACAGGGATGGACAGAGGAGGCCTGGCCTCAGCTGGGGAAGTCACAGGCACTGCTCTTTGTGTGTACAGAATCTGTAAACAGCCACCCTTCCAAAATGATCAGAAGAGAAGTAGTCTTACACAGAAGGAAAGAGAGAAGGTCTGTGTTAGCAAGCCAAGATTTAATCCTTCCAGTTGGATTTTGATATGGGAGAAAGCCATGGAAGAATTCAAAATGTCCAAAATGACAGGAAGAAGCTGTAAATATTTTTAACCATCTCATTGTTCAGCCTGGAGAGGAGAAGCTTTGGGCTGAGCTCAGTGTGGCCTTGCAGGGCCTGAAGGAGCTGCAGGAAAGATGGAGAGAGACAATTGCCAAGGGCTGGAGGGACAGGAGCCAGGGAATGGCTTCCCAGTGCCAGAGGGCAGGGCTGGATGGGATCTTGGGAAGGAATTGTTCCCTGGGAGGGGGGGGAGGCCCTGGCACAGGGTGCCCAGAGAAGCTGTGGCTGCCCCTGGATCCCTGGCAGTGCCCAAGGCCAGGTTGGACACTGGGGCTTGGAGCAGCCTGGGACAGTGGAAGGTGTCCCTGCCATGGCAGGGGGGGGATGAGATGATTTTTAAGGTCTCTTCTAATCCAAACCATTCCGGGGTTCTCTGATTTTCAGGCACATCCTCACTAGCCCCCCAACTCTGCTAGCCCCCACTTCTCCTGGCTGCTTCCCACCTTTTAGTCTGAAGTACCTCCTTTATCCTCACCTGCCAGTTGCTCAGTTCCTGCCCTTCCCCTCTTTATCCACCACCACTCAATTCTTTTTTTCCTTCTGGCATTCCCTTTTTCTTTCTTGCAGAAACCTAATGGAAAGACCTATTCAGGGGCACGGTGATTTCACCTTTTTATAGGTGAAATATGAATCCACCAACATCCCTGCAAAGTCTTTTTGAGGTTACTCTGGTGAAACGTGGCTCTTGGCCTGGTCCTGTGCAGGCCGTGCAGATCCCACAGGCCGAGGGTTTATCATTTGCCATTCTCCTGCTTCCTGGGGCTGCCTTGAAGGAATAAATAAATGATGCTGTCAGTTCCTCGGTGCTTGTGCTGCTGTGGGCAGGGGTGCAGACCCAGACACAGATTGGGTTCCCCACATTGGTTTAAGCCTGGATGACCAAGGTGTCTCTGCCTTGTCTTGGTGTTGGCCATGACTGCTCCCCTCACTCTGGATGATGTGTGAAGGCAGTATTCATGCCTCAAGAGGTTAACCTAGAAACAGACACCAGACTGTAAGGGAATAAAGGTGGATATTTATTTGAAAGGCCTTCAGAGGCACACCCTGGGCAGGCCAAAGGCTGCACCCAAGATGGACCCCGAGTCACGAGTTCTTCACACTTTTATAGCTTTGCTCCATTTGCATCTCAACCCAATTTCACCAATTAAACTTTAGCTAATGATGGAATTTCCCCTCAGCTTGCCCCCCTTCTCAAGATGCTGGGTTACACATTTTGGGCCTAGGCCGGGCTGGATGTCCTTGGAGAGCAGCCTGGAGAGGCTTTGTTCTGTTTGTCTCAGCATGAGAGAGCAGCAGCTCACAGGCTGCAGGACACTGCAGAGTTACACACTGGGAATGCAGCATTTGAAACATATAAAAGTTAAAACCCAGAGCATCAGTATGAGATGGGTTAAAAAATAATAAAGGTTTAAACTCCGGTACATAAAGCCTTTCTGAGGTGATCCTCAAAGAAGAATGAGGGAGGGAAGACAGAAAAAAGGAACGTGTAGCAATATTATGCCAAAACAACTGGTTTTCTTAAGCAAATTAAGATCTTTTTTTCCCATTCTCAGTTGTTATGCCTTGTGCCGTTGGGATTGTACAAAGAGACTTATCCAACATAATCAGTTGATTTTGTGATGTGAAGTGATGCTGTCAGAGGAGTTGATCACAGCTGATCCCACAATACAAACAATGACATTTGTTTTAACTCCTGGAAGGCAGAATCAAGAGTGTCTGTGTCACACCTGTGATTTCATCTAAAGTTTTCATGTGTCACTGCTCTTTTTATGATGTGTGTTTAGGAGGAAGGGAAGGACTAAAGGCAAGAAGAGAAACTGCTTTGCCTTTTGACTTGATTGGCCCCTGAATCACACAGAGCAGACAATTTGTACTGTACATATTTTAATTTGTCAGCATTTTATATCAAATTCCTAGTAGGAGAGAAGTTCTAAGAGTTAAACACACCAAGCTCTTGCCTGTCCAGGGGTCAGCAAAACAGGGGTCAGCAAAACATCTGATTTTTTTTATGTCACCAAAGGAAAACCTCTGGACTTTAGACTTGATATTCACATTCATTTAGATTATAGGCAGGGAGTTAAATTGGGCAAGCTGGAAAAAAAATGAATCCAATTGTTTGTGCCTAAATGTGTTTTCTTCTGAAAACTCTTCCTGAATTAAAATGTAATTGGGATTTCTATCCCAATATAAGATGGAATATTTGTATGGCTTCCCCCCCTCCCCACAGGAAGAACATCCATTTTGCAGCTAACCTCTGATAAAAACTATAGTTTAATCTGCAGTTTTGATAGCAGCAGAAGGCAAGATTGGAACAAATGTGCTCAGACTCCATTTCCTTGCCCTGATCCATCAGTTCATTATGTCAAGGTCAAAGCTAAGAATTTTAAACTCTTTTTATTTTACGAAATTGAAAATGTCAGGAAATGTCAGGATTAGGAAGAGTGTTGACAGAATCAATGCTGCAGAGCATCATTTATGAGAGCAGCAGAACTCCTCGGTGCTGAGGAGCTCTTGGCTGCTCAGAGAAGGATCTGCCCCTCCCCAGCTGAGCAGCAGGGACTTTGCTAATCCTCAGCGAGCTTTTGCAGCACCTTGGTTTGCTGGCCACAGATAAATCCCCCTGATTTATGTTTGTTCTGACTTCTCCCTGTCCTGTGCCAGTAGTTAGAGGTCAGTTTAAGGAACCTCCTGCCCTGCCCTTGTTTTCTCTCCCAGCTCCAGCCAGCCTGGAAGGCTCTTCCCTGGAATGCAGTGGTCCCATGAAGGATGGCCATCCTTTGTGTCCTTTCACCTTGGAGTGCTGCTGCCATCAAAAAAGTCATGGATTTTGTGGATTATGTTTTGCTTCACTGTGTGCTTTCAGCTCCTTAATTGAATTAGCAAAGTTTTCTATGGTTTTTTCTTTTTTTTTGAAAAGCCATGAACTGAGCTCAGTACAAGTCTCCAGTAAACAAAGAAGAAAATAGAAGAATGACTGTTTCTTTCATGCCATTAAGTACTTAAGCACATCCTTAATTTTATTTGGCATTGCAGTGAGACCTAGCAATTTTTAAAATATCTTTCTCAATCAGTTAAATAAGGTAATAAATTGAAAACAGAGAAGACAGAGGCAGCACAGCATTTTAAACAGCAGACCTCATCCCTTGCCAGCCCCTCTGCCACAAAACCTGCAAAACAAACACACAGTAAAGCAGATGTCTGAATTCTGAGCAAAATATTTTAAAACATAACTGTCTGGCTGGAAACTAGGAAGGTGGCATTGATCCCAGGAGAATTTTTTTGGTAGTGCTTTTTTTTCCTTCTTTAAAAATTTTTCCTGATTTAATCATAATTGATTTGCTGAAATTCAATTATTCATTCAAATTCTTCAGAGCCCCAGGTGTGACTTGGTCTCCCAACAGCGAATGAGTTAAACATTTCTCAGCTTCTGTTTTCCCAAGATGAGGGTTTTGTTTAGAAGTACCTTCAGAAATAATTGTTAATTCTTTTAGGCAAGTGACAGTGTTGTGGCAGCTGAGTTAACCCATCAGAAGCCTCTGTCACAGACTGAGGTGTTGATGTAATTCACATTTCCACGTAGATGGAAATGCAGTGCTCACATCTGAGTTGTACTGTTGTGTTCTGGATGATGTGAGTCCCTGTCGCTGTTGCCGCCGGCCGCGGGGTAAAGACGGGCTCAGAGACACGAATGCAATCAGCAGAATGGAATTATTTAATTAATAAAGGATAGGTTTTTATGTGTTTGGTTCTTTTAGTGTTTACCTGAATGGCAAGAGGTTATTGGACCTCTAGCTAACTCCCTACCAGAGTGATTGGTCAATTCTCACATCATCCATTTCCCCAGTTGATATCACAACAATTGCAGGTGCAAGATTAGCAAACTCGGTTCACAGAAACCTTATCATGTTTTGCATAGTTTCGCACGAGATAGAACAGAGCTCTCACGAACTGCTGCTGAGAGCTAAAAACTTCTCTGCTAAAGCTTTTAATTACCATAAGTCCCTCGCTTCCCAGCTCTGTGTGGTGCCTGTCCTGCTCCAGCCCCCAGCCAGCCCTGCCCTGCCCTCCCGGAGCTGGGCTGGTGCTGGGGCAGCTCTGCCCTCGGGTGTGTCGCTGTTGGGGTGGACACAACTCACACAAGCTTCACAGAAAACTTCAGGCAAAAGGCTCCTCTTTAATAACACGCAGCGTCCTTTTATAGTTTCTTAGTGTTTACATCGTTTTAAGGCACAACAGACTTGATTTAACCAATCACCACACACCACTAACAGAACACACGATAATCACGCAGCATGTTTTTCTACCTCTAACTCAGCTGTGCCTCTTTCCCACAGTCCTTCTCTAGCAGAAGTAACAGGCCTGAGCCGTGATTTTACAAAGGCAACAAGGCCTTAATTTTATAAGGTTTTACCTGTATGCCACAAGGGTGGAACCCCAGGTGCGTGTCAGGAATGCCCCTGCTCTCCTGGGCTGTGTGGCAGAGCCTGGTGGGAGCCCTGCGCTGCATCCCCTGCTCAGGAATCCCCCTCTGGTCCCCACGGAATTCCTTCTGTAGCCATAATACAAAAAATAAGGATAAAAGGAGAGGCTGCTTTGCTGACACCCAAGTGCCTCTGTCCATATTTCCTATTTGTAGGAGCTGCTTCTGCTGCTGCTGCTGCCAAGCTCAGAAATCCAAAATCCTTACTGTCCTTGCAAGCCATAATTCCATGTGTTGGTTCCTATTCCCCACCTGCTCCTTTGCTGCTGCTCTTTGCTTTGTTTTATGGCTGCCCACAGCTTTTTGTTTTGCCCCGAGCAGATTTTCATTGATAGGGAGTTTTTAAATCTTTTTGTAGCTTTACTGTTCTCCTGGTTTTTATGAATTTATTAAGATTTTTTTTAAAAATAAGACAGTTTTGCTCCACAGGTTCATTCCCTAAGAGATTCTCCCACAGACAGGAAAGCTTTTCCAATTCCATCTTAGTATTTTCATTCTTGTTCAGCTGGTAATTTTATTTGCTTTTCTTATATTCTTACTTCAATTCACTTCTGTCTGTCAGAATTCCTTCCGAAAGTGGGTTGGTACAAGATATCACAGCTTTAATCTATGGACTCCTGCTTAGGTATTTTCCTGTTTCTATGGAAGACACTAATCTTCCTTTACAATAAAACAACTTCATAAGCTGCACAAAATGGAAAAGGCAATTTAATTGCCAGTGCTTATGAATTTTCTCAGAATAGCTAAAATCCCACCAAAGGTGGGATACAAGTGGTACCAGGAACTCTCAACTCAAGAACTAAAATAATGGGAGCAGAGTCACTGTGAAAAAGAATTGACAAGACATCTTTATAAAGTTTCTTTTATTTATTCAAATGTTATAAATATCACAGAGAGTGATAACTTGGTTTATAAATTGAGGGAAGAAAGTGAATGTGCCAACCTGGAAAAAATATAAACAATTATACTGTCAGTCATTGTTTGAATTATTCATTTGAAATATCTTTTAAGAGTTTTTCATTTCGTCTGTAAGGCAAAGAAACATATTTATCGGAGTAAAATGTACTAAATAATTATTGAAGTATGCATCAAAGAATTCCTTTGGTTATTTTAGAATAAATATTCCAAACTGCCTCTTCGGATTTTATTGTCAAGTGGTGGAATATTTGATGTCTTCTATAAGATTTCAAACCTGAGGCACACAAATGTATAAAAAAAGACCAACTTTTATCTTTCAAAGGAAGAGCGTCTCTGTTGTGAGTGACTCAGAAAAACATAAACATAATCAACAAGTTGGCAAATAGCAAAGTAATGAAAAATGTATTTCAATTAACGGGAACCAATTCTGGAATTTGAGAAATTTGTGTTTGCAGCTCCACATTCTCTGCTGCTTGCCAGGGTTTGTGTTTGCAGCCTGCACTGATTTGTGCAGAACTTTGGATGAGCAGGTATTCAGGAGGTTTGTGAAAAACTGTAAAATGCACAGATCATATATTTTCTCCTTAAATGCACACACTGATTCCCCAGAGTAATTCCCTAGTTCTGTATGGGGAAAAACAAATATTCCAGCTTGTGTTGAGGGCCACGGGAAGTTTGCTTGCACACACTGAACTTGGATAAAAGTTAATTAAGGGTAGCTCTACAGTCAGCCAATGGAATTACGTGTTAATAAAACTATTTTTTAAATTATAACAAATCCTGCTAGGGAGGCACTTGAAAAATAAAAGCAGTAAACCAGAAAAACACCTCGTAAAGTACGCAGACCACGTAGCGGAAATCCATTCTAAATTTTGTGAATCAGGAAAAGTTTTGAAACCAAGTTGGAGGGAATTTGAGGCATTTTTTGAGAAGGGAGTGAGAGCAGCATTAAACATTAAATGGGAAGTGCAGGTAAGGAAAAATAATAGCTATTTCAAGTTGTCTCATGGTGCAAAATTAAGGCTTATAATGAAATATTCAGAGCACATTCAGTAGCTGTAACTCAGATCAGACACAGTCCCAGGTCTCTCGATGCCTTTGCTGTTAACAATTAACAGGGTCAGGATCAAGAACCCCAAATAATAAAGAATAACTCTCAAAAAAAGAAAGAATTTTGCTGCTGACTGCAGGGATGAACGTTTACTCTCTAGTTCAATATAGACAAATTCAGGCAATATAAAATATTTGAAAACCATCATAGAAATATTGTGTAAGTATTAAAATTGATAACATGGAAAATGATCATCACTGATTCTTCAGTTTTCACTTTTATCTTTCATCCTTTTAGTTCAAAGTCATGACTATTTGCACATTTGTTATTAAAAAAGAACCCAGAATTCTTTTTTAAATGTAGTGAAGTGGGTGAATTGAATTTTTTCACTTTCAATTATCCAGGTTTGGATATAAAAATGCATCAAAGTATGCTGTTAATGTGTTACAGGCAAAATAATAGGAAATTGGAAGAGAATGTCTTTTTATCTGTCTGCATCTAGCTATCAAACAAATCTCTCTATTAATTGTTAAATCCTAATGACTTCAAAAGACACTTCTGGGGTTGTGGTGGAACTCTGATTCCTGAATCTCCACTGGGTATGGTGACTGCACTGAACTCCTTGTCTGCTCTGTCCCTACTTTTATTCCCACAAGTTCATGAAAAACATTAAATGCTTTGAGAAAGGAGCCTTTTCCAAACCATTTTGCAGGTGAGGTTTTGGAAGACTCTGCTGTTTTGTAATGATAATGATTTTTCACTATTTGGTTGTAGGAGTTGTTTCCTGGCGCTGCTCAAGCAGCAAAGGAAGTGATGGAAATGTGAGGTCACCTGATTTCTACATTTTCTCCCTTTTCTGAGGGAAAATCCAGACTGATTTGGTCAGGCACCACCAGAGCAAGGGGAGTTTGGTTTGGGCATTGGTGAGGCAGGGCTGTGTTAAATTCCAGAAGTGCTGCTTTGCAGGGTGGGCACTGATGCCTTGAGAGGCCAACCTAGAAACAGAGACTGGACAGGAGGAAGGGAATAAAGGTGGATATTTATTTGAAAGGCCTTCAGAGGCACACCCTGGGCAGGCCAAAGGCTGCACCCAAGATGGACCCCGAGTCACGAGTTCTTCACACTTTTATAGCTTTGCTCCATTTGCATCTCAACCCAATGTCACCAATTAAACTTTAGCTAATGATGGAATTTCCCCTCAGCTTGCCCCCCTTCTCAAGATGCTGGGTTACACATTTTGGGCCTAGGCCGGGCTGGGTGTCCTTGGAGAGCAGCCTGGAGAGGCTTTGTTCTGTCTGTCTCAGCATGAGAGAGCAGCAGCTCCCAGGCTGCAGGACACTGCAGAGTTACACACTGGGAATGCAGGATTTGAAACATATAAAAGCTAAAACGTAACGTTTCAGCACAGCCCCACCTGGGGGGTCACACAGGTTCTGTCAGCAGCCAGCACTGATTCACTATTTTCTGGACATTTTTCCCACTCTGAGGCAGAAGCACACACATTTAGGGGTGAAATAAGCAGGACTGTTGATGTGGCTCTGGGTTCACGGCCCCAGAGCAGGGCAGGGAGGGAGCGGTGGTGGCACAGATGAGGGAGAGGAGAATGGAAAAGGCTCTGGGAGGCACTGGGGGAAGGAGTTACAGAGATCCTGGTTAGATAAATTCAGTATACTTGACAACAAGAGAAGATAATTCATGAGCCAGCGATGGTACAAAGTTCTCCCAGGTTTTTCTCTGGCATTGCTATGCAGATATAGACAGGGGGTGTTTGTTTTGTGGCAGATTTTAATCAGATTCCCAAGACCATTTGCCTTCAGATGTAACTGGTGTTGCCTGAGTTCATTTGACTAAAACCCTTCTAAGACATGTATTATGAAGTGTGTTGGTTTTTTTTTTCCTGAGGTATTGTTCAAAAAGTAAAAGTGATTTTGTTTTCATACAAATATTGGAAAACAAAGGGATTCTGTCATTCAGAGAATATCAGTCTCTTGTCTACATGAAGTGCATTAGAGATCAGAGCAAAGTGGACACTTAAAAGATCATCAGGTTGACACTGTCAAGAAAATGTTTCTAAATTTTTGCTTGAACTTGTCTCCTCAAGGGTCTCTTTCTGCCTGCACCTCTCATTTTATTTGTGAAACCTACAGCTGTGGTGCTTCCCTTGTGTTGAAAGCTGCAAAAATGCAATAACAAAGCAAAAAAGCAAAGCAAAACCATTGAAAGAGAGTACAAAATAGCTGCTATCCTATTCCCTGGGCTCTCTGCTTAGGAGCTCTAGTCACTTAAAACATTTTCTGGCTTCTGAAGCACTTGATTAAAGTCAACTGGGAAAAAGATCAGCTCTTAAAAGTGCTAATTTGTGACTCAGAAAACTTGAATAAGCCTAAATATGCAATTCCCCGTTGCTGTGTATTCCTGGCTGTGGGGCTTGTTTGGAGAACGTTTCCCATTTCCCTGCACAGTCTGTGCCTGCCTGTGCTGTGGGTGGGGTGTTTGTAAGGTGCTCATCAGGACAGGGCTGCAGTTCAGCTCCCTGACCTCCCTTCAGTCTCCTGGGCTTTTAGAGAGTCTCCTCCAGACCAGGAGCCAGGGCTCCTCTCCCTGTGTCTGTCTCTGGCTGGAGGAGCCCATGTGGAGTCAGTCCTTGCTTGGCCTGGTGCTGCAGCCCCTCAGCTGAAGGCTGCTCCTGTTTCACTGGTGTCAGACCTCCCTCTTGGGCTGTGGTGCCACAGATGAGGTGCAGGAACAGACCCAGGACAAGCCCTGCTCTGAGGGATGTGTGCAAACAAACCAGCTCTGCACCCAGAAGGTGACAATGGAAGAGAGCAAAGAGTGGAAGGGATCAGTTTGAAGCTGGCACAGATCTAACTGCACCTCCTAGAAGCAACTTTGCTGCCATTGAAGCAGATCAAAAAGATTTCTAGGCAATGTACCAAGTGTTCATAGCTTTCTTCCCAAATTAAAATAGTTTATCTTCCAGTGTCCTAGCTACTCCATGTATCAATCTAACTTGTTTTTCGTACTGAAGGCATCCTCTCCACGTTCTCTTTTTACTCCCCCTTTGAAGGTTATTAAAAGTCTTCTAATCTAGTAATTCCTAACACTCCTCTCTTTCTGCAAGAACAGAATTATCACTGCATATTTTAGAGAGAACCCCATGCCTCGTCTCTCACACCTCCCTTCTCCAGCCAGCCTCTTTCTCTGGTGGTGCATTGTGAGAATTCTGCCATTAGCAGCAGTTCTGGGTTTGCCTGAAGATGAGAATTCCCTCCTTCAGCGGATGGTTCCAGCCTGCCCCTGGGCTGCTCCACAGAGCTGTTGTGTAACACACAGACACTTCTGAGCAGCCTACACGGGAACAAGCAGCTCTGAGCACTCCAGAGCCTTTCCAAACTCTAAACTGAATATTTAGATTTAGCAACGGGGGCCTTAGCCCCTCTCTTCCCTCCATGCATCACAGCAAGTTAGGAGCTGTTTCTGAAATCATTCTGATGCTGCTCTAGAAAAGTTGGTTGTTTTCCCCTGGAGCAATTGTAATCTCAAGTGTCAGATCTGGTGATGAGTTCAGAAGTGCCAAAAGACTTCTGATATTTCAATTCTTGGCAAAGCTCTGGTGTGCCACTAATGCAGATGGGCTGACACGTGAGACTGCCAACTGCATGGATTAAAACTCTTCCAGAGTGCTTGGATTTCCTAAAAACTGCTCACACAATACAAACAGCAACCCTATGTTGCCATATTCAGGTATGTAGCTGCTGGACTTTTAGCATTTTATATCTCTCTTTATATAAACACATAAAAATAAATAAAAATCACGTGTGTGATGACATATAAATGACATATAAATGACATGTAAATGACATATAAACTCACTCCTGAATAAAAGAGCCTGTTCCAATGTCTGACCACCCTTTCAGTGAAGGTATTTTTCCCAATATCCAATCCAAACCTCTCTTGGTGCAACCTGAGGCCATTTCCTCCTGTCCTGTTGCTGGTTACCTGGGAGGTTTTGGAGCAATCAGTATTTCAGAGGATTAGGTCTCCCTGCTAATTTGATTAGCAGGGTAAAGTCTTTTCAGAAATGTTCAGTTCCTTTAGACTGAGATATTGGGGCAGCTAACTGGCTTCATTTCTATTCCCGTGGCTGTACTGCACTGTTAAAGGGCTGACCTTTGCAGAAAATCAGCCCATTAATTGTGTTATGATAGCCAGAGGAGGAGAGGATTTACTTAAAACCTTAAAACAATGAGGAAAGCGAGCATCTCAAAATACAAAATCAAATAAAAAATCTATATGACCTCCATCCACTAAGAGGTGGCACAGAACCAGGAAACAAAAGCACAGACATGGGCAGCCACAGCTTTAAAAACACCAAGAAATGGATGAAAAGGAAGGAGCAGAAAAACTTCCCTACGTGAGAATAGAGGTCATAAGCACAACAGCAACAAAAAACCAGATCAATAATCAGAACAGCAGTAATCAGAATTTACACGTAAGAGACAATCAGAAATGCTCTGCAGTGTAGTTGGAGCCAAATGTTAAATTTTGTGCTTTTTAGAAGAAAAAATGATACTCGGCTATTGCACTTTGGTTTCTCTGGTCTCAGTAAACACTCGGAGCATACTGACAAAATCATTAACAAAGTGGTGATGTAAAATATGTCACAGATTGAAAGGACAACCCCCAAGAATGCTCAGGTAGAGGTTTGTCCCTGCTAAACTGCACAGTTTAGGAGCCAAATCCCCCTGTCACTCTCTGACCAACACAGGGATGGGCATCTCCAGAGGGGAATCCTGATCCGAGCCACCTTCCTGAATCTCTTACCCTGCATGGAGTGAAGGGCACCAAGCACCAGCTCTGGGCTCCAGCTCTCTTTGGGCAAACACAAGGCCTGGGAAGTCACAAAGCCTGGTAATTATGGCACACACAAATGTGACTTAGTTACAACGAGTAATCTGCAGACTGCAATGCTGTGTGAGATCACCTCATTAATTCTGGTGTTGGACTAAAGTCTGAACACCTTGCACTGTTTATAGTTTGTTCAGTGGCAAAAAACATTGCCCTGTAAATGCCCAGAGTTATTATTTTATGAAGAATCCCACCTTAAAAGCTGCAGTCCTGTGCTCTGGGTAAGGGCATTTCCTGCAGTCAGAGGGGATTATTGAGGGGAACACTCTGGGATCTGCGGGTTCCTCTGCCAAATTCCACCACTCAAAGTGCTGGTGGCTGAGCAGCCTGCCAGAGGTCCCAGCTGAAGGGAGCACACTGAGACAGGGCTTCTGATGATGGGAAAGGTATCCTGCCAGTCCCACAAAATCCCTGTCCTGGGGAAGGTTTCCCTCCTTTGTGCAGTTCAGAGTCCCAGCCCCTCTTCAGCCCACCTGTCTTTGCTGCTGGTCCATAAAGGCAGGTGTGAGTGGGGAATGAGCTCAGGAGAAACGTCTGCACCATTCAAATTGCTTGGGGTACTTAAAATGTACTAATATCTTTTGTTTGCTTATTTAAAGATGGAAGGAGCTTCATTTGGCTTGCAAAAGNTTTTTAGAAGAAAAAATGATACTCAGATATTGCACTTTGGTTTCTCAGTAGTACTCAGTTCATACAAGCAGGGAATATGTTACCAGTTTTCCTCGTTTTACCTGTCACTGAAATGTGTGTTGGTCAGTAATACTTCAAGCAATATGAATATTTGTCATTGGTACTGTCTTGGCTTTCAGTCCCAAAACTATTTGGCATGGTGCTAAATATGATGGTTTAGTATATATTTACAATTCTTATGCTGGCATTTTAGGAGAATTTTTAAGTAATGAACATCCAGTCCAACATTGTTTTCTGAGGCACACAATGTGTGTGTGTGGCTGAGTCTGTTCCATTTGGAGTTCCTTAAAATCTGAGTTTCCTTTCCCCATACATTGCAATAATAATTAAAATCAAATAGGTAATGACACACAAAACCTCTCCATTGTGTCTTTCCAGTGAGATGCAATTTTCTAGTACAAAAAATTCTAGGGAAGGGTGGTCTCCTGCTTTCCTTTTCCAATGTTTTTGGACAACTGTGACGTGTCAGCTGTGTTCAAAACTGTAAGTGTAAAATTTGCTAATTGTGAATGAAGTATGTGTGGAAAAAGAGGAATGTAATAATGATAAGAGGATAAGAGTGAAGGTAAATTCCTTTTCGTCATTCAGACTGAAGAGAAAGAATTTTGAGCAGGCACCTTTCTTGCAGCAAAAGAAAAATTTAAAACACAGGTGCTTTTAGAAACTGAGATAATAAAGTGAGTGAACTTAGAACAACTGAGTAAGAACTCAGAAAGAATCACTGACTCTTGCCCCAGAGTTACTTTTAAATTTGGGCACAGTTCATGAGACAACCATTTAGATTTATTGTAATTCTGTCAGTTGGATTTAATGGAATGTGTTCCCTGAGCACTGCAGTTCTGTGTCCAGGGAAGAGGAGCTCAGCCCTGGGAGCAGCTTGGGAAGAGCCCAGAGGAGAGAGGCCATGGACTCGTGGAATTCTCTGGGATGAATCTGCCCCTCCAGCACAGGGTGGGGATGGCAAACAGAAAGAGGCCATGGCCACAAGGAAATTCATTCTGGCCAACCTACCCATGTCTGATCCAAAGAAAATCTCTCTTTTCTGTCTGTGGGATGGGTTTTTATGCTGGAGGTTGCTGTGGCACAAGGATGGACTTTGGCTGCTCCTGCTGATTTTTCCCTGTTCTGAGGAGCTGGAAGATTGAATGCACTTCCTCAGTATTCAGACATGGCAAGCCCTGGTAATTAGCTGTCCCAGAGCTGGATTATTAGTAAGCTATAAAAATTCTCTAATTTCCATCAACAAATACAGTTTCCAGTCATTATAGTCTGCAAGAATAGCATCAATTTATTTGAAATTTTCCTCTCCTGAGCATCAGTAGGAAGAGTTATTCCCAAATGAATTTAGAAGGATGATTAGAAAGAGACTTTTTCAAGATGGCTTTAAAGTGAAGCAGCAAGACCTAAGAATGTAAATCATGTTCTATGGGAGGGGGAAAAAAAAAAGTAGATCAGGCTGGGAATGCAAATCATATTCAAGGGAAAAATTCAGATCAATATTAGAATCTGCCTTGTGTGACTGCAGTAGCATAAAATTATCTGCTGAGCTGCCTGTAAAAATGACAGGAGAGTGAAGAAAAAGATTTCAGGCAAAAGATGGCCTGTTGATAATTTGGCACAATTAAGCTAAATTTTAACCCAAATTGAGTGTAAAATATTTTATGAAAACAGATGCAGAATACTTGTGGAAAATGTCAGGTACGATCTGATTTCATTGTTGCAGCAAGATGAAATATAAGATATTTGAGAGGTGGGGAAAAGAACTTGACTGGTGTTGAATTCCTGGGCAATGGGAGCCTGATTCTCAAATGTTCAATTAGGAAACAAATCATTTTTCCAAGATAGTGTCTGACTTTGAAGGAGAGATGCCAAACTTTGGTAGATGTATTCTCGGGAAATTTAATGTAGGAAAGGTTTCCATTATGATTCACAACGCTACCTGGGATTATTAAGAATTTTCTAATTGAGGAACAATTACAATAATAATTTGGTGTTAAACCAAACCAACCAATCGTACAAACAAACCCCTGCCTACTTCAGCTTTACTTTCTGGAAGTGAAACAGAATTCCCAGACTCCTCAGCCTCCAGTTCCTGCAGATCTTACACAGTTGCCCACATTTCAGAGGATAATTTTTTCCATGGGATAAAGCTTCCTAAAGTCAGAGAGCCTTTGCCCCCACTTCCTCAAGGATCCTGATAACCCCATTTTTTTTTTTTTTTAAGTTGTTGTCAAATCCCAGACCAGTGTAAGATTTCAGGTTCAAATTCCTTGATTTAGAGCTGTGCTCTGACCTCCTCCAGCTGCCTCCAAGCCCTGATCTCTCTGAGGTGATTTCCCTCATTCTGGATAAAATATGTGACAGTACATGCTGAAGTTGGATATTTGCTGAAATGAAGGTAGTGGTGTGAAACATTTGCTAAATTGGTATTTTATGAGCACCCTGTAAGGGGGTTTTTTAAAGATTTGTGACAGGAGTGGCTAAGTTTAGGCAGTTTTGCGAGTGGCACATTTCACATGGGAGATAAAATTTTCAATGTATTTGTCTAAATTTTATTAGAAATGGTGTTTAAAATCTTCAGTGTGAATGCAATGGAATAAGTAATTTGTTTAGCAATGTAGGTGAAAAAGAAGCTTGTTCTTCACAGTAAATATCCTTTGAGATGTGCTTGTTTTCAGAATTTTAACATTATGACAGCAGCACTTTAATGGAGAAAGGCACTCAGGACTTGTTCTGCCTGAGCATTCAGTGGTGGCCAGAGGTGTTAGACAGCTTTGTTCACTAACGAGTGCTGAAAAATCCTGGTTACATGGCACTATTACACTGGACTAATCAGTGTGCAAGTCTTGAATTAAGAAATGTGATTTCCAACTTCACTTCCATGGGAAGTATCCAAATTCCATTGTTTAATCAATCATGTGACAAAACGAAGTAGCAGGAGGTTATTTTTGATGGTTTGAATATCCTGAAGAGAGCAGGATGGTTAAAACTGTCTTTTTTTGATCAAAAGGGTGTGCTCTGCCATGGTTTTCATGCTTATGTGAAGCATGGAGCAGGGAGCCATCACACAGGGAAAGGGGAACTCAGGGTGTCCACCACCTCTGCAATTCCACGCTGCTGCTGGGTGATCACAGAGGCTGGGGGGACAAATTGGCAGGAGAATTGATTTAAATCTTCAACTGCAGGCTTAGAATGAAAACTGGATCTTCCAAAAGCTGGTTTTCCTTCATAGCACGTTGCCACTCTCTTCCTTGTTTACTGGAGAAGGATGTACTTGGAAATTCTTGACTGGGCATGATGGAAAAGCAGGGGGGAAGAGTCTCCCTTTCCCTTTCCCTTTCCCTTTCCCTTTCCCTNTTTTCCTTTTCCTTTCCTTTTTTCAATTTCCCTTTCCCTTTGCCCTTGCCTTTCCCTTTGCCCTTGCCTTTGCCTTTCCCCTTCCCTTTCCCTTTCCCTTTCCTTTTCTCCTTTTTTTCCATTTCCCTTTCCCTTTCCCTTTCCTTTCCAGAACTTTGCTTTTAGGAGACAGAGAGATGCAAATAACCATAACTGGGAAAGCTTATTCAGAGAGAGCTGCATTTAAGCACAGGCTCAGAAAACATGACCCATGTGAAGGATGTGCCCATCCCAGAGCAGACTTCACACCTCTCCTCAGAGAATCATAAAGATTGCCTCAAACAAACCCTGTTTAATTTCTCTGCATTGAAAAATGAAGACTGAAATGGATGTCTGGATAAATGAACCTAGGGAGAATTGAGAGGTGATTTTGTTTAAATTCTTTTGATTGCAGCAGAAATCAAATTTATTTTGCTGGAGGGTGACTTCCCAAGCAAAGCACATTAAATCAGTCTGCTTCCAAGGGAGGGTGAAGCAGCAGATATATATCCATGCTGCAGAGGGAAGTTGTCTGTTACATGCTCATTACACATATTTATGTCTCAGCTGCGAAAGGAAAAGTATTCATGAATTTTATATATTTTAAAAGTGTTTCCAGGTATGCCCGTAGCTTTTCAGGCTCGGTCTGAGCTTGTACAAACTGCAGATTCCCTCTCTGCCTGCTCCACTGTTTAATTTTTCACCCACTGGGAAGTGGTGGGAGTTTCAGAGCAGACAGTGGCACGGAGCTGGCGGGATCAGCCGAGCATGGCACAGCATCCGTGCCCGGTGCTAATGGCACAAACGGGGGCTGTCAGCTCTGCAGCACAGCCCTGGCGAGGGTCTGCTCTGCTTTTCTGCACCCTGGGAGCATCTTTGGGAGCTGCTCTGCTGCACGGCTTGCAGGATGCTCGGTGTTGTTCCATGGCTGGGGGCTCCAGCAGAGCTGGGCCGAGAGAGCTGCCGCACGCTGCATTGGCACATTGGGAAAGGTTTTGCTTTGGCTGGGCACTGCTGGGACAGGAAGGGTGGGAACCACCTTCCCTGGGGTCAGACTTGCTTTAGGTCTCTTGATGCCCTAGGGTTTAGCTTTTATATTTTCCAAATCCTGCATTCCCAGTGTGTAACTCTGCAGTGTCCTGCAGCCTGGGAGCTGCTGCTCTCTCATGCTGAGACAGACAGAACAAAGCCTCTCCAGGCTGCTCTCCAAGGACACCCAGCCCGGCCTAGGCCCAAAATGTGTAACCCAGCATCTTGAGAAGGGGGGCAAGCTGAGGGCAAATTCCATCATTAGCTAAAGTTTAATTGGTGAAATTGGGTTGAGATGCAAGTGGACCAAAGCTATAAAAGTGTGAAGAACTCGTGACTCGGGGTCCATCTTGGGTGCAGCCTTTGGCCTGCCCAGGGTGTGCCTCTGAAGGCCTTTCAAATAAATATCCACCTTTATTCCCTTCCTCCTGTCCAGTCTCTGTTTCTAGGCTGGCCTCTTTAGGCATCGCTCTCCCTGGGACAGGCCTGTTTGGACCCAGCTCTCAGACACATTAACACAAACCAACCTTCCCTGGGGATGCAGAGCCTGCCCAGTGCGGGGGCTGCCCGTGCCTGGCTACACCTCCAGGAGAGCCCAGCCCAAACGTCCAGAACACATTTCCATTTCTGCTGGCACAGAAGGGCAAGGTGCTGCAGGTCCTGTCTCCCAAGGGCAGGCTGTGAGGCCCTGCAGGGTGGGACGGGCATGGAGCCCCTGGGAATGGCACCCCGGGAGTGCAGGCAGGCACCCCGGGCACACAGGGCTTGGCTCTTCCCTCCATGGGGAAAAAAACCCCATTTCTTGGTGGGAAGGAAGGGAGCAGAGCTACATTTCTGACTCAGGCGAAAAATGTTTGCCTAGAAACCCAGGAGGATCTGATCCTTCCCAGACCCAGAGAAGGAGCTCTGAGCTCTTTTCGCTGTGCATTTACTGCAGCAAGTACATTCAGAGAGGAGAAGCAGCACACCCTGGGAGTAAATATCTTAGAAACAAAGACTTCTTTTAGCTTATTAACAGTCTATTAACCTTCAAGAGGCTTTAATCCCTAATTAGCAATAACACCTTACTCATTTCTCTAACATTGTGTATTCACTTCAGGTAAACGGAGATTTTTTTTCCTGCTTTTGAGAGACGCAAGAAGTTTTAGCAGAACAACAGGACATTTTAGAATAACCTCAAAATTTAGATTCCTGAAGACTAAAATTTGATTCTTTCAGATGGCTGCATTTTATTTCTTTTTTAAGAGGTAATGATAGTTATATGATTTCAAAGCCATACCTAGGTAAATGAATTATGGGGGGTTTGTGCAGAAAATGTCATTGATTTCAGTGTCTTAGGCTGCTCCCTGTTGACTGCACAGGGACAAGAGTGACACCTGCACTCTGGAACTGTTGATTGTAGTGTTACTTGAGGGTAAAACTGACTCCTCTGTGCCCACCTAAAACTTTCTTTTCTTGTGCAATTAGGGGTCTTGTGGCCAAAAACTGGTAGAGGATCCCAGTCAAATTAGTGGTGGAGCATCTGCAGGCATGTAGCCACTGCTTTCTGTCATTAGAAGAAAGATTTAAGTCTTAGGTTTAAAAAAATCTGTGATGCTCCTGAATTTTTAGTTTTTTTCCACGTTCTTCTCCCAGTCCACAATAAGCTGGGTGTTCTTCCAGTGAAGTATTGGACATGGGTCCATTGGACTTTGATAAATAAAAGGAGACTGGAGCCCAAGGTCTTCAAAATCTTTTTGTCTAATTTTCTGTCGGTATTCAGAGGAGCAGGATTAAACTCTGCAAAGGCAGGCAAATCCCACGGTATTGGCCTTGGGTTATTTGAAATCAAGGAGTCCCCTTCCTGTACGAAGAGCACGGTGTAATATATTTACAGATGAGGTGTTACTTTGAAGTCGGGATCTTGTCTTTGATCAAAAGAGTACAGCTTCCCTCATGTCTCTCACAAGGAGACAGGAGTTAGAGCGCACTGGTGTGGGTTTTTTTAACGTTTTGGACAGCAAAAATGACATTTACATGAAACAGTAATCCTGGGAATGTATGAGATAAGACAATTTCAACCATGAGCTGAGAGGAAGTCTCACGAGCAGCCTTGAAATCAAGCAGGAGTAACAGCGTGTCACAGTCACTGTGCCTCCCTCACCTGCTGGTAATTGAAGTCCTGATAAAGGAGCTCTGTCAACATTCATGGGATGAAAAGTAAAATGTGCTTAAAATTTTCCTGATGAAAGTCCTGTTAATCAGAAGAAGGGTTTTGATTAAATACCCTTAATTCAGCAGCCTTGTTTAGGAAGTGTAAATGTAGTGCAGTGGAGCTTTCCAACCCATGAAGGGAAAGGGCACAGGGACTGACAGAGCAGTATTTTTTGGGTTCCTGAGGAGGACAGAGAAGGCACAGTACAATTAAAAGGAAAACCACCTGAGTTCTGGCTTGCTTAGGCTTTGCAGTCACCAAGGGCACTGACTTTATCAGGACTGTGCGCTCAGATCAATGGTTTTATCTTTCTGCTGCTTTTGTATTGACTGGCCATGGATTGCTATATGATTTTTTAAATGTAAACATGAATGTGCCTATCCTGGGGGGAAGAAAGGGAGTCGAGAAGAATAATTCACTGTGTGCACACAGCAGGGAAACAGCACCGAGGCATCTCTGAGAATTTCCTTTAAATAAAGGATTTGTAGCTTATTGCAGAGCATGACTCGAATATTGTGGATGGACCAAGCCTTGCCCCTGCCCTTTGTGGGCACACAGGTGGAGTTATCCTGCCTAACAGTGGGAATAATGGGAAGCTTTATCTTTGATTCTTGTAGCACAGACAGGTTTTGAAACGGCTCTTTGAAGCAACCAAAGCTTCCTCACAGAGAGCTGTGATGGTAAACGGAGAATGGCAGGGCTGTGATGGCAGGGCTGTCCAAGCCCAGTATAACACAAGGAGTGCCTTTCCCAGGCTCAGCTCTCTGTCACTGCTCGGTGTCACCATGCAGTGCCCACGGGCAACCTGCTTCCCAACCAAGGGGGCATCAGGAAGCCATTTACTCCATTTGCATTGAGGTTTTCATGTCTCCTGGTGGATCTCAATAAGTACAGCTGTGCTCTGTGGTTCAACAGATGTTTGCTCACAAACCACAGCACCAGAGAAGTCCCGTGGCCAGCAGGGAATGATGGGTTTGGACACTTGTGTGGGGCAGTGGTGGGTTTGCACACCTGTGTTGGGGGTTTGGACACCTGTATTGTGGGTTTGGACACTGTTGTGGGTTTGCACACCTGTGTTGGGGGTTTGGACACCTGTGTTGTGGGTTTGGACACTGTTGTGGGTTTGCACACCTGTGTTGGGGGTTTGGACACTGTGTTGTGGGTTTGGACACCCGTGTTGTAGGTTTGCACACCTGTGTTGGGGGTTTGCACACCTGTGTTATGGGTTTGCACACCTCTGTTGGGGGTTTGCACACTGTGTTGTGGGTTTGCACACCTGTGTTGTGGGTTTGCACATCTGTGTTGGGGGTTTGCACACCTGTGTTGTGGGTTTGCACACTGTACTGTGGCAATGGCCTTCCCCCCTCACGGACAGGAGAATGGGAGTCTTGGCCCCTGTCGCAGCCTAAATCCTGTAGGGTTTGGCCACATCTCAGCTCCCCATGTGAGAGAAAAAGGCACAAAGAATCGTTTCCCGTTCTTATTTCTTCAGATTCAACTCTTTTTAACTAGGAGAAAACAAAAGCAATTTTTAAAAAATGTAACTTTTAATGATTTAGTGCTATTAAAATACTGAAGCCAAAGTGGTAGAAGTATGATGCCTACCCAGCCAAATGGCTGTTTGCTGGAAAAGCCAAACTAGTATGGATTGTTAGGAGAAAAATCCAGTCAAATAGGAGACTAAGGTCCAGCTACTTAAATCTCTGGAGAAAAACTGACTGTAGCCATGCAAAGAGTGCTTGGATCCTGTTCTTGCAGTTGCTGAATGGTGCTGGGCAGGATTCCCCACAGCAGATTTGGTCTGGGGAAGTTCAGCAGAGCTGGGCTATCTTGCCTGCCACAGCAATGATTCAATCTCATGTTATATGAAGCCATATAATGGGAATTTTCTGCATCACAGGATTCTTACCCCTAAAATCAGATAAAAAAGAACTTGTAGTTGATGAACTTCGGTGAGGAAAGGCAATATAAATTATTTTGACAGGGAAACTTTGTCATTCAGATGGGGTTTGTGCAAGCTGTAAATCAAACTCCTAACTCCACTTTGCACGATTTGTGTGATCTTTGCAATATGAAGTGATACAATCTGGTCTTTTTTACTTAAATCCAGTACAATTAAAACATTTAGTGTTTCATACACCTTTCTAAAGCTCTGGGGGCTTCCGTGGTGGGTGTGGCTTGAGATGGGGTTGTGTACCTGAGCTAGGAAGCACAGCTGGGAGAGGGGGTTGGTTTGAGTTGAGATGTAACAGCAATAAAGTTTTGGGTTTTTTTTCAGGAGTTTCTCCCTTGTGCTGACTTACTGCTGCTTCAAGCAGCTTTTCTTTGAGTATTTCTACCTCAGACTCTTCATTCCCTTTCCAGGATCATATCCCTCTCTTCCCAATGATTTCAGTTTTCACTCTTTGAATTCTTCGTCTCTGTTACAAGAGCCTCAGATAAATAATTAAAATAAAGACAAAGTAAGGGTAAGGGGGTTTCCCTATGTCTGATAGGCAGCACTAACAAAGCACTTCTGAGTTTTTTCCCATTTCCCTCTACTTCACTTGCCTTTTACATCTTGGAACAAGAACTACCTGTTGGTCCAGGTCTGTACTGTACCTAGCATAAGGGAGGACCCATCTTTGTTAACTTGTAATGATATTATTATATTTTTATTTAGTTTAAATGGGACTTTTGTCATCTTGAAATCAGA
>VWZT01001845.1:0-49859 GCA_013397055.1 Pachycephala philippinensis | reverse complement strand
GCACCTGTGACAGTCCTGGTTATTCCTGGCACTGTGGCCATCCCAGATCATTGATGGTTCCTGTGGCCATTCCTGGTGATCCCCAGCTCCTGTAGCCATTCCTGGTGATCCCTGGTTCCTGTGGCCACTCCTGGGGATCCCTGGCTCTGTGACCATCCCAGGTGAATTGGCTTCTCTGTGCTGAGCCCTTCTGTCCTTGTGTCACCATCTGGTAAGTGTTATTTATTGATTCTACTGGCAGTGGCAGTGAAAGTGCTGGCTGGGGTTTTTTCAGGTTGAAATGTGACATCTGTCCTGGTTTACCCTACACACAAACTGATTCCCACATACCATGCTCTCAAATATCATCTAAGGCTCTCAGATCCCGTAGCCAGTACAGGCATTTCAGTGACAAGAGATATAAACTTCCAATAATTAATTTAACTTTGTGGAACATACAAATGAAGCTCTTCAAAGAGAGTGAAACAGGCACAGCAGAGCAGCTGAATCAAAAGCTGCTTCTGTATCTGGCTGCCCCTGAGGAAAATGAAGAGGAGGTTCCCAGAGCTCCTGAGTCAGCAGGGAGCCTGAAACTGTTGTTTCCATCAACCCCAGAAGTGCTGGCGGCTGCTGCCCATCAGTGATCAGAATTCTGTGCTTTGGAGACCTTGCTTTGGTGAATTTTGCGTCAGTCTGGCCTGCAATGGAAGGAGAAATGCAGCAATGGAAGGAGAAATGCAGGCAGCTGTTACAGAATAGGCGGCTTTGGGAAGCACACCTTTCCTCAAGTGCAGTTCTCAACACTGAAATGTTTTACGCTGTTATTAGGATGTTAAAATGAACAGAGTTAAACCCATCTTTCTGTGGAGCAGAGTCAGTGTGTATGGGTTATACTCCTGATGTCGCTCTGGTGATGAAGTCCTTTGATGGCAGAGTCTGCAGGATTATTTGCCCTCCTACAGACCTGTCACTGCTAATGTGGAGTTTAAGTGTGGCAGGACAGATGCTTCATTTCTTTGCAGCTAAACCAGGAAGCACGGATGGATTCTTGGATCCTTGGCTTGTTTGTGTGCCTTACGTTCCTGCTGTGGATTTTAGAGTTTAGGGTTTTGATGCCTTAGGTTTTAGCTTTTATATGTTTCAAGTTCTGCATTCCCAGTGTGTAACTCTGCAGTGTCCTGCAGCCTGGGAGCTGCTGCTCTCTCATGCTGAGACAGACAGAACAAAGCCTCTCCAGGCTGCTCTCCAAGGACACCCAGCCCGGCCTAGGCCCAAAATGTGTAACCCAGCATCTTGAGAAGGGGGGCAAGCTGAGGGCAAATTCCATCATTAGCTAAAGTTTAATTGGTGACATTGGGTTGAGATGCAAACAGACCAAAGCTATAAAAGTGTGAAGAACTCGTGACTCGGGGTCCATCTTGGGTGCAGCCTTTGGCCTGCCCAGGGTGTGCCTCTGAAGGCCTTTCAAATAAATATCCACCTTTATTCCCTTCCTCCTGTCCAGTCTCTGTTTCTAGGTTGGCCTCTTTAGGCATCAGTTTGTATTTTTGGTTTAAAGTATTGGTTTTCCTCTCCTAAAATACTTTAAACACTTAGCCATAGCTACTGTTTTAACTCTGAAATTGAGCTGTGATTCTGAGGAGGCAAGGAGCAGAACCCGCCCCGTGCTCCTGTTCCAAGGGTGATGCTGAGAGCTGCAGCTGGCAGGGGCAGGGTTTGGTGCTCCAGGGGAAGGAGAGGCAGCAGGAGGGGCTGCATGGAGCCCTGGGGCTGAGGGACAAGAAGGCTGAATGCAGAAAGGGTCCCAGCCCATGAGAGGGGAATGCAGAGCTTGGACTCACAGTTCTGGCTCCCTTGATCCTGGAACCTGGCTTGCTGGGAGAAGAATTGAGATTATTCAGTCAGACTCAAAGTCAGAAGGGGGAAGCATTAGGGTCACTTTGGCATTTTGTAAGAAAACCTAAATCCCAGTGATGAACCATCTGGCTGCTTTTCATCCCTGGTTTAAAAAAATGCACAGCTTTTGGAAAGGAGTCTCCCATTTCAGAGCCAAGCTCTCTGCAGGTGTAAAGTTTACCTCAGTGAAGAGGAGCCAACCCTAGCAGTGACCTTCTAGCCTCTGCCAGTATTTCAGTGCTTTACCCCCTGAAAGGCAAGGGCACCGCCCTGCCAGTCCCTCTGGCACCCTAACATGTCAGTCCTTTTCAGCCTTCCTTTTCCCTGGTGAGTACAGGGGGGGATTTATCCTGAGCTGAAAGGGTTTGTGCTGAGTGGGGTTCAGGGAGGCTCGTTTTCCTTCAAAGCCTGCAAACCTCTTTTTTCAACAGTATTGATGATTGTTAATGGGTCTCTCAAAGAGTCAACTTACAGAACCTATTTTAAAACGTTTTTTATGCTTTTAACTGATTATGAGATTGTTTTCAAAGTGCAAACTGCGCTGTGTTCTGGTGGCTCGGGTTCCCAAATGAAGGAGCACTTGGCTTTGATTTACTGCTGTGCTTCTCCAACATGTTTAAAGCAGACAGCACACGTCGCTCTGTCAGCTGCTGGTCTGAGCTGCTGTTTGTTTTGCTGAACTCCCCTTCTATTGCATAATTGCATTTGCCAGGTGGAAGTGAGAGCTGTCTTTTTGAAATCATAATTAATAGTGTCTTGGGAGTTTCCTCCAACTAAATCCTGCTCCAGTTTGTTCATCTCTGTGCGCCCAGAGCACATCAGTCACCCTCCCACAGCAGCTCTCAAGGTTAGCAGCCTGCCTGCCCAAGGATAGATGGCCTGCTTAGTTATTAAACAAAATTACTTTCGGTGAGTGACAATGGATTCAGTGATGCTGGGGCTTCTGGAGAGGGGAAAAAAATTTTAATCTGTAAAAAGAGGAGATAGTTTATACAGTGTTCGAAAACTAGAGCTACATATGGAAAACTATGTCTGCGAAATAATTTCTTCTAAGTCCTATTAGGATGTAAATGTGATTTAAATTAAATCAAGGAAAGTGACCAACAATTATAAAATCCCATTTCTGAAAAATCGAGTTTAGGATTTGCACTATTTCTCTATCAGACCTTGGTGCTATCTCTGTAATAAAAGGTGAAAAGGTGACTCAGGCTATTTAAAAAGGAGGTTATTGCAAATTGAAGCTGGAGCTATAATTGGGTCTCCTGCTGATGCAAGGGAGGAAAAAACAATTAGTGGAACACTCTAAGAAAAAAAGGCTAATCTCCAAAAGTGGTGGAAAAGAGCGAGTTCCTTCCCTGGCATGCTGACACGGATAATGACAGCCAGGGCTCTCCTGCAGGAGTTTCCAGGCTGGACAACTGGACAGTGAGTGACTTCCCTGGCACAGGGAAGAAGTTGCTTTTTTGTGTGTATTTGCTGGACACCTCTGACATTCCAAGGGCCTGTGGGTTTTACTTGATGTGTTCGCCTATCAGGAATATTGCCATTCGGAATTGTGCTCTATTTTTCCCTTCAGGGATGGGATGTGGGGGTAGCTGAGCTGAGCTGCCATTGTATTGCAGGACACACAAGAGCACCCCAGACCTGCTGCAGTTCTCAGAGAAACCTCTCCTCTCCTGACTGGATTTATCCTTAATAACTGGCCTTCTATTAGTGAATTTTTTGAACCTTTTGTAAGGCCTGCCTTATCAATATTGTATAGAAAATGTTCTTTCCTGAAGTCTCGTATGAGCAGCAAAGGTCAGGGATGATGACAGCTTGAAAATCCACATTTTTATTTCACCTCTCTATGCTTAACAAGTGTTTAATTCTCTTCCTCCCCGATGGGAGGGGTGATGTGCTGGGGCTGTGACACCACGGTGTCTCAAATTATCCCTCCTGCCTCAAACTCACTTTTGGGAAATGCTCCAGCTCTGAGGCTTGTCACTCTTGGGGCTGACACATCCTTTTGCTGCTGCTGCTGTTGTTGGATGCTGTTGTTGTTGGATGCTGAGGATTCCCCTCTGCCCAGCCACCATCCTGGTGGCTGGGCAGAGGGGAATCCTCAGCATCCCCAGCTTCATTCTCGTTTAGAAATTGTTGTTTTTGAAATATGACCTTTCCCGTGGAATGGAACCAGTTGAAAGTTTAATATCGAATCAGTGCTTGTAGGAGTTGTCAGTGTCAGGGCCATTTGGCAAAGCCTGGAAGGCATTTCTGTCTCCTGTCAGGGCTGGGAACTGCTGGGATTTGACAGAAAATGTGACAGCCACGTTCATCACCGTGCACACGAGGTGAGGGCATTTCCCCCTGGATCAGGAAGCAGCACCCTTATGAGCCCTGTGCGTCCTGGATAGAAAACAGAGCTTGCACCTTGGTGCAGGGGGGAAAAAGTGAAGCTGGAGCTCTGGGATGTGCTGTGGGAGCTGGGAATTGCCCTTCTCTGCAAGGCAGAGTGCCTGATTTGTCAGCCCACAATCTCTGGAGCAGGCAGATACGAGGAGGGGAAACAGGAATCCCTGTGCTCCTCAGGAATCCCTGTGCTCCTCAGGAATCCCTGCGCTCCTCAGGAATCCCTGCGCTCCTCAGGGCACACTTCCATGGAAGTTATGGGTTCTGTGGGGTCAGTGCAGCCTGGCAGGAGATGGAAAATATTCAGGCACTCTCTCACTCCCCCGTGGGTCAGGTTTTACCACCCCAGCAAGTGTTGATCCCCACACTGGTTCATCCTAGGCAGTACTTTAGTTGGGTGAGTTCTCTGCCCTGCAGCTCATTAGTCATTGATTGCAAAGTTTGGTTTGAAAGAGAAAAGCCTCAGAGATACATAACTTTGTGAATGTGATTTTTTTGTTGTTTTTTCCCCCTTTTCCTTTCTTTTACAGCAGTGTGAGGTAACCTATTGAGCTGTGGGCTTGGCTTTTTTGGGCTGCATATTGTGACTAAACCAACTTTAAATCTGTTAATTTAGCTAATGTTGCTCTATTACAAACCTGCTGCAAGTTACCCTTTTGCCTTAGTTCTAAGTTTCTAGTAGCTTCTTTCATGTATTTTTGGCCTTATAAATTTCAATCAGTTGGAAAAAAAGTTTTAATTGATTGTAGGTCAGTGCCATAGTTCATGCCTGCACCTCCTTTAAACAACTGCTTTCTCATTTCCTTCTCATACACATCCACAGATATTTCTAAAATGAGGTAGGCAATAGCCATCATGTTGAAATAATGAACTAAAAAGCTTAGGGTTGTTGGGGAGCCCTTTTCGTGTGATGGTTATTCAAAACATGAGGTTTTTTGTGGTTGGATTGGGTTTTCTGTCCGTGTGTGTGTGTCTCTACACTGTTTTATCCTGACTTTTGCTTCAGAAATAAAATTCTGGTTTTTCTGTTTTTGCAAAGATTCTTTACAGAAGCAATTGCCGGGCCATGATGAACAAATAAAGGAGGTATTTTATTCTCTGAATGGCTCTTGTTCATGATAAGCTGCACAAATTGCTCATGGAGCAGGGCAGGGCTGGGGATGCTCTGCTGAAGGGGAGCCCTGCTTGGACACCAAACTGGGGATTTGGGCACAGATTTTGATGTCTCATCACTGGTTGATTTAGAGCAATTCAAAGCCTTGCTTTCCTGGAATTTCTGAAACAACTTCAAGTGCAACTGTTCCTCAAAGCAATTTTTAATAACAAGCTTAAATTACTATTATATTTAAATTGAACATTTTCTTAGTATTATCCTAATTCCCAGAGTGAACTGTAATAAGTTTCTCTTTTTTTTCCTAATCCAAAGTACATATAAAGTTAATAAAAAGATGCATTCCTACATGATCACTTTAAATGAGGATTAAACAAACATTGAACAGCACAGCATTGGAAGTAAAGATGGTATCAAAGCTGGGTAGTGATACATTCCAGATAATGTCTCATCCTGAACTACAGAAAAACTAATAATAGAGAATCCCATAATAAATTCCATCTGAAATAGCATTAAACCTTGCAATAAAAGGTTCTTGTGGGGTTTTCCCATCAATAAAAACCTCAGCACAGAAATCAAGTCCTTTCACTTGCCCAGGCTGACAAAACTCCAGCTTTTCTGTTGTTTCAGCACGGTATTTATGGAGATAATCGCTCATTAATAAGAAATTTTTGCATCTATGATTTCTTCTCTGTGTGATGTATCAGAGATGTAAAACCCAGGAAGCAAGAGCTGAGGTGTGGAACATGTGGGAGCAAAGAGGGATGGTTGAACTTTCTGCTCTGCTTTTTACAAGACATTTTGGTGCCAAATCAGTTTTCAGCTTCTGACTGGTCATCACACTGCTGTAGGAATTGTCCCAGGTATGGTATTTGGAATTTATCCAAGTGTTTCCCCGAAATGTATTTTCCCTAGGCTTTGAAAGTACAATGAATAAAATCCCAGATTCTCTCTCCATCATTCTGGAATTTTATCTGAATTTCAGTGTGATGGGATGCACTGAATGCTTGGACACCCACCTGGGTGACAAGGATTGGGAATGAAGGAGGAAGAGGGAAGGGAAATGGCATCCTGCTCATTCTCCATTTTTGACCAGGTGCAGCCACTCTTTACTCACAAAAATTCCCTCTTTTTTCCCCTGAGCCCTTCTTTCAAGAGGCTATTTTAAACCTAAAATAGAAACTGGGGGTTTAGAATTCCTCTACACCACTTTCTTAGCTTTAGTATTGAGAAATTGGCTCATAAAGAGTTTTTTAAGTTCACTTCTACTTAGGATCTCTGTGTCACTCCCTTGTGAACTTGGGCTCCAGAAGGAGGTTTTTGTTAGATTTTAGGACTCCTGTGGGATAGATCGGTTTAATTTATAGTTTCTAAACTGTACTAAAAGGAAAATGAAGTAATGATTGCTACTATTTAAAGGCTGGTGATTATATGGTATTTACAATATATGNAATTCCAAAGTGATTAAAAAAAAAAAAAAAAAAAAAAAAAAAAAAAAAAAAAACCAAAAAAAACCAAAAAAAAACCCACAAATCCCCACCTAAACCCAAACCAAAAACGACCTGACAACAACACCTCTGCAAAAAGGTGCCTCAAGGCTCAGATCTGCATCTTGCCAACCTTCAGCAAGTTGAGTTGCCAAAAAATGGTTTGAAGTTTTTGCAATAAAAACACAGCAAAGTGCCAGTTAAATGTGTATTTGAACAAACATATGGGTCAGCAGAGCTATGTGGAGACCTGAAATTCTACTTTATAGAGATCTTTCAGGCTTTCCAAAACTCATTCCCATTCAAAACTAGACTGTGAAGGTAACATTATTTTGGTTTTTTTTTATGGTTTAAAATTTGCCAAAATATTTGGTTTCACTTTATATAATTCAAACAGAAAAAAATAACAACAGAAGTAAATCTATAATGCAACAGCTCCCTTCAGCTGTTTGCCTCCTCTTGTGTTTCTCTGGAGTGCATTTGCAGCAATATCTGTGCAATTTTATAACACATCCTATAGACAGACAGGTTATTAAATCCATTGTGTAACTGAAAGCTGAGGAATCCTCTTAGAATGCTTTTACTCTAAAAGGCAAATAATGCTCTTTAGTTGTATGTACACATTGCATTAACTGACCCCAGAGCTTGCTGGCAATGTTTGAGTGGCGTTCCAATAGAGGGATTTTTTGTTATTATTTTTTTTTTTGTGATTTCAAACGTGCTGGTGAGCAATTCAACAGAATGCACTGAAAAGTCAGCCCTATATGGGAAAAATACACTGAATATGGTACAGATCCACACACACCTGGATGTGTGAGAGATGAAAATATCAACATGTACTTTGTGTCCTTAAAAATGGAATTATACCCTTCTTTAAGCTTGAAATATGGTACTTCTATCTAGATTTATATGGGCTCTGTGACAGAATGTAATTTCAGAACAAGACATTTCATGTTTATAAAGTCATCTCTTCCTGAAGTCTGAAAGATACTTTTTAGTGCTCTTTTGCACTCAGGTTAAGAGGCTTAAAATGTCTTTTCAAATAGCAGTAAATAAAGTTATGAGGTCCAATCCAAGTTTTAGACCATAAGACAGGAGAAAACAAAGCTAGTAAGTAGAAGATGAGGTCAGGATTAATTTCATTATATTTATTTATTTATATTACATTTTATTACATTTAGTGTTTTCTTAAGGTGGTGTTTTTGATAAAAAACATTGAGTTGGACATATGGTTGATGCAGCAAGACTCTTTCTGGATAAATGTGTCCATGAGCTGTGTTCCTGCATTTCATTGATCCTGAGGATCCTGGTATCTGTCTATGTATTCATATCCTGTGTGTGTATTTCTTTAAATAGCTTTTCTTTAGTGCCAATCCCCATTTTCAGCACAGAATAAACACTTATTCCAGGGAGTTCTGCCTGTGTTTGAACTTGGAGCTCAGCTGCCATTTCTTACAGTGATGAATGGTTGCTGCTTTTGACCGATGGACACGGCGTGTCAGGTCCAAATTCCCATTTTTGTAGGATCAGATGAATAGTGCAACTCTTGTGGTGCTCAGCCTCATGTGGAATCCACTCTATTCATGCTCTTTCCAATTCTCATTGTGTTATTGAGGATCCTGTTTAGTGAGCCTGAGTAACGAGGACACTACGTGGGGAAGGTAATTCATATCCTTCAGGGCCAAGCTCAGCTCCCTGCTCTCTTGCAGACAGAGAGGCTCTTCATAATCACTCCACCTGCCCGAGTGTTCCTCCAGGAACCCAGGAATTTTATCAAAAGGGATAAATTCAGCAAGAAGAGTCATGATTAGAAAATATAACTCTATCTACACCGAAGTGCTGGTGGGATTTGCAGAGCTGGATGACCCATGCTGCCTGCAGGGTTGGTTTGGGGGAGGAGGGTGCAGGGGGAGATCTCACAGCAGCTCCGTGTGCTCAGGGGTGTTTCTGCTCTGCCCTGAGCTTTCCTGCACACAAGAAAGCTTTGTTAACACAAACCTCAGAGATTTCATAAATTTCGGAATGATTACATTCTTGTGTTTTCCTTGTCTCCCTCGTGCCACCAATGGCATGTGCTCTAGGAAAAAGAAAACCAGAAAGCTCCCCAAAAAGGGGTCCTAAAGGATAGTTATAGCAGTAGAACAGCTGCCAGATTTCGACTGTTTGACCCAGCCAAAGCCTTACATGCTTTCTTGCACACTGTACCTCAGAGATTTCATACATTTCAGAATTATTACATTCTTCTCGTGTTTTCCCTGTCTCCTTCGTGCCACCAATGGCATGTGCTCTAGGAAAAAGAAAAACAGAAAGCTCCCCAAAAAGGGGATGAAAACCCTTTAAGGATGAAACCCTTAAAGGATGAAAGCCCCACAGTTGTAGGGGATACAAGTAGATTCCAGGGAAGTATCATAGCCTGGAAATGAGGGGGAAAGCTGCTCAGTGCCCAGTTATTTTTGGTCTGAAATGGGGGTCTCTGCTTATCTGGTATGATACTTCTCTGGAATCTGCTTGTCTCCCCTACAGCTGTGAGGTTTTCATCCTTTAGGACCCCCTTTTGGGGAGCTTTCTGGTTTTCTTTTTCCTAGAGCACATGCCATTGGTGGCACGAAGGAGACAGGGAAAACACGAGAAGAATGTAATAATTCCGAAATGTATGAAATCTCTGAGGTACAGTGTGCAAGAAAGCATGTAAGGCTTTGGCTGGGTCAAACAGTCGAAATCTGGCAGCTGTTCTACTGCTATAACTCTTCTAAGATGCTACAGTGGGTTTATTCTAACATCATTTTATTATATAGAAAATAGACATTTCAGAGAAAACATTTTTTTTTTCCCTCAGAAAGCTTGTGGTAAAATTACAGTTTCCTCCTCTAAGTCCAAATTGGGGGTGGGGCATAGAGGGGAGGGGGAAGAATTTTGTTTAAGTGTTGGTTTTTTTCAAAATCTGCATATAAGATCTACTTTGAGCTCGTTATCTTGCCTTAGTTCCACTGCTCAAATCAGAGTGATGCTGCTTTGGGCTGGGTGTCAGATGGACCATTTTATATCATCATTTGTCCAGAGCAAAATACAACGTTTTTTTTCCCCTTGTGTGTTAAATTGCTTTCTTAATCTAATATGTTTCCACTTTTTTTTTATTTCTCCACCAAAACTATGTGGTAGAAATGTTTTATGCTTGCCCTTCCAGGTGTACCTTTTAATCTCAGGAACAGTTCCTTTATCTTTTCAGGTGTTGGAACACCACTTTAAAATGCAGCTACTAACCCCGCACATAAATTCTGAGTAACTCATACCAGCTGCTTAACCTTATCATAATTTTCTTAGTCTTAGCCTATGATCTTTAATTACCTGCAGCGAGCATTTTAATTTGCTTTTTTAGAAGTGGCTTTGCCCTTGTTGCCAGGAGATGATCGGGAGATGATACGAGCAGTGAGGGTTGCCCAGTGCCCAAGGGGCCCTGGCTCTTTAGTTCCACTTATTTGGGCTTGACGTTGTGCCAAGGTGTGTCATTTATGTGTCATTTATGTGTCATTTATGTGTCATTTTTGTGTCATTTATGTTTGTCAGCAGGGAAGCACCGGGCAGCCCCGGCTTTGTGAGCACAATTAAAGAGGGACGAGATTTGTTAACACAATTAAAGAGGTGCAAAGGTTTGTTAAAGCAACCAAAGAGGGACAAGGGTTTGTTGACACAACTAAAGAGGTAGAAGGGTTTGTAGCACAATGAAAGAGGGACAAAAGACTAACCAGGTTCAAGGGTTTGTAGCATGATTAAAGAGGTCCAAGGCTTTGTTAACACAATAAAATGGGACAAGAGTTTGTAGCACAATTAAGAAGGACAAGGGTTTGTACCATAATTAAGAAGGACAAGTTTGTAGCACAATTAAGAAGGACAAAGATTTGTTAACACAATAAAGAGGTGCAAGAGTTTGTTAACACAATAAAGAGGGACAAAGATTTGTTAATACAACTAACCAGGTTCAAGGGTTTGTAGCATGATTAAAGAGGGACAAGGGTTTGTTAACACAATAAAGAGGTGGAAGGGTTTGTAGCACAATGAAAGAGGTACAAAGGTATGCAAAGAGGGGCAAAGACTTGTTAACACTATAAAGAGGAACAAAGATTTTTTAACACAACTAACCAGGTTCAAGGGTTTGTAGCATGATTAAAGAGGGACAGGGGTTTGTTAACACAATAAAATGGGACAAGAGTTTGTAGCACAATTAAGAAGGACAAGGGTTTGTTAACACAATTAAAGAGTTGCAAAGGTTTGTTAACACAATGAAGAAGTACAAAGGTTTGTAGCAGGAGTGAAGAGGTGCCAGGGTTTGTAGCACAAGTGAAGAGGGACAAACACCAGAGTGCTTCATTCCCTGTGCCCATATCCCTCTGTTCAGGGCGCAATGGTTGGTGCTGGAGAGGACCAGGCTGAGCTCGGAATCCTGGTTTTATTTTGATGTGTGGGATGAGTTCCGTGAGCTTCCCTTGCTGAAGAGCAAGACGAGGCAGTGTGAGAGCCTGGTTGTTGTGAGCTGTGACTATTACAGGCTTTTACAGTATCTCCAAAGAAGGTTTCCAACACCCTGTGATCCTCCGTGGTGAGATGAAGAGGCAGAGCACTCGTGTCACTTCTCTCCCACATCTCCCACCACGTTAACACTCTGCAGAAATGCAGGCTGCTCACTGAGGAAGTTATTAACCTTTGCGTGCTGGGGGAAGCAGCCACTGTACTGCAGTCAGCTGAAATCTAAAAATTCATTTGGGTAATGTCAGCCTGGAACTTGTTTTATAGCGCTGAGGTTACCTCTGCAAACTTCTCATTGATAGAGAATTCCTGGCTGGGATGAGAAGCCTGGCTCCTCCTGTCTCCTGCCACTGTGACAGCTGATCTTTCACTTGTTTTATTCTTATTTTCATGGTAGTTGTTGAAGGGTTTTAAACACCCCGTAGTTTCCTCAGGAATATTTACACCTCTTACGAGATGCAGGAGCAGAGGTCGGGAGCATCCTGGGAAATGCTGGATGGAGGCAACGGGAAGCTGCATCTCCATGATAATGTATTTGTTTGTTAGGAAGTGATTTATGTATCTCCAAGATGTTTACTTTGGGGAACTGAAGCTACCCTGCAGAATTCTAAACAGAATGGAAAATGGGAGTCTCTGCGAGGTTGGGTTAAGTTGGTATCAACACTTCAGTGCTACTTGGTAGAGAGATGGGGTTTAGTCTGTGCAGGATTGGGTCTCTGGGGGGCAAAAAAATATTTAAAACAGAGTATTTTTAGAAGAGAAGGATTATTGAAAAGATTTTTGCTGAAAATAAATTCTCAGTGTTGGGAAGAAGAGACTTGTATCTTTTTCTGGCAGCTAGTTTGTATGTAGGTCTGAATATCTTTCTGGCTTAATTTAAGTTATTAATGCCTTGACTTCCCTGGAAGTGGGCTGAAATTAACATTTACTCTCAAGAACTTGTTCCTTAGACTAAGAAACAAATTGAGATAAATTTGAATGAAGATACATGGCCTATCATCCCTGTGAACAGAAAGTCAAAATCTTACTTAACACCTTTTTTGAGAAGTGTGAGGAAATGGGGTGGAAATGGGCTGTTTGAGGGGGTGCTGGTGCTTTATACAGAGTTGTCAGCCTCAAGCCTTGTCTCTCTGCAAAGATAAAGGTAGAAAATCATTATTTTCAGTTTCTCGAGGACTTTTTTTTCGAGGGGAGAAAACATTTTTGATCTTCAGCTGCAGTGAAGCTTCATTTAGGTACTGGTGTCTGGGTGAAAGTTCAGGATTTACCACAAAGGAAAAAAAGGGAAAAACAACCCAACCATCGTCTTGAAGACACATGTTGGAAAAACACCTTTCAAGGAGAACAAAGCCTTCCCCGCTGAGTTCTGCAGTGATCACAATCTCTGCAGGAACAGGAGTGAAGGGAGCTCTTTGGAGAGGCAGAGCTGCTTGGATGTGGGAATGTTGTGTCACGCTGTAATTGACCTGTGGCGTTCTCAGCCTTCCATCCAGTCCTTTGGGAACTTTCTACTCTTCTTTTAAATGCAATGAATACATAAACCAGAAATCAGGAAGAAGGCAAACACACCTTTCTCACAGCCCCAGTGTACTTCTGAAATTTGTTTGCATTCACAGAAACAGTCTGAATGAATACTGTCAAAACTATTCATGTGATTGAACGTTCTGCCCTGGACTCGGATGTTTTAGTCTCGAGGAAGCGAATATTATTCCAAGTGTATCAAAAAAAGAAAATTAAGCCTTTGAAAGTAATATTTTGCAAGTCTTTGTTAGCAGACATCATATATCATTCCATCTCTGCCCTGCTCTAATTGATTTGGAAGTGTTAGGCATTTAGTGGGCTTATCATTCACTGAGATCAATCTCCCTCCTGCTTTCTTCTCCCTGGCAGCTCAGCTCTGCCCCCGAGCCCGGATTGTGTAACCCAGGGAGAGCCCCGAGCTCTGCTGCTCTGGATTGACCTCAGCTCACCTGGAAATGCCAGTCCATTAGAGAAAACATCCCTGCCTCTGAGAGCACAAAACACAACCCCTGCACAGGGCAGGGCCGGCTGGAAAACCACCGAGCGCCTTCCCGGGATAATGGGTTCACAGGCTGCAGCACAAATATTTTGAATGCCCTCTAATGAACAGCTGTAATTAATGTGCACATGGTTATGTTTTAGTAATAGCCACGTCTCATAAAAATGCTACTCTGATATTCCCGTGCAGCTTGTAGGGTAATTAATGGAGTTCAGGGTACTTGGTCTGTAATGCATTAAAAACCCCAACCGTGGAGCATCATCTTTTCCACTATGTATTTTAAAGAAAACCTGGGGATTTAATGAAACCTGTCTGATGTTGGGGAAATTGCCATATTAGCTACAATTTATGGTTACCCAAGTAGCTTTTATGGCTGACAAACAAGGACTGTAAAACATACAAGGAAAGTTAAACAAACAAAAGCTGTGCTGCAGTGGATGAATGGGATTGTGACCTCTAAGGAAATGTCTGGAGCCTTCAGAGCTCTCTGGAGTCATAAATTGCAATCAGCTCCAGGCCCTGAGGAACTCAATCACGTTTTCCTCGTGTTTTGGTGCAGCCATGGCAAAGGGCCACATCTCCTGCCAGAGTGAGCAGCAGTCACAGGGCCACTGTGCTGCGTGTTCATGGTCAGGACAGGCTCCATGGCCAGTGTCTGGTGTCAGCATCAATTCTGGTGACTGCTGTTAAAATATTGTCTAATTAGAGGAAAAGGGGAAATGAGAAAGGCCCCAGCATAGCATCACTCTGAATTGCTGGCATTATGAAGAGCAAGAACTGTATTCCAAGAACACACTGATGACTCTGAAGGGTTAAGGGCAAAGCACTGTTTTGCCCCTTTTACCCTTCCTTTTTAATAAAAAAAAAGCCAACCTAAAAATACTGTAAATTCTACAGAAATATCGTAGAGGAAATCTTCCTAGGACTGCCCTGTTGGTTAATGTGCTGCCTTTGCATCTTCTCAAATTTGGGATCCCTTGTTCCATCGGGGCTGTCCCTTGAATGTCTGGCTGCATTTAATTTAATTTAATTTAATTTAATTTCATTTCATTTCATTTCATTTCATTTCATTTCATTTCATTTCTGTCAGACCCTGAAATCCCTCTGCAGTTCCCATGGGATAGGTGATGGCTGTCCCTCTTGCATCCCCAAGAACCCAGTTCCATGTCAGTGCCCTTCTGTTCTTTAGGATAACTCTGCTCTGCTTTCCCAGGTTTGGGCTGAGTAACCTTTCTGGTTTTTCACGCTGATTTATCAGGTACTGATTGGTTTCTCTCAGCTCACAATACCCTTACCCATTTTCCGTATAGTAGCTTTAATTAATTCCTTCTTATCAAGGATCTTTTCTGTACTGCTACTACAGGAGATCTCTGCATTCCTGGGTTGCCCATTTGCTGACAGAAAAGAGAAATATCTGCTGCTTTTTTCTGTTGGATCTGTCTCTCCTATCTCGACAGTGGCATGGGAAGCGACCCTTCACGCCTGCGAGACTCTGTCAAATTAAATTCCTGGGGATTTTTTGTCTACTATGACAGAGGTTATTACAAAATTGTTTGCTTTTCCAGCTATTTAGAGAGGGAGAAAATGTTCCTGAACACTTTAGAAATGTTTGGCAAACGTAACCTTAGATATTAAAATAGGAAGATTTATAGATGTCACTAAATGGACCAGCTGCACCTGGATTAAGACATTTCTGAGCTGAAAATGTAGACACATTCCTAAGATGTACTGTGAGCAATCACTGCTTGGTTTCACATGCTCAGGCCAAGAGCTTTTTTTCCTTCCTAATCGTTATTTGTGTTCCCTCACCTGAAATAGACTCTGAATTCCTTTAATGCACTTACAAATCTACTTTGCATTTCCCATCCTGGAGTTTCATCTTCTCCCTGCAATGTGGACAGCTCATTACTCAGGCTATCAGGGAAAAAAGTTTCCTCCATCCCTTCATTCCAGGGGTTCTGTCTCTCAGTATTAACACTTAGAAATGTTTCTTTTGGTGTTTTAGTGGTCTTTCTGAAATGAGATGTGCAGGTGTAAGCTACTGATACTGCATTTAAAATTCCAACCTTTTCTAGTGGGTGAGAGTTTGTCACTTTTTAAAAAAACCTCATCTTTGGAGAAAGTGGTGAAGAATTGGTCTCATTCTTAGTTTGGCTACTGAGGACAACCCAAAGCACAGAGGTACTTTGAGAGTGGCGGTGCCGGCCGGAGTCAGCGAGGAAGGATTGACAAAATTCTGTTGGCAAACACCACTGAGCAGATGCAGATGGAATTGTGAGGCTCCAACTGCACCTATAACTCGTTACAGGGGGCATTTTGGTGTTATATTTTTGAAATAGGAAGTGCTTGGCTGTGTCTGGAACCTGTCACCTGAAAGCACCCACCTGATGATGCTGGGATGCGCCAGGATGTCTCGTGCCAGGGCAGGGATGTGGGACCTGGAGCTGCCCTGAGCCAGCAGGGGCCAGGAGCCAGGTGTTTTATCAGGGATAATGCAATTAGCTGGGACGTACAGGAGCAAGGGAGGGAAGGTTTGAAGAAAGGATTTAACTTCAGTCGGGATTATAAAAGGGGAAATGGATCTTTACCCAATGATTCCTATTGACTGTTCTCATAGATTTATGCAGAGAGATTTATTTCAACAGTGTCAAAGAGGTCACAGTGGCCTAATGTTGACTTATCTAGTGCTTGATTTGGACTGGCTTCGGGGATTTAATTTTGTCTGACCTTAAGCACCTTTATAAGTCTGCCAAATCAGGAGTCCAATTGCTCTGTGAAGATGGTGGCAAAAATAGGTCTGGTCAGTAGTTCCCGTGGGTTGAAGTACCTGTTTGAGATGATGGTTCCACTTTTTTAGCTCTGCAGGGAGCCCAGAGTGATTGGCTTCCACCTTAGGCTCCAAGCACTTCAGAAATGATGCGTGTGGCTCTGGAGCTGTGGCAGGCCTGCAGGGCAAACCCAGCTGTGGAGTGCAGCCGGGGCCAGGATGTGCTGCCCACGGGAGAAAATGCCAAGTTCAGCCTCTCTGCATTTCCCAGGCTGGATTTCCTTGGCTGGAAAACAAGCAGCTTTTATTTTACAGCAAATATTTCAAGAAAATGACATCAATCCCCATCTGAGACTGCCCTGGGGCATGAAAATAACAGAAGGGAAATGTTTGACCAGCGTCTCTCATACTGAAATCAGCAGTGTCTAAGCAAATATTCCTGTATTGTTTGTGAGGGGAGCTCTGCCAGGCAAGGGCTGTGCTTCCTGCTGGGATGGGACTGATCCCTCCTGGTCCCTGGGCCTGCAGTGAGCTCAGGGTAGGAGCTGCTCCTTTCCTCTGCCAAGGGTGTCCTCATTCCACACGGGCAGGGATGGTTCCCCCCAGCAGAATCCCTTTCCTGCAGTGGGGTAATCAAAAACACGTGGTGAGCTGCCAGCCTGGCTCTGAGCAGATCACCCTTGTGTCCATTGGATGTGGAACTGTTGCTGTGTCTTTCAAAGCAAGAATTCAAAATATTTTTCGTCTCTTTTACAACTTTTGTCCTTATCGAGGTTTTTTAGGAAAGTTGGCCCAAGAAGAAATATTCTGTATTTGCACAATGAATGGGATGTTTATCTTTCTAAAATGTTTTCTGCGAACAGCTTAAAAAATTGAAATCACTTTTGCAATTTAGAGGAAAAGTGAACTATTTATTTAAGTACTTAATCCGTTGTGCATCAAGGCACTTTAATGAATCAGACAAGAAACAGACCTGAAGCACGACAAATGTGGTGAGAATAATATGTGAGGAAAAACTTGATCTCATTTACTTTTATTTGTGAGGTGGAAGGGAAAAGTGGTTGAAATCTCGTAGGTTAATGGAATTCTGAATGTTATCTTATGTGACCACGGTATCTCGAGGAGCAGATTAGCAGTTGGCTGGATCAGTTTGTTGGCAGAGCAGCAGAGTTCTTGAACTTTGGCTATCTTTGGTCTCACACCCAGAGGAGGCACGTTCCAGCTGCAGACTGGAGCTCGGCTGCCCCGGGCGCTGTCCTGCCTCCACTCCAGCAGGCCAGCTTCATTAGCAGGAACTGATGATGAAAAGATTGTTTTAAGGAGCAGTATTAATCACCAGCCCCAGCAAAGATTGTTTGGATCAGCGGGGAGAAATGCTTTTGTCTGGGCTGTTGCAGTTCCCTCCACCCGCGCTCCCCGAGCTCCTCCAAAGCCACACAATTCCTGTTTTTATTGAGGAGGGTTTGCTCCCAAAGCCTTGTCTGCTTGATCACCCCTCAAGGAGAGAGAATGCCTCTCCATATGTCTTCAGCAGAAGGCAGCCCAGGCTGACAGATAGCAACGAGATGATGTATTCCAAGAAATGCTCAATCCACGGCAGGATAATGAGTTTGGGGGAAGGGGGGAGCTAAACCAAACTCCAGACAGAGATGGATGGATGCCAGTGAGGGACACGATGCCTGCCCGGCCCCAGAGATGGGCAGCCACGGGTGAGGCTTGGCACAGCACAGGGTTCGGAAAAATAAAAACGTGAGGAAGAAGAAGTTGAACACTTTTAAGAAGGAAGTTGTAGGAAGTTCAGATGTGTGAAAACCGACAGTGGTTTTTTTCATTTCCTTGTAAAACAGCTCAGAAATATTCAGGAAGTGGTGGATTGAGTGGGAGAAGGACTCAATGGGATTTAATGGGTGGGGCAAACAGAATTTGAGAGCTAAATCTAAGGAAAAATCTGTTTGGATACGCTTGTGCCAACTCAAGTGCCTGTGTGAATGTTAATGTATTGGCCTATTCTGTGCATAATAACAACACTTCAGTTGATGAAATTCTCTCTGTGGTACAGGACCATAAAGGACAGGGTGCTCACTTGCAAATAAGTGATCAGCTGTAAGGCCATGTGGAAAATCAACTTTGCCATCAGAGCTGTAGGACAGCCCAGAGCTGACACCTGCCCTGCTGTCACTGCATGGGTGAGAGCAATGGGGAGAGCCTGGGCCTGGCTGCCAACGAGCAGGAGGGAAATCATTACTTCTCACTCTCCAGCATGTTGCAAAATGTACTTTAGCTGGCAATTTATCCCCCAAAGCTGCAGCTGATGTGGAGTTTCTGGCCCTCTGAGTCAGCAGCATAGAAAAACCAATATAAACTCTGATCTTTATGTGACAAAAAGGTGTCAGAATAAAGGTAGCCTGCTTCAGGCAGCCTCATTCTCGAGGCAGCTGGATTTTGTTTTCTTGCTTTCCCTGTTTCCCACCGATAAACCCTATTTCCCATTCTCCTCTTTCCTTTGTTTGTTTTCAGCCTCGTTCATGCTGCATCCCACTTTGTGCTGCAAAAAGAGCACTCTCCTACTTTGAGGAGAATTAAAAGCAGTTGCAAACTGTGTGTAATTCCCTCGCAAGGCTGAATGTCTGTGTTTGGGCTCAGCCTGGCCCAGAGAAGCTCCAGCAGTGCCTGTTCCCCTCCCTCTGCTGTGGTTTCTCCCTCAGTGAAGCAGCTCACACCAAACTCTCCCTCCCCAGCATCAGCCCCATTTCCCAAGCCAGTGTTTTGCAGGGTTAATTAATGCAATTAGCTCAGAGCAGAGTGCAGTAAGAGGGTTTATGAGGGGCAGAGGGCTTTCCAGAGGTGCTGGGAAAGGCACCACAGCACGAGGGATGGACGAGACAGGCTGTGCATGGTTACAGCCACATCTCTGAGCCCTGCCCTTGGTCCTCATCAGCACTGAGCTCATTTTGTGTTTAGCTGGAGTGGAGAAACCCACGACCCATTACTGCCACAGCAAATGGCATTTCCCAGGGGTTTGTTCAGACTGGGATTCACTGTGACCCAGTCCCTCCCTGGGACTCCTTGGGCTGGGATCACCTCAGTGCAGCCAATACCTGCAGTCATTTCGTGCTGCACACAGAGTATGGGCCACAAAACAAGGGTTTTACTGTATTTGTCAGGTTAAAAAGACAGGACATGAGAATGAGGTTAAAATCCCATAAATCTAAGTGCTCAGGTGTTGGAGAGAGAAGCACTGAACTGCTTTTGCAGAGTGAAATCTGTCAGTTAGTTCGGAGCAGCTTTTCTGTCCTTCACTGCTTGGACCTGGCTTGGTCAGGGATTGTAACTTCCAGAAGGGAAGAGAGAGAATTCCCAAAAGCACCAGCATTTTTGTTATCCACATCTATAGATCTGTTGTTGTGGATTTGAGGTTTTTTGGGGGTATTTTTACTGAAGGAATAAGGAAAAGGTCATTTTGCAGTTTCAGATCATTTGATCATTGTCCAGTCTCCCTGATCAGCTGTACTAACCTCTCCTGGATTTTGCAAAAAGCAGGTGCTGAGGAATACAAACCTTCCTCAGCCCAAACCAGATGGCTCCCCCAAATCAGTGGGAATATCCCTGTGAGAAATGAATTGAATGTGGCAAGGTCTTGCTGTCCTGGGAACAGTGAGTAAGAGAAATCCATCTTTTCCCATGAGTTCCCCATTATTAAGAGTTCCTCATATATTTTTATATAGCAGTACTAACAAGCCAGTTGTGTTTTTATTCTGTCCCTCTCTGATTACATTCAGCCCCTCAGGCAAATCTTTATACTCAGTAAGTCTTCTGTCAGACTATAGAAATCTTTGTAGCAATAGATTGTAATGAAGATTAAGTTGATGGGTTCGTGAGTGATTTATTAGAAATTATTGTGCAGTAAGGGTTTTTTTTTTTCCCTCGTGTAGTGAAAGAATTATGTGAGCGTGGTCTCAGGGCAACCTCTCAGGGAAACGAGGAGGATAAAATAAGTCAAGAGCGTCCTCAGAGTGTCCTCTTCTCTTTGATACATTTTTGGAAGGCTTTCCTGGAGATGGAGGGCTTCTCTGGTGGGAATTCTGGAGAAATGCTTTCCCGTGGCTCTCTAGCACGGGGTGATGCAGACCTGGGGAGGAACTGTACATAAGTACAGGAATATAAATCAGCTTCAAGATGAAAGCTCTTAAATCTGTTCTCTGCTGCTCACGCTGATTATCATGGCCCCAAGGCATAGTTACAGAAGGATGCACTCAGGAGGGCTACTTCAGAATTTCCACAAGTCATTACTGATTATGGATCTGTGCTTTAAAGTGTTTATAGGTGATGATTGATACACTGACGATGTACCTTTCAGAACTGCGTAAAGAGGAGCAAGACTTGATTTGCACTCGGATTTTCATTATTTTACCATTTAAAGTGGCTCCTATTTCATAAACAGTAGCTATGGTAATGCATTTTGGATGGTTTTCATATTCATGGATACATATATATGCATATTTTTACCAGATAGGCACCTTAAAATTTTCCAGTCATTATTATGAAATGCAATATAGCCTCTAAAGCTCATTCCGAAAGGATATCTATAATCAATTAACTGACTCTCTAGAGCAGCCTTAATATGGTGTTTTAATTAACACCACGTTGGAAAGCAGAGCAAGCTCCTGCAGAACTCTTGCAGCAGGAGCTGGGCTGTGCAGCCCTGCTTTGCATTTGCAGGCAGGCTCTCTCTCGAGGTCTGAGGATGCTTTTAGTATCCCACTGTTTCACTGCTCAAATCCTACCTGTAGGATCAAAAGGAAGAAAGAAAAGGGTTCTGTTTCCAGGAGAAACACAGAGTACTGCAGTAGCTTCCAAGTGAATAAGATGAGATGGTGTTGTTAGAGCAGAGCCAGGCAGAGCTGTGTTTTACCAGGGACTTGCAAGGTCTGTGCTGGAGCAGAAATGACCTCTTGCACACCCCAAAACAGGAGACAGGCACAGGGGGGAGATAACAGCCAGCAAAGCTGCAAAACAAAAGCACTATTGGCGTGTACTCCTTGCAGAGGTGTCTGCTTCAAGATCCAGCATCAGTGTAATCACTGCTGATATCCCTTTGTCAAAAATAGCAATTCTTCAGCTGTGATTTGATAAATCTATATTTATTGGTTAGCATTTCAGTGGGTCTCACTTGGCAGGATTTCATTACACTGAGTCTGCTCTGCAGCTGTTGAAGCTCTTCAGAGTCAATAATTTACACCAGGAAAAGCTCCAGTGTTTGTATTTAAAACTTTAGGTTGGGTTTTGTGCTTCTGATCTTTTCCCTGGGAGACAGCTCCGGGCCATACCCCAGCTCTGGGCTGAGTTTCTGTGGTTATTGTCTACAGAACTTTTCCCCTTTTATTTGTGATGATGAACAGGAATGATTTAGTATGGATAAATACTTCAGGTACAAATCCTCTTTGTCACTCTCACAATTTATTTTCATGTAATGAAGTATTTATCATGCTGGAAGTTAATAATCCATTTTTCTGAGGGGTTTCTGGTTTTTATTATTTCTGACTATATAGGAAACTCTACATTTAAAAACACTGGAAATTTTCTGATTGTTTGGGGATCTCAGGGTGCTGGAGATGAAAATGAGATGTGCCTGCATATGGTTCGACACAGAAGACATGCAAAGGTTTTAAGGGGCAGTGATCTTTTCTCCATAAAACTTACATGAGTTTCCTAAATCTCTTCTGGTGCTGGAGGATTGGAAGCGAATCTGCTCTGAAAATGAGATCAGAACACTGGACTATTTAGGTGCTTAAGATGCATATTTTCATTAGTTATCTGGTGTTTTAGTTGCTCTTACAGGCAGATGTTTACTGAAGAGACTTTTTTTTGATAAATGAAAGAACTAAATGACACTCTTATTTTTAGGAATAAGTTCATTTCTGTATTTATTTCATATTCTGTATTCTTAGTTCATTTCTGTATTTTCTTTGTCTGCTGGTAGAGTACAACTTGCCACACAAACTGCAGGGGTGTGTTTGTCCATACTGAAATTCCCTTTTACTGGGCTTTATAAATTAAAATTACAAAATTAAAACCTTTCAGTGAACCTTGGTTGCCTCTTGGCTGCCCGACTGAGCAGGCTGTGGAGGGAGGGCCAGGACCTGCTCTTGGTGTGCAGCTGGGGTGGGATTCAGCCCAACAAGTGGTGGGCACAGCCCGAGAGCATCAGGAGAGTGATTAAATTCCTGCTGTGTGTAATAATTGCTGCACGGATAGAACAATGGGGTAAGTGAATTTGTGCTTAATCTGCTGTGTCAACCTGGAAAAAAATGTGCTTTGGGAGTGAGGGCATTTTTGTGCTTATATTTAATTTGATACCACTCTTGGTAAATGGGTCAGTGATCTGAGGTATTGTATTTTTGGCATTAAGAGAAGTGCTGGGTGCTCTAAAATGCATTAGCTTTTCTTCCCCTGAAAATCACTCCACTTTGTTTTCCTGGGCTTGGAGATGATGAAATCTGTTTGCGGCCTTTTATTTTTTTTTTTAATCATTATTATTTTATTTGAGAGATGGGCAAAATTTTGGTCTGGCATAGGCAGGAAAGAAAGTGCAGTAACATCCAAACTGCTCTTTGAAAATGCACAAATAAATTGAATAATAATAACATGCTAATCAAATAATTTGATCTTGGTGGGGCTCTAATACGTCCAGCAGAACCTGGGATGTGCTGGCAGGAGATTTCCAGCATCCTGTTCTGCTTCTGTGGAAAACATTGGTTGTTTCAAAGTGAAGCCTGTGGGAGGTGACTGAAGAATGCTGTTAGATTCTGGTGGGATGAAAGTTCACTGAGTGCTTCACACACTCTTACACAGACCAAGGAGTTCAGGCTTCTCAAAAATATTTTCCAGATCAGTACCAACAAGCTTTGCTGAAATATCTGAGTGCTACCCTGCACTGAAACAGAGCTGGATAATTTTGGGCTGGATGTAACGAAAATTCCTAGCAGGCTGTTAGAACGAACATGTTTGGTGAAAGCAGAAATGCTGAAATTAAATGATGTGGTTCCATCCCCATTTGGGACTTCCAACTCCTTTGGGATCAACGGGATTTCAAAATCAGAAACAACACTTAAAGCAGCACAGGGAAGGTGTGAGGGGCCAGAGCTAAAGGAAAGCAGCTCAAGGCAGAGCCTGGTGCTGCTCAGGCTGAGGAGTTCAGGGGTGGCTGGGAGAGGGAAGCACAGGCAGTGTTCCCAGGAGTGCTCCAGGCGTGGCTGCCCCAGCCCAGCCTTCTGCTGGATTTCCCAGGAAAATGCCTGCTGCAGTGCAGGAATGGCAGCTGGAGAGAGCAGCCTCCTGCCTTCCAGAGGCCCCTCTGCCAGCCTGACCCGGTGTTCATGGGGATGGGAAATTCCTGCCTGGAATGGGAGCTGGGAATGCACTCATTATGTGCTGATGGAGGCTCTGGATAATAGCAATTTTCACTCAATTACTCAGTGCACAGTGTCACTGTTAGAACCCAATTAATTTTAAAAAACATTCCAATTTAAAAGAAGGCAATATGGTGCATTTCCACAAGTTATCTATTTTTATAGGAGGGCTGGTTTAGCCAACTCTTCATTGCATGAGACAGTGATGCAAACAGAGCAGCAAAAAACAGCGTGAGGAGAAACAAATATCTGTCTTTGTGGTGCTGAAAGCTCCCGAGGCTGTGCATTGCAGGGCTCTCTCAGGGTCTGTCTCAACACATGCAGGACCACAGAGGATGTTTTAAGCCAAGTTTAGTTGGAGGGTAGTGGTCTGCTGTACTTATTGTTTAAGGTGTGCACAGAAAATAAGCACCAGCTAAGGTCAATAGATCATTAAATGCAAGTTCAGTGTTGAATTTCTGCTGGGATTTAGGATTGGATTTCACAGAATCAAAGAGCTGTAGAATGATCTGGGTGGGAGGGGACCTTGCTGACCTTGTCCCACCCCTGCCATGGCAGGGACACCTTCCACTGTCCCAGGCTGCTCCAAGCCCCAGTGTCCAGCCTGGCCTTGGGCACTGCCAGGGATCCAGGGGCAGCCACAGCTTCTCTGGGCACCCTGTGCCAGGGCCTCCCCACCCTCCCAGGGAGGAATTGATTCCTAACTTCCTTCACTCATAATGAACAAGGTTTTACCTACAGGTCTTTCCTGAAGAGAGAACACCACAGTTGTGGTAAATATTAACAAGAGGTTGCTAATTTGAGGCTTCATTTGGTCTATGGGAATTGTAAGCTCCTGGTGTAGCATTTAAGTAAAAGGTAATAAAATAGATGATGTTAAAATAAAATGTTAATAAAATAGATAGCTCAAAACAGGGGACTAGATTCTTCTAAATAGTAAAAGAAAAAAAAATAATTGGTTTTGGCCTGAGTGTGAGGCGTATGCCAAGACAGCTCCACTCTGTTTCCTGGCTCTTAATCCAGCTGGTGCCATGCACGCCTGGAGAGCCCAGATACCCCCACGAGTGTGTCTGAAACAGCTGGGGAAAAGGGGAAACGAGCCGTGGTTTGGGGAAGGAGCTGTTCCTTCAGCCTCTGGTGGAAGCAGAGGATTCCCTGGCAGCTGTGCTGTGTCTGCCTCTGACACGTGCCTTTGGGGAACACAGCTGCTGCCACGACAGGAGTGTCTTCCCTCAGGAAGAGGCAAAGAGCACCTGACAGCCCGTGGCTATAAAAAAATTAATTGGGAAGTGAGCAAACTGCTAACCTTATGCCTGGCCTTGATGTAAGCAGCAATGACAACCTCTTTACTCCCAGATTTTGCTGTCACTTGGTGGTGAGGTTTCCATCTGGACTGCAAGAGATGTTTTAGATTTGAACCAACTGACTGGAAGAATTTCGTGGAACAGCTCCATTTGCACTACTCCAGAATGCACAGGGCTGTTACCTGACAAACTATTTAAGAAATGCTTGTAAATGTGGGTTATTTGTCATTGTTTGTTTGACTGGAAGGAAAACCTCACCTGTTTTCCACCAGCAGCGTTTGCTTTCTGTTGTCATTTTTAAAGTTATTTTCATGCTGAAGTGGCATGGTTTTTGTGTTGGGATGTGATGGGGCTGTTATCAGACTTCCCTGCAGGTGGGAAATCCAAACCCACGGGATCTGATAGCTGCTATTCCATCCCCAGATGGCCCTTGCAAGGGTGTTCTGTAGCCCCATCCCTGCGGTGTGCATTCACTGGGGCTGTGATGATTTAGCCATTTGAAGAAAGAGGTGCAAGCAAACCCGTTTAAAGCCCGGCCAATGCCCAGAGAGTCAGATACTCATTAACAGTATCTCCCAGCCATAATCAGCCAGCCTTGGAGAGCATGTTTTATCTTGCTCTCCGCCAACCTTTCTGCCCACAAGTGATTTGCACTCATATTGAGCAAAGTTTGGAGCAGAATGGATAATAACAAGTCTGAAAATGCTCTGAAAGCAAAAAAAATCCCTGGGCTCAGGGACAGCAAACCTGGAATTTAGAGCAGAAAGTAAAGAACATTAAAAGGTCAGGGCTATTGAAGCTACAACACCGCGATTATGTCGCTGGATAAGAAACCTTTATTGTAAGAGAAAAGGTAGGAAAATATTCCTGGGGCCCTTCCATATGCTTCCTCTGGGGCAGGAACGTGTTTACCCTGATTAGCATTTCTTAATGGTGCAAGCACAGCTCGTTTATTACCGTGGGGAAGCAGTGATTAGAGGAGAGCAGGATGCACAGGGTGAGACTGCTGCTGGCACAGCCCAGCCCGGCTCAGCAGCTCTGCTCCTGCTGGAATGGGTTTGCTGGGAGAAGCCATGGGAATGAGTGGGGCACAGGGACAGGGCTGCTGGGGACAGGCACGGGGCTGGAGGATGGGGTTGGGGTGGGGATTNTCTGGATGTTTTTCTGGTTAAAACCAAAACAGTCCTTGAGAAGCAGCTGCAGGTGCAGCAATTTACAAAACTGTAACATTGTTTTAAATTCTTTACAAGGGAAAGACAGAACTTTCACAAAGTGCTGCAAAGGCTAAGGAAATTTCCTGCTGAGGCCTTTTTCATATCCATATCGGGGTGCTGCTCCTGCTGTAGAAACCCCTCCTGGCCCGGGCTCCTGTGCTTCTCAGGAGACGAATCTCGGCGTGTTTGAAAATTATTTATTGTTATAATTATCTTTCCAGCATCACAATGGCTTAATTAGGTGGTGAGTTCCCTAAATTTGTGGGGTAAGGGTGCAGTGACCCAGGGGATCCCTGTGTGGGTGTGCAGATGTGAGGTGGGTGTGGGGGCAAGCTGAAGGGAAAGCTGGCACTCTGGGCAAGGCACTCTCACCCCACTACAGACTGGCCAGAATTGGTCTCCAGTCTCATTGCAAATTTACAGTCCCAATCTAAAAGGAACCACCCTGATCTCCTTTCCTCCATTGCTCTCAGTGCAAATTTGGTGTTTGTTTAATTATGTTTACTCATTTAGATGTTTTAATAACATGCTAACCTTCTAATTTATATCTGAGTTTATTAGATATAATAGGGTTTCCATGGAAAATTTAGTACAGCCACCACAGGATGTTTCTCTTTCAATCAGTTTATAATTTACCTCCAGTATATTACATTTTCATGAGAAACCTAATGATGGCACAACATACTCTTAACAACAAAAAAAAATTCCTTTATTTTGATATTAAAATTTTATATTTTAAGGATTATATTTTCCCCCTTTAAATAATGAACTGTAGACGAGGGCATGTGCATCTTTCTCCTGGGATGTTTAACTGGCATGGTTATCGTGTTGTCTTTAAGGACTGTTTGTTGCAGAGCATGAATTGGAGCCAAACTTAGTAAGTAGGAGGCGGATTTGTGCTTGGAACAGTTATTGAGGGAGGAAAACTATCCAGAGTGGAATTGCACTGTCAATGAGCAAAAACTGAAGAGTTTCCTAAAGGATATATTTGGATTTCACCCAAAGAAGACTGACTCAGGGCAACTTAAACACAAGATGTAAACATCCTGTGCCTAAAGCATTTGTTAGTGTTCCTTTGGAGAAATCCCAATATATCCTTTATTGGAGGATATTCAGTGCTCCTTTGGGGAAATCCTGCACTGCTTGGGGAGGTGCAGGGTGGGGTGCTGGGGCTGTGGTGGGGTTGGCTCTGGTTTTATTTTTGATTTCCTTTTGGCAGCTCAGGCTCACCCAGTGCCCTGGGGAGGAGATCCCTGAGTGGGGCTGTGAGCGTGGGGCTGTGTGTGCCCGAGCTGCCCCGGGTGACCCCAGCACTGATCCATGGCACTGGGTGGGTTTGCTGGCCGACTTCGTTGCTCAAAGTCAGGTTTAACAGAGCTCAGTTCACGTGCACCTAAGATTTTTTTAAAGAGGACTGAATGCTGCTTTTGAATTTGGTGAAAGCCTCTTTACAAACACTGCATCAGCCCTGTCCCCTTTAACCAGCGTTGTTGAAACCTCAGCATTGACAGACATGTCTAATTTTGTTCTGTGTCTGAATCTGAACTGAAAGATGACAGTTATAGACTTTAATATGGCTTATCTCTCTCTTCAATCCCAAGCTTTAGGTATTCACGTTAATTAAAATGCGTGGTAATGTCAAGCTGGTGAATAGTTACAATGTAAAATGTCAATTATCCTGTTTTTGAATGCATCTGAAATAATAAACGAATTCATCAAGCCATGAATCTCCAACTAAACAGACGTCTGGGATGGGAATGGATGGGGACGACCAGTGCCATAAATCCTACAGACATTTGTCAGACCCCTGAAGCTCTCTGCACCTTTCTGTGAAGTCTGTGGAGGGGGAAGGTTTGCCCACAGCACGAAGGGCTTTGGCTGTGCCTGTGCCAGGTGCCAGGTGCCAGCCCTGGTGCAGAGCTGCAGGAGAGGCTGCCCTGGAACCTCCAGGGGCTCCTGGGGGATGGAGAGGCACCAAAACTGGCTCTCACTGGTAAGGTCAGGCCCCCACGCTGGAGTGGGATGTGTGAGGTTTGTGGGAGATTTTGTTTTGTTGTTTTTTTTTTTTTTCCTTTAAACGGCTGTTCCACCTAAAGTACTCGGTAGTGCTAATGTTTCTTTTTTCCTGGTCAGAAGTGAAGAGGTTTAAGCTAAAACTGAGTATCTGCAGAAGAGATTTCTGCAGGGAGGAGTTCTCTCTGTTGGTCAGTCTCCACCAGCAGGCAGGTGGGAAACAGCCTTTGAGCAAATTGGGCTGCATTTACAGGCATTTGATCTCTGCTGAACTGGTGTAACCATATGAAACCTCTTCTATTATTCACTCTGTCTGCTTCAAATAATTCAGGACCGGTGGTCTCCAGCCATTTTGTGATACAGCTTGCCTACAACATTAAATTTTCAGCAGCTGCATTTGAATCAGTTGACAGTTCAAAAGCATGGTGCTGGTTTGTGTTTAAGGAATCCAGATTTAGCTTTAGAACTACCTTGTGCCTGGAAATGCACCAGCACATCCAGGCTGTGAGCAGAGTCCAGAGGCACTTTCTTGCTCAGCTGATGCACTCCAGAGCTTCAGCAGAGAAGGGATGGATGCTCCAGAGCTGAGGCAGGCATCCACATGGATGGAGGTGATTATTTAAAGTGCTGTGCTGATGCCTAAAGGGGCCAACCTAGAAACAGAGACTGGACAGGAGGAAGGGAATAAAGGTGGATATTTATTTGAAAGGCCTTCAGAGGCACACCCTGGGCAGGCCAAAGGCTGCACCCAAGATGGACCCCGAGTCACGAGTTCTTCACACTTTTATAGCTTTGCTCCATTTGCATCTCAGCCCAATTTCACCAATTAAACTTTAGCTAATGATGGAATTTGCCCTCAGCTTGCCCNGCATCAGTGCCACTAATACCAGAGCTGTGTGTGAGGTAGGGATGGGTGAGGTGGTGTCAGAAGCAACTTTCAGCTATGGAAATGGGTATTTCCATGCTGAGATTTTTTTAGGAGGATTCCGTTTCCAAATTGGTGAATGCTTTCAAGTGTCTGAGCTGCTGGTTTTGCTTTCCTCCAGAGACTTTCACACACACTTCTATGCATTCAGCACTTGGGAAATGTTAAAAATACAAGGTGTAACAAGACTGGCTCTTCCTGAAAAGAGGCAGAATTTTGGCTAATGTTTCTCTTCAGAGCAGTCTGGAACCACAAGGAGGTCTCATTATGAGCTCTGTGCAAGGTTGGGAAAGCCTGGTCTGCTCTGGTGCTGGGAGGTGCTGCAGGTGCAATAAAGGGAATATCGTGCGCCTCACACTGAAGAACACTGGGACAGGACAGAAGGAAGCACCATTTTTTTGTTCTCTTCTGACCCCACATCTGATACCTGCAGACCTGGGATCAAACCATAGTTCAGAATAACTTCAAGGCAAAGGTGCAGGTGTGCACCCACACAAAAGAAATCTTTGGCTAAAATTAAGACCCATTAACATCTGCCCTGTTTTGTCCTTAGACCTTGAAGGATGTGATGTGCACAGTGTGCACAGGTGCTGCTGTTCTTAGTTAAACATGTGGTTAATGAGGGAGGTAACTGTGTTTAGAAACTTTGGCTGGGTTTGGAGGAACAGTTGTGCATTTACAGTTCTTTGTGAGGGGGATCTTTGTTCAGCACTGGAAATGTCCCTCCTGCCTCACGCTGTGCTCTGAGCAGTGGTGGGAGCACAGCTGACTCGTTAATTTGCTGCTGTAGTTAAGCTGCAGGTGTGAGGGTGATGGAGAGCTGAGAACCAGGGGCAGGAAGGTGACATCTGGAGACACCGGGAAGAGGAAGTGGAAGTGTTTGCACTCTGAGAAAAGGATCCTGCCAGGAATGTAAAAAGTGCCTATGGGTGGCTCTCAGCTGAGCTGTAGAAATGTTCTTGATCTCTGAGGTTTTCTTCTGCCCTGTTTCTGTGCTGTGCCTGCACTTGTCTGCTGTCTGAGAAAGAGCTACTGGCAGAAGTCAGTGAAGGCAAGAGAGGTTTTTTTGGGTCTGTGAAACCTCTGCTTTGTGGTAAAGGATCCCTGATGATGAACCCCCTCCATGTGACGTGTGGGAGTGAAATCCAGACCGTGAAATCCGTCTGTCCTTGTCTACTTGCATGCAGAGGTTCACTATCTCGTTCCATGGGAAGTCATAGCAAGAATAAATTTTACCCATTCCTTAAAAAAACCACAGACAAACAACAGAAAAAAACCCACAAGACAGACATAAAAGAAAAAACAGAAAAAGTTTATTTAGACTGTGGTGTTAATAACACCAAGGTTGTGGGTTCAAGCCCTGTGTGGGTCATTTACTCCAGCACTGGGCTCGATGATCCTTGTGGGTCCCTTCCAACTCAGAAAGGTCTGTGGCTGTGATCTGTGACTGTGACTAATTTTAACTAATTGACCTTTACCAGGACTAGAGCAGAGTGCCCCCAGCACTCTGTGGGACATGGAAAGAGTGCAAGGACTGTTCTGCATTAAAAATGGATGAACACAACTTATTCTGCATATAAGGTCAAAATCTACTGTTCAGTGAATAACTGGGGTTTTACACACTGAATGCTTGGATAGACAAGCATTTCTGTGTGTTTTATTTACTGACAGAAACGTGTATCTTCTCAAGGACCCCACGGCCACACTTGTGCTGTGCTCTGAGTTGTTACTGCCCCCAGACTGTGCCTCTGCAGGGCTGATCCTGTCCTTGTCCTTGGACCACCCCTTGCTGTCAGGGTCTGTGACCATCTGACATCCCTGTTACCTGTCTGCAAACAGAGTCCAGCTCTGCTCCAAACCCTGCAGGGGCTCAGTGGATCTAAGCCCTTTTCAAAGAGCTTCTCTTAACAAAGTTGTTCTTCCGACCAGCCCAAGCACCCAGCAATAAACCAGGAGCCAGTGAACTCCTGAGGCTACAGAGGGAAGTGCTTACATCAGTCACCCTCCTCCTCGCTGCAATGTCTCTGTGCCTCCAGCAGCAGGTGTGAATTCAGGAGCTGGGCTTTGTGCTTGGCAGGTAAAATCTCACAGGATTTTACCGATTTGCCATTTGCTCCCTCAGGAAAGGAGCATCTTCCTGCTGCAGCACCATCACTGGGGAGGATGGATTGTTGGCCAGATGTGAGGTAGGGACTTGCCAGAAAAGAATGAACACGTGGGTATTCAGCTCTCAGCTCCTCAGCTGCAAGGAGCCGCAGTTCTGGGTCGGGGTGGTCAGAGGTGGGAACTGCCCTGGAGCTCAGGGGTGCTGGAGAAAGCCCTGCTGGGATTGTCCCTGAGGGGTTACCCAATTCCCAGTGCAAGGATCAACACTGTTCCACTCTCCCCCAGCTCAGGAGGTCTGAGCCAGCTGCCTCCAGTCCCCGAGGGATGCTCCTGGCTGGGGGTGTTGGACATCCCTGGGATCCCCTCGGAGAAGGTTTTTGTTTCCATCCCTCAGCTGTTCTAACCCAGACATCTGTGCTTGCCCAGAAACCAGTGCAGAGCTGAAAGACAGTTTAGCACAGTGAATAAAGCACACACTGAGTGTAAAAACCAAAATATCCCAGGTCTGTTGGCCCCTGAGTTGGGTGGGGCCATTTACTTATGGACAAACTATTGTGTTCCTTTTCCTTTCACAGCAAGAGGACTTTGGCTTTTTCTTTTCAGCTCTAATTAGGAAAATGGTCTGCAAGTTCAGTATTTATTGCCTGCATGTTAGTGACAAAATGAATGAATTCTAAAGTGATAAGTGGTGGTTATAAACTTATTCACGGAGTTTGGAAGAGATTAAAATTAATTCGTGACTAAGTGAAGGTGTTTTGGTGAATTCTCATGTTGTTAAAGACATGTAAAGGACTAAATTATATTCATAAAATGAAATAAAGTAGATTCTGTAGACCTCAGAGTTCTTAAGACTATTGAAAACAAAGTAGAGAGCCTTGCCCCTGCAGATTTTGTGTCAGCTTACAACATTTTGTGTTTATCATAGGATAGTTAGCACGAACCCCTTACTGTTGTTTGGCTTTTTGGGTCTGGGTTTAGTTTTTTTTTTATTTGGTTAGATTGTTGAGGTGTTGCTTTTTTTGTTTTGTTTTTATCTTTTTTTTTTTTTTTAATCAAAGGAGTAAAGTGTCCTTTTCCTTTCCAGTCCTTTAAATTAAACAGCTTAACAGGTTTTCTTACTGCTTCCTATCTCAGAAAAGGATTTAATCTTTGAGAAAAAAGGGAATTTGTTATCCTTGTGGGGTGTTGTGTAGTGGCAGCTGATCCCACCCACATTCCTTAGGAAAACCCTGAGCAGTGAAACTTTGGCTCTTGAGTTTTGCTGTTCACTCACTTCAGTGTTGCAGCCAAACACCAACTGAAGATGATTTCAAAGGATCCTGTTCTGTAGTTGCACTGAATCAAAGGAACACACTTGTTTATTTTAGTCCATGTTTAAGTTTAAATTTAAATTAAAGTTAAATTTAGTCCGTTTCCAGTTTAAATTGGGAAGAAGGGGACCTATTCACAACCTGAGGTAACAAAGCTTGGTCACACTCTCCCCCTTGGGTCATCCAGACTGGGAGTGAGTTGAACAGCAAAATCTCTTTCCAGGAGCAGGGTTTGGTCAGGGTTTTGTCAGCAGTTCACACTTCAGTTACCTCTTACTGCAGTCTAAACAAAGAAACTTAATTTTCCTTAAAATCTGGTTAACTGCTTTGTCATAATAAACCAACTGATCTCTTGATGCATTAAGAAACACAAATGTTGAGTTTAAATAGCATTGTTTGTTTCTACATAAGAGATACAGATGAGGGAATAACAAAATGTGTGTAAGAAACCTTTCCTTGCCTATTTCATTTCCTGTTATCTCTAAAGTAGGGGATGCAAACCCAAAATTTCCTCAATCATCATGATGTTTCTGCCTCAGTAGTTTCTCCTAATAAACCTTTCTCTGCACTCGCCATCTCTGAACAAGAAATTGCTTTGAGCTATTAATTATACATGTATTTCTCTTTTTTATCCAATTCTCTCTCTGGCCTATTATCTCTGTGGAACAGCAAATAGCAATTCAGATAGATGTGTATCATTCCCATCTAAAATGTAGGATTGAGGGTTTGTTGTAACCATCTCTCTTGTTCAGGTATGCAGGGTTTTTAGATGTTTTAGTGTTGTCCAGCAGACTGGGAAGGCACTGGGAAGGCTCTGGGAAGGCACTGGGAAGGCACTGGGAAGGCACTGGGAAGGCACTGGGAAGGGAGGTGCTGGCATTGTGATTCCATAAAGTCTTAAATAACAGAACAAAGTTCTGGCCTGTCACTTTGGGCTGCAACATCCTCTGGGAAGCCTCACTGATGTGCTTTAAAATATCTACACCCAATTCTCACCTCTGCTATTCACTTCTTGCTGCAGGGTGGGAGTCAGGGACCATCCCTTCCCCAAATTTCATGGGATTTCATCAAATTGGATGCCAGATTTAGAGAGCAGAGGTACAGGGGTACCTACGATTTGGAATGTCCAGTCTCTTCAGCCTGAGAATGTCAGAGCTCTCAGATATTTTGCTCCAAGCTGGTTGTGCCTCCAGACTCTACCTTAAACCCCTGTGTTTTAGTTGTGCCTCCAGTGATGCAGATTTGTGTCTGTTTGCTCTTTGTGCTTCCAGGGGTGACCTTTGCTCCTCTCCTGTGTTCAGTGTGGGGTGTTCTGCCCCATTTTTAAATCTGAAAATTGAATTTTCATGCCAAGGGAGGGAAGGCACAGCTGTGCTTGGGGGTTCTAAAGATGATGCACCTGGGAAAAATCTCTGGTGGAAAGGTGAGAACAGGTAAGGCTGCACCTAGAGGGACCTCTTGTCTATTTTGGGACTGAAGTTCCCTCTCACTGCTGCCTGTGATATAATTTGCCTTGAATCCATTGTAGCTGCAGTTTCTCTGTGGCTGGTGAGTCTCTAGGGAGGTACAAAGCTGCGTGGTCAGCTTTGAATTGTTCAGTTGCAGTATCTGAGAGCACTGGGCACGAGCACACGAGAGTTGTCCTTGACGAGCAGGGTCCCGAGTTGTGATGGCTGCAGCTAATTCCCTTTTGGAATTTTGCTCACATTGTGAAGCAGCTGTAAAATTTCAGCCTTAATGTGTGCTACCTGGAGAATTTCAGTCTGAAAATATAGTACACGGTTATGAAAAAATGGTTTCAGGAACCATAAATTTCTTTTGCTGTGTCCTGACAAAAATGATAAAATTTCCAGATGCGTCAGTGCTTTCCAAATTGAGATCTTCATCTGGCAATATTATAAAGATGATTTAAAAAAAAAGAAAAGATTTAGTAACAAATACATTTCCCTGGATTTATCTCCTATTTAATATTGTAGCAGCCAACACTTTTATGTCAGAGGATCCTAAAACTAAGTTATTGTTAGAATTAATCACAAAAGAAGTCGTCATGCCTACCAAGCACCCAGAACCAGCCAGTAGCACTTCAACCCTTCTCAGGTTTAAATCTCACCAATTTCTCAGCTTTTCATGCCTAATATCCTGCACCCTGTTAGCAGTGCTGTGGTGCCAGCCCTGCTCCTCCTGCCCCTCAGCAGGGAATCGTGTCCTGGGAGTGGGGAATGGCCCTTGTCTGGGGCTGCGTTTGCTCAGAAATGTGTTTGATGAGCAGCAGGTCTCCTGCCAGACCCCAGGACTGGGGTCAGAATGGACTGAGTTTGGTTTTCCTGTTGCCTTTTGATCCCTGATTTCTGGGGGGTCAGCTGTCCCTGCAGGGATCAGCACCCAGGCAGGAGGCTGCAGCAGGGGCAGGGGTGCTGCAGGGACTGAGCAGGGCCCCAGGTTCTGATTTGTTGGGCAACACAGAAAATTATCTGCTGGCAAACTGCAACAGCTGCCTGGAAATTTAAAAAAAAAAAAAAAAAAAAAAGATAAATTAAATGAGGTCCTGATTTTATTATGGGGATAAGAAGATCTTACTGCACCAAAATTCACTAAATCCATCAGGTAGGAGAGTGAACCCACCACGAATTGTGATGTGAGAGTCACCAGGGCTGCTGCTAACCAGAGACAGGGATTTGTGGAAGGGGTTTCCATCTTTCCATGGCATTTTACAGGTAAAAGGTGTTCCTGCCTTCCTCCTGCCAGGTTTTGTGAGCAGAGCTGAGCACTTGCTGCACTGATGTCTCTGTATGTGCAGCACCATCCTCACCTGAGCTTTGCTTTTCTCCTCAGGGCTTTGAGTGACAGGTGGAACAACTCAAAACAACATATTTCAACACCCTTTTGGCCTCCTTCAGAGCTCTGTTAAAATACTTTGTTATTTATATTTAATCTGCCTTCTTGGGGTTTGATTTAATGCAATGGCCTTTTGAAATCCAGAGGGTATGGGATCACACACTTGCACTTGGGCAGAAATTGAAAATGCAATAATGCTGTGAACTCCTGGGTCTGGCTGAATCTTCCTGTGCAGGGCTCCTCACCTCCTGAGGGGTTCCAGAGAGCAGCAGAACCTGGATCTGTGAGGCTGCCACTCAGTGCAACCTAAAAATTAGGCTTTAAAACTGGCACCAGTGATATGTCCAAACGTAGCTGCCTTTCACCATTGTGGCCCATCTCATTTTCTGCTGTTTCAACACATATTCATTGAGTTAATACAACATTGATAACAGAAAAAAACAAAATTACACAGGTTTTCCTAGCTTGGGATATGCCTTTTTCTGCTGGATTGCTCCTTTCTGTGTTTTCCCCTATTTGCAGCCAATGGTTTTGCAGTTCCTCAGGTCTGAGAAGCTCATTTCAAGCTGTTGACACATCCCATCTGACCTACAGGGATTAGGGCTCCTCAAGTACTACAAGAAGTTTCCTCGTCACTGAAAACAATTTTGAAAAGATTTTTTGGGATTAATTCTGTGGTTGGTTTGGGTTTGGTTTCTTTGGTGCAGGGTTTTTTTTTTTGTTTGTTTTGTTTTGGTTTGTTTTCCTTTTTTTTTTTTTTTTGAAATAAGTTTATTTCTAAGCTTTTTCTTAAGGTGCACTTAGCATAGACACAGTACACTACCAAATAGATAAAATTTGTCAAGAGAACTTTCCAAGAAACTTCTGATATACAAAAAAAATAGCTACTGAAATATTCATCATGTGTTACCTGAAATATCTTGTGAATAACAGGCAGACACTGTACCAGCAGGTAATCTTTAAAATAACTTAATCAAGTAGCAACTGGTAACATTGTGTGATGTTGCTTCTGGGAATAGTGGCAAGCAGCAGAAATGTTGATTACTTGGCCCTTTGCCTTTCTGGTGCTGAATTACTGAAATCACAGCGAAACTTTTGCATAAGTGCACATAATTCTCATTTTTATTCTTAGATGTTAATATTTTTTGACTGGAGAAAATGCAAGTCAAACTTTTCCTGTGTTTTCACTGAGGTTTCTCTCTGGTTTGGATCTGTATGAGTCCTCTGTGTACGAATATTTTGCTAATTTGCAGCAGACTGAAAAATGTGTAAGCAAAATATCCATGATACATTCATGCACATAGGTAAGATGTTTCCTAAAATTAAAATGCAAAACACAGCACAAATCTAAGCTGCATCTCAGAATCTTAATAACTGAGATTTTTCTTTTGATCTTGCAAGATTTATCAGAAGACTTGATTTAGTTATACTCCTGCTTATTATAGGGAAGATGTTAATGGATAATAATCTGTAAAGGTTTAATTTGGTGGTAAAAATAAAATAATGAAATATATATTTCCTTGGATCCAAGCCTTTGGTTTTGCACTTGAAATGTTAAAGGAGCTGCGAAATTGCTAATTTGCATCCCCGGGAAACGTGGAACACCTGTTTTTTGGCAAAGGTCTTTACTGAAAAGGAGAAAATCGTTCACAAGACTTGTTCTCCAGGACTGATCACAGCCAGGAGGCCTGGGTTAGCTCTAGTTTAAAATGGAGTTAATTCCAATCCTGAACACTCTATGAACAGGATTATGGGAGAGTTTTAAACACAGATTTCCCTTATATGTGTATTTTTCAGGTTTAAAACTGGGACTTCTTATTCTGTCCCTCAGTCACTTGGGGACATGAGCTGTGGGTTTTTGAGCCTGTCACACTGTAGGTATAAATCGAGATGCAGATCCTCTGAATTGTACCTTTGTGAATACAGAATATTGCCACAAGGATCCTTGGACCTTGTCCCAAAACTGCTCCGAAAGACAAATCAGAATAAGAGTGTTCTGCTTCTGAATGCTGAACCCACAACCAGCAGTGAGGAGCACCAGGGCTGATTAATGGGGAGCAGTGATCCCACTGATTGATTAATGGGGAGCAGTGATCCCACTGATTAATGGGGAGCAGTGATCCCATTGATTGATTCATGGGGGAGCAGTGATCCCACTGATTAATGGGGAGCAGTGATCCCACTGATTAATGGGGAGCAGTGATCCCATTGATTGATTCATGGGGAGCAGTGATCCCACTGATTGATTCATGGGGAGCAGTGATCCCACTGATCCATGGGGAGCAGCGATCCCACTGATTAATGGGGGAGCAGTGATCCCACTGATTGATTAATGGGGAGCAGGGATCCCACTGATTCATGGGGAGCAGTGATCCCACTGATTGATTCATGGGGAGCAGTGATCCCACTGATTAACGGGGAGCAGGGATCCCACTGATTGATGGGGAGCAGTGATCCCACTGATTGATTCATGGGGAGCAGTGATCTGGCCTTTGGGGTGCTGGACACCCTTCCCTGACTTTTGTGCCCGTGAATGTGAGTTAAGGAGAACTCTGCTCTGCAAACAAACCCGTTTGTTCTGCTCTTTTCACAGCACAGCCATCTGCTCCAGGCAAGGCAGCGACTGGGAAGGGCTGCACTCCCCAGCCTTATGTAACAAAGAGAGGGCTGGGCTGTGGGGTTGGGACATTTTGGCTGGAGCAGCCCTGGTGTGACCCAGGCAGGGGAGCAGAACACCTTCAGAGGTGCTCAGCCCCTCTGCCCTTGGCCTGCCTGGCTGGCGGAGTGAGCAGCTCTCTGACAAGCAGAGAGATTTAGCTCTGCTAATTAAAATCCTGCTGAGGGGGCCAGTTGAAGTCTACACAAAACAAACAGAGAATGCTTTCTGAAGGGCTGAGAAAAGGTGTAACCAACTGCAGCCCCTCAAGTGCCACCAGAGCAGCAAAGTATGGCCATAGAGAAGTTTTAACGGGGTTGCACATATCCTAAATAGCCCCTTATTATGACAATGCCTTCTGTGTCATCACTGCTGTAGAAATAATGCAATTTCTCATCCATACCTGGGGAAATAAGTGTTTTGCTCGTGCTCTGCCAACACTGTGTCCTCCAGCACCTCCTCATTTCTTGCTGCCACGTGCAGGAAGCAAATCCCAGCAGGGAGAGGGGGCAGCCTGAGATCCTGTGCTGTAATTTGGGGGTGGGCTTTTGTGTGTGTGCAGACAGCTGCTGTTTATTCCTACCATGCATATTGCAGTGTTCTCAGTGTGCCTCCCACACCAAGCTGTACTCCTGTATTCAGCTGAAAGGGCACTTAAAAAGCACTGTGTCACTTCCCTGTGCTCGCAGGCAGTGGAACAAAGACTCTATATTTTCCAGACCTGCAGCACAGCATCAAATACATTTTTAATTTAGGTTAGTGAGTATTGAGGCCAGAAGGATGTAGGAAATTTATTATCACTTCTTATATGACTTCATCTGTGAGTTATTGCCGTGTTGAGCCTGGCTGGACATTTGTATGTGAGTTTGCAACTCTACCTGAGGGGAAAAAAGAAGGAAATCATGTCTTGAAGTCCTCTAGTCATCCCTCTTGGTAGTTTGCTGCACTGGTTGCTTGCCCTGACTCTTAAAATGTGTGCCTTAGTGCAGTCTGATTTTTGTTTGGATTCAGTGTCCTGTTTGCCTCATTAGAAAGTTCCTTTTTGCACATCCCTTTATTCCTGGGCAGCAGCCTCTCTCTGCTTTGCTGTGCAGTGCAGCTCTGCAGAGATATTTGGGGAAGTCCAGGGGAAGTATTGACATGCCAGTGGGATGCTGCTCCTGATCTCATTAGTCTGTCTTGGAGCCCTCCCTCCTGTTTTTCTGTGTTTAATGAGCAGGGCTGCAGCTTGGGGCTGGCAGGGCTCTGAGGGGGATTTCGGGTGGCCCTGAGCCGCTGCTTTAAGGGGTTAAATACACCAAAACTGTTAAGGGTAAATGTAAAGCTCTGTTCCTCCAGCACTCAAATGTGGCCCTGCTATAACGGGTCTGTTCGTTCTGGAGATTCAAAAATGACCTCAAAGGAATTTTAAACTTCTCAGGTTTTGGAAATCTTAAAAACCTGGGAAGCATAACAGAGAGAAGGAAATGGAGCTGGGAAGGGGCTGGAGCCCCAGGAGAGGCTGAGGGAGCTGGGAAAGGGGCTCAGCCTGGAGCAAAGGAGGCTCAGGGGGGACCTTGTGGCTCTGCACAACTCCCTGACAGGAGGGGGCACCCGGGGGGGTCGGGCTCTGCTCCCAGGGAACAGGGACAGGAGGAGAGGGAACAGCCTCAGGCTGGGCCAGGGGAGGCTCAGGTTGAATTTCAGGGATAAACTTCTTCACATAAATGGTTGTCCAGCCTGGCACAGCTGCGCAGGGCAGGCGTGGATCCCCATCCCTGAAGGGATTAAAGCCACGTGGATGTGGCTCTTGGGGACGTGGTTTGGTGGTGGCCTTGGCAATGTTGGGTTAATGGTTGAACTTAATGGTCTTGGTTGGTCTTTTCCAACCTAAATGATTCTATGATTTTAAAGTGGAGAGAGGTCAGTAGGCTCCAGTCCACTACAGCTGGTATTCTGTAGCTTTGTTTCTAGAAAAATGCTGTTTCTCCATCTGTGTAATTGGTGGGTTGGACGGGACAGGACAGATTAACTCCAAGTAGTCTTAATTTACAAGTTTACAGCTGACGTGCAATAGTTTGGGCAGTAGATAAATATTATTAGTATTGCATATTTTCCTCCATGGCACGAGCGACTTTTTATGCTGGAAATGGTTTAGAAAATAATTTTTTATCAAGTTGAACCCTGACAACTTCGTTGCAGCGACTTCCTCACTTTTTTCCCATTTAGAGTCTTTGTAAAGTTTCCTTAACATGTGGTGTTTTCTCAGAGCACAGTTTTTATTTTCCAAAGCTTTTATCATCTGAGATGCTTTTCTCTGAGGTCCCTCTGATGTGCCCATCTCCCAAGGCTGCTGCTCTCAAACACGGGCGCTCCGCCTGAGATCTAATGGGACGCGGATAATCGTGCTTATTTTACATACTCAGTGCTGTGACCCAAATAGCATCACTTTTCATGTGCCAGGGTTGCATTGTTAGCTTGCTCTCAGTGCATTATCCAGCCTGACACCCGGCTCTGGCTCCGAGATGCTCCTGTGTGGAATCTATTCACGGGGAAAATCCTCCCGGCCCTGCTCGATTTAAACTCCTCGTGTCTCCCAGCAAAGTCGGTGGAGCTCAGTGGGAGTTGCCAGATTAAGGCTGAACAAAGACCTCAGGATTTGGTTCCCTGTCAGTGCACTTGTTTGTTTCTTTCAGCTGAGACTGTTTGTCATTTGTTTCTATTGAATCATAGGACAAATTGATTTAATTATTTTGGTCCCTCGGGGTCTTTGACATCTTGCATACTGTTTAGGGGAGGTGTAAAGCCTGGCGCTTTTCTCTCTATTTTCTTATCGTTAATAATAAGCAATAATCAGGTTGCTGTATTTGTATTCTAAATGCATGTTTGGATATTTTGAAGAGTCTACTTCGTAGCTTCTTCATCATAAAAACTTGCTGGAAAACCTGCCTTTTTCAGGGAGGCAGGGAGAAAACCTTCCAAAGAAAACAAAACAAGTAAAAAAAAACCCCTGTATCACACAGATGTACTCCTGGAGGGGAAGTACAAAATAACCCCAAAACTCCAAAACCAATCTGTGCTCTTAAAGACTCTATGTTTGCATGTTTAGAAATAAAGGTATTAAGTGAAAGAGGAGAGAGTTAGAAGAGAGTTACTTTGTGCTTCTATTTTTGGGTACGATGACACATAAATTATGTTATATAGAACCCATTTCCTCTCCATATTTACATGAATTCTGCAAATATTTGAAGTAATTGTATCTCCTGGCATACATATGTGCATTGGTGAATCATGTTATGAGCTGATATTTAAATCAGTTGCAAAATACTGGTGTTTTGCAAAATCAATAACTTAAAGACTGAATTTGTCACTGGTTCTTTCTTTCTTGAGGTAAAATCAGCAGCTTTGTCTCTTTCCATTATATGGAATCACCTGTTCAAAGAGAATCACAGAACGTTTGGGTTGGGAGGGATCTTAAACTCACCTTATTCTCACCCCCTGCCATGAGCAGGGACACCTTCCCCTGTCCCAAACTGATTATTTATATGATGTGTATCCCACAGCAGCGAGTTTGGGATCCTCAGGCTGTGTTTGCATGCTCAGATATCCACCCTTAAATCTGGATTTAGCAGAGTTTGTGGCTGGAGGAAAGGAGGAATCACTAAAATGGCTTTGAAAGGGACTGATCCTCAGCTGCTGAGGGCAGAGCGAGCTGGGGAGTGGCATCCTTGAAATGCATCTTTGAAAAGTGCCATTTTTATTTATTCATTGAGTTCATTGAGTGGAACACTGACCTGTTGGAAGAAGAGCTGTGAGGCTCTGGTGCTGTGACTCTCGTGTGAGTATCTCCCATCTCAGCCATTCCTGCAGTGCCATATCAGGGCAGAGAAACAGCATGAATTGTATCAACTTTGCTGCTCTGGATGCCCTTGAATATGAAAGAAAAATGCTGAAAGTTTGAAGCTTAATCTGCAGTACTCTTTGTTACTGTCCTGTCCTTTACCATCCCTTTTTGTCCATTCCTCCAATTCATAATTAAAAGGGAGGAAAAAATAGGAGGAGGAGAAAGACGGGAAAAAAAAAAGAACGAAATCTTTCCAAGACTTTTGGCTCTAATTAGATTTTCATTAAGGTTTTATAAAATCTATTACACAAATCCTCGTAAGAAATGAGAGCACAGTTCATGGAGATGATTAACAAATTGGCTTAATGAATTTATCTTGAACCTCTCGGACCCACTGCGGAGCTCTCGCTGCCCTGAAGTGTTGGGAGGTAACACATCCAGAGTGTCAGTTCTGAGCAGTGCAAGCAGCAGAAATGAGATCACACGGGCCCAGCCTTGGCTGTGCTTTTCTGGGAGAGCACATCCACGAGCCACAAGGAGCTGTCACTGATTTGAGAGTGAAAAACACCATAAAGCCAGGGCCAGAGCGTGGGTTTGTGGCAACTTAAGGCAGCTTTACCTTGAACAGACCCACTGGGTTGTGCCATGGGATGAGGGGTGCCCGAGCCCTGGTCTCTGTTTGCATGGGGAGGAGGGCACAGCAGCCCTTGGTCCTGTTTGTTTGCTCTGCTGGAAGTGCCAGCACTGTAATCCTGGAGCGACCTGCTCAAGGGCTGCCAGCAGACACCCCAGTCAAGATTAGAGCTGCCAAAACTGAGGGTACTTCCAAAATTTATGTCTGAGAGGGGAATTAAGAAATTGCTTTAACTTCCACATCTCTAGGATGGTCAGATGACAATTCTCAAAACTCCTCTATGGTTTATGCAGCGCTATATATATACATATACATACATACATACATATATATATATATATGTTAACATCGTTAAGCAGGTACAGGTGGGAAAGGTCTCTTAACCAGATTTTGTTTGAGGTGGTGTGCTTGGTTTCTGATTGTTCTGGGATATTTAGGTTTGAATATAACCATGTAAGGTCTGAAAGCACAGGTGAAAGCAAACTTTCAATCAGGAATTTAGACCAGGGTCATCATGAGAAACACCCATCAAAGTTACATTCTTTAAGGAATATTATTGAAGTGTAATGATTCCAGACAGGATTGCCAGATCCACTGGGACACAGAACTCCTGAAGGAAGTTCTGGCTGAGGAACCATGGCCCTGCTCTCCCTTCTTTCTCATACTGTCACTGCCTTCTGCTCCTGTTGATAGTGGAATGAATGTTGTACAGATCAGGGAGGTGCCTGACTGGGAACCTTTTGCTGATGGGCTGTTTTCTGCTGGATCATTCCCATTCCGGATGTTTGCATGTGCTGTTTGCCCAGCACAGCCCCAGTGAGGGAGGTGGGAATGTGTGGCCTGCCTTCTTCAGGGAGGCAGGGAGAAAACCTTCCAAGGAAAACAAAACAAGTAAAAAAACCCCTGTATCACACAGATGTACTCCTGGAGGGGAAGTACAAAATAACCCCAAAACTCCAAAACCAATCTGTGCTCTTAAAGACTCTTTACGTTTGCATGTTTAGAAATAAAGGTATTAAGTGAAAGAGGAGAGAGTTAGAAGAGAGTTACTTTGTGCTTCTATTTTTGGGTACGAGGGGAGCCCGAGCCCTGGCACTGCCTGGTAGCTCTGCTCCTGGATGTTCAACCCCACTCAGCTACTTCAGCCTGACAATTAAAACTCTGCTATTGTCCCTTACTGGGAGGGAGTAACACCACAAGCCCTCCTCTTGGCTCTGCTTAACCCCTGCCTCAGCTGCAGGGGATGTCTGTGGTGTCCCTCTCCATCCATCCATGCAGGAGCACGAGCAGCAGCTCCTTTGCCATTCCCAAAGTGCTGCTTGTGAGCAGGAATTCAGCAGGGAAAATTCAGAGGAATTCAGCTCCCTGTGTCACCCTCTGCCCCCACAGAACGGGAGTCACAGCTTGTCCTCATCATTGCCACCTCTTGCCAAGCTTGAAGCATCTCCTTTTCCCTCGTTGGAGAGGGTTTCAACTATTTGGAAGAAGCAGAAGTTCTGGAAAGCCAAAGTTTGGAGATAAGGCAGCAGTTTGCTGGGTGCTGTGCCCTTTGAATCACCAGCCCTGGTGCATGAATCAGTGTCTGGCACTTGTCACCACGATATGTCCCGGCTTCTTTTGGGCATTGTGCTCCAGAGTCCTCATCTCAAAATTCATCTGGGGCTTGGAGCTGTGATCTGCTCACTTTTGCCAACACTTATCTGCAGGGTACAGCAGCGTTCAAATAATGTACAGCACCTCGTCTCTAATCAGTGCTGTAGGAGATAAGCTTGGGTAGAGGTATTTTGCCAACTCTAAATACATATTAGGAAAAATCTTTTGTCTTCATAATATCAAGGTTAAAAAACTGCTTTGCAGCCTTACAAGTTTTTTAAAAGTTAGGTCTTAAAGGTTAAGAATTAGAAAAATCTTAGCTTGCCCTTGTAACCTTGAGCCGCTTCGTCGTGCACACGCGCTATTTTACAATTATTTTAATTGCAGAATAGCAACCCTGGCTTCACATCCTGTGGTTCATAAAGGTTAAGGAATTGCACCTGAGGGCAACAGCTATGTCACGTCGAGACTTTCTTAAATGTGTCTCAGCTGGAAGCAAATATGCCTTGCTGTTAAAAGGAGAATTTGTTAGTCAAATAAACTGGGAATGTCCTGGTGCCTCCGTGTCTGGTCTCACAGTAACCTTAAATGTGTATCAGCAAATGTCCCTTAAGGTAGTGTTCACTTTACTTTGTAATTTCATATTAAACTTCTCTGCAGTTCATTATTTATTTATTAAGGGGGAGGATGAGTTTTAATTACTGGAATGGGGAATAATGCAGAGCTGCAGTTGTGGGCTGTTTTTGGGGTTGTTTTCCTGCTGCAGGAAGCACCAGGACCCCGCTGGGGGCACACAGATGGTTGAGCTCACAGCGGGGCCCTGCAGCTCTTCAAATTATGGTGCCAAAGAAACCTCGTTCCCATAAGGAGCTGAGCATCTTATTTCTGAGGATCAAGCCAAAAGCTGGGAAAATGTGTGGCATTGGGTTCATCTACCTTGAATGAGCTGTCCTGAGCACTGGAGAAGTTGGAAATTTGGAATACAGGCCAGATCTTTTGTATGCAAAGAATATCAGTAAAACTGGAGTAAAGAAACTGTGGCCCCTTGTTTCCACTGTAATCAACCTCCAAATCCTTAATGAATTCACTAGGACAAGGATGTGCCCAGTAACTCCTCATCTGCAGGCAGGAGCAGGACTGGACTGATAAAACTCAAATGATAAATTTACTGATGAGATTTTAGTTTTGATAGGAGGACATGAATATTAGCATTTAATATTTGCAGCAGCTCTTTGGCATTCTATGCCTTGACACCAAAGACTTTTACTTGTAGATGATAATTCCAAATATCAGGGAGCAGATGTTCCTTGGGGAAAAAAACCCAAAACTGTGACATCAGATGCAGTCAGGTATGTAAATAAACACAAAATATAGTGAAGGCTTGGTTTTTTTAAGGGGTTTCTGCTTTTTTTGGTGGGGGAAAGATGACCTTTAAGATGGTGTATATTTGTGTTTTACCAAATCACAATTTTTGATTTTATTGTATATTTTGATCTCTAGTCACCAAATTCTTGTCAATTAAAAGATCTTCGAAACTGTTCTCAGAGGAAACACACAGGAAATTCTATTGCCTGTTTGGAGATGTTTTCTTGAAAGGACTTAGTAATTAAAAGCAGAGCAAGTTGGGACAACTATTGTAATTATTGACTATTAGGATTTTTAAGCTGGGTAGTTGAATGATCCAGCTTAGATCTACTTTTACACAACTCCATCTCATTGTTCTCACACATGACATTAAATGATTCATGCATTTTCTCCTCTTTTTTCCTTCCCACATCTGTGAATTGCATTATTTTGGGGGATGTTTCCAGCTTAATTTGTAAAATCTCTCTGTGTGTATTTGTTTCTCTCTTCATTCAGAGATAGTAAAATTCGGGTTACTGAGTGCTACTAGATGGAGTAAGGCACTGCAATGCAAGGAAGCTTTGCTGGTGGAAATGCTGGATGTCAGTTTAATGTGGTTTATTGCCCAGGCTACACAGTAAAAGCTTTTATTTCCATTCTCCTCATAATTTGGCTTTCCCACAGCAGCAGTTGTGGAGGCACTGGCACTGGGAGGCACTGGAAACCATTCCACTTCCATCCTGCAGCCCTGGCTCTGAGCAGCAGTGGATGGCACAGAGCTGAAAATCCCCTGTACCCACTGCTGCCCCACCCACGGGGACATCTCAGTTGTGTTTATTTGGTTTTTTAAATCTGTTGTATTTGACTTTTCAACCCAAAGGCATAAGCTATTAACATCTGTTCAGTTTTATAAAGAGAGCAAAAGGATGCCTTTTTTTTAAAATAAAGATTGATTTGTCCCTGACATTTTGGCTGTGGTGGCACGAGGTTCTTCACTTGTCGAGCAGCGAGCAAAGACATTCATTTTCCTGTTCTCCCCTCCTTCAATTATATATTCTCAGCTTACAAACCCCATTTTCATTAATATATCTACAGTTTCCAGGGCTCTCTGTAGAGCCAGTACTGGTTCAGCACACTTTTTTGGCAGTTCTTGTTGGCACAACTTCTGTGGCTTGCATGTTAAAATAGAAAAAAAAATACAAAAAAAGGAGAGAAAACCAAGAATCATCTGTCTTTGGGTTCATAAATGAAGATGTCAAAACTCTCCTCAACTTCAGTGTTGCAACATCAGTCATCAGAGGTTTTTATCCAAGAAGTTTCTTCTGTTTAGATCCTTCCAAGAGAGAATTGGCATCAATGTACTTTGTGTGGAATTCCTCTCTGGACTGTCCCATCCTCAACAGCAGAACCAAAAGCAGGATTGCTCCTGCTCCCTTGGGGAATTAACACCCCCAGTGCTCTGTGACAGGGACAAATCCCAGCTGGGGCTGGGGTTTTTTACATACAAACTTTAAAGTGGCATTTTCTTTGGGGCCCCACTAACAGAAACTGGTATATCTTTGTAAAAGCAATTCAAATTACTGAATTTCAGCCTCGCAGAGTAAGAGCGTATTTTTAGTGATTTATGTACTGTACACTCACAGTGAATGTACAGTTTTGATGGTAAAATGAATAATTTGTAGCTCTAAATAGAGACAGCATTTAGTGTTTAAAGCTTCTTCATGATTTTTTAAACTCTTTTCTTCAGAGAAGCTTTTTAAAACATGAGGAAAGGTTGAGAGGAGCACTTTAAACAGCTTTTCTAATTATGTTTCTGATTTTCAAGCCTTACTTCAACAAGAATATGTTAGACAATGACCAGGAGTGGATTGAGGGATGCAAGTGTCTAAAGCTGTTGTGTGTTCAGTTGCTTACACCAGGGATTTCCCCTTGCCTGATTCTGGCATTCCCCACACGCTGATGGTTTTTTTCAGCCTTTTTGAAAGTTTGAAATTCATCACCATCAAAAAGCAGCATCTGAGCTGCTCGTGTGCTTCAGGTGGTGGGGAAATGACATCGTGTGTTAGAAGGATCTGGCTGTTTGCAGTCCAATGAACCCAGTACCCAGGATGTTCTTTATGTGCAAATGGCAATCAAACTGCTTTCTTTTGGTTTAAAATGGAGATAGGTTAAAATATGAGACAGGCTCTGCTTGCTGATATTTATCCCCTTATCTGTTGGGGTGGTTGGGGTGATGCCTTATGTTTTAGCTTTTATATGTTTCAAATCCTGCATTCCCAGTGTGTAACTGTGCAGTGTCCTGCAGCCTGGGAGCTGCTGCTCTCTCATGCTGAGACAGACAGAACAAAGCCTCTCCAGGCTGCTCTCCAAGGACACCCAGCCCGGCCTAGGCCCAAAATGTGTAACCCAGCATCTTGAGAAGGGGGGCGAGCTGAGGGGAAATTCCATCATTAGCTAAAGTTTAATTGGTGAAATTGGGTTGAGATGCAAATGGCCCAAAGCTATAAAAGTGTGAAGAACTCATGACTCGGGGTCCATCTTGGGTGCAGCCTTTGGCCTGCCCAGGGTGTGCCTCTGAAGGCCTTTCAAATAAATATCCACCTTTATTCCCTTCCTCCTGTCTGGTGTCTGTTTCTAGCTTGGCCTCATTAGGCATCACCAGCCTTGCTGGAGCAGTGACTTTAGTTTGGTGCCAGAGCAGCAGCTCTAGTTCTAATAGACCAGTTTTTTCTTGAAATTGCTTACTTGTGTTTGGGAAGCTTCTGAGATAGAGATGCTGTAATGTGTTCATGCTTGGTTAAAAAAAAAAAAATAACCAAAACCCAAGAAAACAAACCAGCTTTTAAAATCAAGCTAATTATTTGTGTAAGAAACTCAGGGAATTCAGTGGAGCTGTTTCCATGGGATTTGATTATGATATAGGGCTCAAATGGCATTTGGGCAGTTGCTACATCTCATTTCAAACCTCTGATATGCAGATTTTCCCTCATCAGTCAGGGGGGATGAAGGTTCCTCCTCTCCAGTCCTACTTGGTCTTTATTTCCATGATAACAGGGATAGTGGTTGACTGCTAATTTCATGTGTCAGACTTTTCCCACAAGAAATTTCAGTGGATTTTATCAGATAAATAACTAGACATTGCTCATGATATTTCAAAAAAATAAGAGGGAACAAATTGGAATTTGTGGACTTACATTTGCTACCCTCCAGAGTTTTCTAAAGGTGAATCAAGGCTCAGAGATTTAATTGCCATCAGCCAGCTGCCCATGGAGATGATTCCTAAAATGGTGCTAATGATTGTATCAACTCAGCAACAAAAAAAAGTCAACCAAGTTTTAACACTTCCTTCAGCTGTCTCTTGCTCTAAACCAGAAAACTAATTATAACAATATTCCCCTGTTTTAATTGTGACTGTGGATGACTGATGGCAAACATGTAATTAACTGATGCAGGAGTTGACATAAGACAGTTGACACCAATTTTTTATACATTATTATATGAAGACATGTAGTGAAGCAATTAGTCCTTCATTAGTTCGGAGTTATTTCAAAAGCTTTGAAATACTTTTGTGGTTAATTTTTAATCATCAAGGAAATGTATCTTCTAATGGTGTTAACTTCAGGGACTGGAATTAAACGCGCTCCCGTGAGACTCATTGCAATCAGATCAACGTCCTGCACAGCTGCTGGGCCACAGAAGCTCTGGGAGGCTTTTGGGGCTCAGCAGGATGAGGCTCTAAAGATTTTTCTCGTTTTTCCAGTTTGTGGTGCCTGCAGAGTGCCAGGGATGCTGAGCTCCTGCACACGGGGGAGGAGCTGCTGCCTGCACCCACCCTGATCCTGGCTGGTGCTTTTGGCTCTTTGGTTGTTGGAGTGAAAAGCTGCAAGCCAGGCTCAGGTGTTACAGGTTCCATTTAATGTGTGTTTCACTTCTCCTTTGCCTTGCACAGTTAAAACAGAGCTGAGATGTCACCTGGTGGGGACAGGCAGCTGCTTAGCCAGGGGACAGGGGATTTAATTCGGGTTTCCTTTGGGATTCCTTTTGTCTACGATTTGTTTTCTGTCTGTTGTACCGAGGATGGGAATAGATCACGACACAAAAGTCCGAGTTTAGGAACAAAATGGAGAGAGTTTAATAGCACATGAATAGATTTTTATATGTTGGTTCACAGAATGTGTGTTAAATGGCATAAAGTAATTGGTCCTTTGGCCATCCACCCCTTGAGGTGGTTGGTTAGCTCTAAGACTCCCATTTCAAAATATTTCTCTAATCAGAACCATAACAATATTACAAACAATCTGCAGGTGCAAATAGCTTATAAACTGTAGCACTGTTTTTAAGAGATTGCATGGGAAGGACAGGGCTTTCACAGAATACTGCAGAGAGCTGGAAAATCTCTTTGCTGATGCTTTTTCAGTATCCATAGTTTTCCTGTTCTAAGCTGGCTTTTGTGATAAACCTGTTATGAACTTTGATGCCTTTCCATCTACTTGAAAACTTTTAAAAATTTTTTAAATTTTT
>VWZT01001844.1:50497-83840 GCA_013397055.1 Pachycephala philippinensis | reverse complement strand
TACTTTACTCTGACACAAAGTAACTAAAATCAAACTAAAATGTAATTAGTACAGGTTTTTTTCAATTTCCTCCGAGTCACGCGTTGGGCGCCAATAATATTGTGGTGGTTTGGGCCAAATTTGGAGGAAAATATCTTCTGATATAAGGTAAGTTACAGCCGCCCCTCTCCCACTAGGTTTGGGAAAGAAATCTTCTTCGGAGTTGGGTCGGGGTGGGGGCCCCCCCTCCAAATGGGATTACGGTCTTTCGGTGAGGTTCTGATGTTCTGATGTTTTGAATAAGTCTAGAAGAGAAGAAGAAACCAAAGTCCTAGGAAAACAAAGTTTAACTCTCTGTCTCTCTCCAAAGAAGCAGAGCTGAAAAAGCAAGAAGGCTGTTTTTTCTGCTCCGCTCCCTGCAGAAGCACCCAGCAAGATAGCAGTGTCCTTGAAGCACAGAACTGCTTTGAAAAAGTTAATCTGGCTTTTTTTTTCTCGCACCCAATTTTAAAGGCACAGAAAAGCACAAGATTCATATCTAGACAATATAAAATACGTACCATAAAGTCACCCCAAGACACTCAGCTTCCTCTAAACTGCCAGCCAGAGCCACAGGCTTCAAACAAACATTTTGGGGAGAAAACATTTCAGCTGTCTCTTCTCCTGCCTGTTCATTTGGCATCATTTGAGTTTGACTTCAAGTTCTGGTGTCAGCAGAGACTTGGGTGCAGAGCTGATCAGCTATTTATTTGTCAGATGTTGGTCCAGTCTGCTCTTCAAGAGCATTGTTTGGCTCCTTGGTCTGACACTTCAGTTGGAAAAGCAGTCGGACAGATGTATCCACTGCCTGTCAATAGGGATGTTGTGAACACTTGCTCTTGTCAAACTTGGAGCCACTGAGATATCACGAGATGGAAAATTGAGCTGTAACAAAACTAGTGCTAAAATTCATCTGGAGTCTTGAAAGCAACAAATGATGCAGAGTTAGACTTTACTATGGGCTCCCTCAGTTCTCAGTGAAATATTTAGGGTTGAGTCAGCAAAGCCACACCTGTCCTACAAGGGCGGGGCTCCACCTCTTTGGGGACACATCTGAATTCGTGTTTTCCACCATGTAAAGCAAATTTGTGTATATAAAGTAGTAAGAGTGGCTAAATTCACTTCCAGTTTTGCAGCTTGGAAAGGTAGAGTTGGCACTGGACATAGATAAACCTCATTTAAGCTTTTTAAACCATAAAAACTGGCAGAGGGAGGGATAGATGGGATATTGGGAAGGAATTCCTGGCTGTGAGGGTGGTGAGGCCCTGGCACAGGGTGCCCAGAGAAGCTGTGGCTGCCCCTGGATCCCTGGAAGTGTCCAAGGCCAGGCTGGACGGGGCTTGGAGCAACCTGGGATAGTGGAAGGTGTTCCTGCCCATGGCAGGGGGTGGGACAAGATGGACTTTAAGGTCTCTTCCCACCCAAACCAGGCTGAGATTCCATGATTCCATTATTTTAATTAAAATCAGACTTCATGAGGGTTCACAAAAATTTTACCTTCCGCTTCTGATTTCTAGACATTAAGCAAATGAATGTTTGAAATTCTATTCAAGACCCACCAAATCCTGGCTCATAGTGCTTATTTTGTACAAGATATTTCTTTGTCCAATTCCACTCAACCACAAAGAATTAAAATTCAAAACTCATCCCAAGTCTGAAATGCCAGTGGACTTTTTGAGGATCCATCACCATCGTGCTTGAAGTTTCAGGATTAAGAAAAAGCAGTTGAGTAAGAAAGTTGCAATTTTGACAGGACAATTTGGACCATGAAAAAAAGAAATCATGGGAAAAAGTCCCATGCCTTGGCTCCACTCCCTCCCACCAGTGTTTACTGCACAGAGGAGGGTAATTATTGTTCCTGTTAATGAACCCAATAAAATAAGGAGTAAATGACTTGGAATTCAAAATCTCATTTTTTAAAGTGATATCTCACTGAAGAGTGTAATGTTATGAAAAACATTAGGATGCAGATTTCTGTGGTCTTAAGAGTCTAGATTTGGGAAAGTATTTAGATTTAGCTCAGACAGCACATTTTTTTAGATATAGAAACTCAGAAGATTTTATAAAAAAAACTATATTAATCTTATATCAAAGAGTAATACCCTGAACTTCTCCCATCAGCAGAAGCCTCAGAAAACATAGTTTAGTTATCCAGAAAAACCCAATCAGTCTAAAACTCAGCTATTTCTCCCATAAACATCCATCCTAAACAAGACAGTGTTGACTGGAGGACAGGCAGGTTGCTCTCCCCTCTCTCCAGCAGGTGACAGCTCAAGGACAGCACCAGAGGCACCACCCTGCTCAGCTGCAGCTGTGGCTCAGTGCATTGGGCTCGCAGTGAACAGGTTTATCCCCAAAACGATCATCCATCAGAGGCACGGAGAGGTGGTTCCAGTTCGAGGGTAAGCTACGGCCTTGTGTCAAACATCTCCCTGGTGGCTCTTTGCTGCACCACCCCCAGCCGGGGAGGGCTGTTTGATGTCCTGCTTTGCGGAAGGGAAGGCAATGGCACACAAATGCTCCAGCACAGGAAGTACAGCACCACCAGGGTCGGCCAGAGCACAGCAGACCCCGTGCCTTGGATGGACCATATTGAGGTGAGGGGTGGGGTTTCCCTCTGCTGTCACTGCTGGCAAAGATCCAGCTGTGACTATCCAGGAGTGAGCCCTCCGGCATAAGGTTACATAGTTCCTATTTCCAACCTGTGATTTCAGTCCTTCAACACATCCAGTGGAATTGGTTGAACTGGTGAATGTTATTGATCATAGAATCAGAATATTGTAGTTGGAAGGGACCTGTTGAGTCCAATTCCTATGTCTGCACAGGACAACCCTAAGAATCCCACCATGTGCCTGAGAGCAAAGGGACTTCCAGCAGGAGAAGAGCAGTCGGGTGGAGATGCAGCTGGGGTAGAGGAAGCAGGGCCATCATGGCATGTCCCGTCCTCAGGGACACCGAGGTGCTGCAGAGCCAATGCCACTCCAAAAGCTCTGCTGTCACCATCATGTGTGACATGGCAAGATGCAGGGAAAGCCTGGCCAAGGCTGTCCTGGGAGCATTTGCTTTGGTCACCTTCCTCTGCCAAAGGAACTGGAGGAATAGAATCACAGAGTATCCTGAACTAGAATTGATCCACAGGGATCCTCCAGTCCAGCCCCCGGCCCTGCACAGACACCCCAACAATCCCATCCTGTGCATCCCTGAGAGCAGTGTCCAAACGCTCCTGGAGCTCTGGCAGCCTTGGGGCCGTGCCCATTCCCTGGGGAGCCTGGGCAGTGCCCCAGCACCCTCTGGGGGAAGAACCTTTCCCTGATCTCCAGCCTGACCCTCCCCTGGCACAGCTCCAGCCCTTCCCTGGGTCCTGTCCCTGCTCACAGTGAGCAGAGGGTGGAGCTGCCCCTTATGCGGAGCTGCAGCCTCCCAAGAGCTCTGCCCTGTTATGAGCAGTGAAACTTTCCTCAACAGCCAGGAAGGCAGATGGCTCATCAACTCCACTGTTGGCAAAACACTAAAGCAGCTCCAAAGATGCCAAGTTGGACAGGGCTTAGGGCAACCTGGTCTAGTGGGAGGTGTCCCTGTCCATGGCACAGGGTGGAACGGGGTGAGCTTTAAGGTTCCTCCCAACCCAAACCAGTCTGGGATTCCATGAAAGGCTCTGTGGAGCACAAGCGACCCACAACAGGTGACTTAATTTATGACCCACTCTCATTTCCGCCAATGGTGACTCAAACTAAAGGAAACAAGATCAGAAAAGACACTTAAAGCCCTAATTCACAACCCCCAAATCAAAACTTTAGAAGATAAGCCTCATAAAGAAGCAAAAATGAGAAAGAGTATCACCCAGGCATAGAGAGAAGCTTTGGGCATGTTGGAGAGGGATGAGGAAGCCAAGGGAGGGGCAGGAGTGGTGAAAAAAAAAGTCAAACAAAATAAACACCATCAGACACCTTTCCCTCCTATAACAAATGCACCTAAAGTGACCCAAATCCAGCCAGAGTGGCTTTGGATTGTGCCAGGAATGCCCAGCAAAGATGCCATCACTTTTCTCCACACCCCAGAACTCAGAGAGCTGCATCAGGTGCATTTTGATAGGTCAATATCTGAACAATTCCACATCAAATCCTGCTGCCTACAACGTCAGTTCCCCTCAGCAGAGAAAAAGATGCAGAGACAGATACACTCTGCTGTCGCGGTCACCGGCGACAAGTCCCCGGAACGGATCCGTTCCCCCGGGAGAGCCCGCCACCGCGTTCCCCCCACGGACGTCCTCAGGTCCNGGGCAGGGCCACACAATGGGGTGATCGGGGATGAACCAGTGGCGGTGGAATGGGGAGGAACGGAGGACCAATAGAGGCTTAGGTGCTATGGTGTGGTCTCCACCGAAACCACACCTCCACACCGAGGCGCTTTGGAATGTCCATGGAAAACCCTAGAACATTCCGCCACACTCTGCCAGTAATTCGTTCTTACAGAGCAAGTGTCTTGGCCATGAGGTCACAAACCAGTTCAGTCCTTCCAAGTGGCTGCAGGGGAAAAGGACCTGGGGCTGTCTGTACCGGCCCTGGTGTGTCCAGCAGGACCATCCAGTGACTGTCCCCCTGCACTGGGCACTGGTGATGCCCCACCTCCAGTCCTGGGGTCAGTTTTGAGCCCCTCACCCCTCAAGAAAGGCCTTGAGGGGCTGGAGCGTGTCCAAGGGAGGGAATGGAGCTGGGGAAGGGGCTGCAGCCCCAGGAGCAGCTGAGGGAGCTGGGAAAGGGGCTCAGCCTGGAGAAAAGGAGGCTCAGGGGGGACCTTGTGGCTCTGCACAACTCCCTGACAGGAGGGGGCAGCTGGGGGGGGTCAGGCTCTGCTCCCAGGGAACAAAGGGCAGGACAAGAGGGTTCAGCACTGAAAATACAAGACTCTACAAGTTGCACCAGGGGAGGTTTGGGTTGGATATTATGAAAAATTTCTTCCTGGAAAGGGTGGTCAGGCCGTGGCAAGGGCTGCCCGGGGCAGTGGTGGAGTCACCATCCATTAAAGTGCTCAAAAATGGTGTGGATTTGGCATCTGGGAACATGGGTTATTGGTGTAGATGGCAGTGCTGGGGGAACATTTGGACTTGGTGATCTTAGAGGGCTTTTCCAGCCTTAAGGATTCTGTGATTCCATGATTTTGCTTCCTTCAGAAGCTTCTCCAATGCTACTTTGTGAGTCAGAAGCAGAGCTCAGACTCCAACTGCACTTGCTGTCTCTTGCTGAAACACAGCTCCTACTCTCACAGCAACCCCTTTGCAGGCCAAGTCCTGCTCCTTCCAACCACAGACCAAACCATGAAACTGCTTTGCAATAACAGAAGTCCCAAAGAGGCCTTGAAAGGGTGGTGAGGCCCTGGCACAAGTTTTCCAAAGAAGCTGTGGCTGCCCCATGCCTGGAAGTGTCCAAGGCCAGGTTGGACGGGGCCTGGAGCAACCTGGGATAGTGGAAGGTGTCCCTGCCCATGGCAGGGGGTGGAACGGGATGACCTTTAATGTCCCTTCCCACCCTAAACAGTCTGGGATCTCACAATTCTGCTGTTCTACACAGCCCCAGGACTCACTCAAGCTCAGGGAACACAAAATACTTCAAGGCAGAGACATTTCAGGAAACAAGACCACCTCCTTTAGGGCTTGAAGGCAAAGACTGTGCTTTGAAACATGAGGCAGGAGCCAGCTCTGCATTCCTGGAGGCCCTGCACTGAGGCCAGGTCACAGACACAGAATCACAGGATAAACTAGGTTGGAAAAGACCTTTGAGATCGTTGAGTCCAACCTGTGACCTAACATTACCTTATCAACTAAACCATGGCACTGAGTGCCTCATCAACTCTTTTTTTAAACACCTCCAGGGACAGTGAATCCACCACCTGCCTGGGCAGACGATTCCAATGCTGAACCACTCTTTCTGTGAAGAATTTTTTGCTAATATCTAGGCTAAACTCCCCCTGGCGCAGCTTAAGGCTGTGACTTCTCATCCTGTCACTGGTCACCTGGGAGAAGAGACTGACCCCCACCTGGCTACAGCCACCTTTCAGGGAGTTCTAGAGAGTAGTCTCCCCTGAGCCTTCTTTTCTCTAGACTAAACAACCCCAGCTCCCTCAGCCATTCCTCATAGGGCTTGTGTTCCAGGCCCTTCACCAGCCTTGTTGCCCTTCTCTGGACATGCTCCAGCCCCTCAATGTCCTTCCTAAACTGAGAGGCCCAGAACTGGACACAGCACTCCACGTGCGGCCTCACCAGTGCCAACTTCCCTAGTCCTGCTGGCCACACCATTCCTGATCCAGGCCAGGTGCCATTGGCCTTCTTGGCCATGTGGGCACACTGCTGGCTCATGTCCAGCCTGCTGTCCATCAGTGCCCCCAGGTCCCTTTCTGCCTTGCTGCTGTCCAGCCACTCTGTCCCCAGCCTGGAGCGCTGCAGGGGTTGTTGTGGCCAAAGTGCAGGACCCAGCACTTGGACTTGTTAAACTTCATGTTGTTGGACTCGGCCCATCTAGCCAGCCTATCCAGGTCCCTCTGCAGAGCCCTCCTGCCCTCCAGCAGATCCACACTCACTCCCAGCTTGGTGTCATCTGCAAATTTACTGATGGTGGACTCAATCCCCTCATCCAGGCCATCAACAAAAATATTAAACAGGACTGGCCCCAGCACTGATCCCTGGGGGACACCACCAGTGCCTGGCCACCAACCGGATGCAGCACCATCCCCACCACTCTCTGGGCCTGGCCTCCAGCCAGTTCTTAACCCAGCAAAGAGGGAACCTGTCCAAGCCGTGGGCCGCAGCTTTTCCAGGAGAAGGTTGTGAGAGATGGTGTCAAAGGCTTTGCCAAAGTCCAGGTAGACACATCCACAGCCTTTCCCTCATCCACAGGTGGGTCACCCGGACATAAAAGGAGATCAGGTTGGTCAGGCAGGACCTGCCCCTCCTAAACCCATGCTGGCTGGGTCTTATCCCCCGGCCATCCTGTAGGTGCTGTGCGATGGCACTCAGGGTGGTCTTCCTGGGCACTGATGTCAGGCTGACAGGCCTGGAGTTTCCCGGATCCTCCTTCCAGCCCTTCTTGTGGATGGACATAACCCCTTCAGGGATGCCATAAATCCCTTCAGGCACAGCAAGGACAGAGGGGAGGGATGTCAAGAGGCTTTGGAGCAGCAGGTCTCCCCAAAGAAACAAGCACCACCTTGGAATTCTACTTCCCATAAAGGGAGAGGCAGGAGGCCTTTCGTTCTGGCCATCCCTGCAAGTCATTAGGTTTGCTGGAGGGCTGAAGTGTCAGGGAACACGGACATCTCCAGAAGCTTGATGCAGGCTTGGATCAGCAGGAGAGTCCTTGCAGCTTTGTATTTACACCTCACTGCCCTGCTGCCAGCGTACTCCGCCCTGACAGGTCCTGCAGGCCTCCAGCAGCATTGAAAGATCCTGCAGTTTATGGCCTCCTCCTGGTGTTCATGGTTCCCATGCTGCTCCTGCACTAGATCCCAGGATGCTTCCAAGGAGTTTGGATTGCTGCTGGAGCTGTTGTGCTGCCAGGTTTCCCGAGAGGACCGATGAATATCAATCGTAATAACAGATTGCTCCAGAGCCCTTGCATTGTTCATATCAGAAATAAGTTTTATTTCTTTCCAAAGCCAAAATACTACCTGCAGCCATGAAAATCCCACTGCGCTCCCCCACCCCTAAACCCCCAACCATAATTGACTAATCCAGCCTTGTGAAACTTCACAACACCACATTTCAGTGGGAGGGGACATTTTTCCATGCAATATATGATAGAATTAATCTCTGCCCTGCAGTTCTAGAGGAATTAGCCAAGGAGGAGAATTATGGCTAATTACCATAGCCATAATAAAGCTGTATATTAGCCCTAATTTAGTGAGATATTTTCAACGTTGTCCTTAAAATGCATAATAATTCCTACTTATGACTTAAAAACTACACACAAGGTACAAGGGGCTGCACTCTGCTCTATCTCCCCAAACTGGGGACTACAATCATAAACTGAGAACTTAAAATAAATAATCTGAACATCCCTAAGTCTCTGTCTCTACAAGGCAAGCAAATCAAGGTCCTAAAACTAATGTGCTACCACATTAACGTGCACATGGTCTTCTGACATTGAGACGAGTATTTATCACAAAATCTATTTATACAGGCACATGAAACACATGGATTTGAAGGATGCTGCCACAACCAGGCACCTCTTGCATTCACTCAACAGCTTCAACCAACGGTCCAGAGCCCACTCAAAGATAAACAATTCCATCCAAAATAACTGCACTAACACTACTCAAGATCCAATACTTCCCCTGAGGTCAGGTCACAAGCAAGAAGAACCATTAGGAGGGCAAAGTACCGAGGACAGTGCTTTGGCCAGCTCAGCTGGTCCCTGGCTCTCCCCTCTTGCCTTTTTCTGGTTCCCAGCAGGCGAACCCCAAGGGAATTTCGGTTTTTTCTGTCATCCTGGCCACTTTTCCTTTTGAAATGTTTTCTTCAGAGTAGTCACATTTTACCTTCATTTCCATGGGGTCATCTGCATCATCTATGGCAAAAAGGGAAGAAGGATTAAAGTTTGCAAAGTCTTCTCCGACTTCAGTCAGGTGAAGACACAAAGTATCAGAAAAAGCTGCTGTTCATAGGCAACAAGAACCATGGAATCCCAGGATGGCTTGGGTTGGAAGGGGCCCTAAAGTTCGTTTCGTTCCACCCCGTGCCATGGGCAGGGACACCTTCCAGATTGCTCCAAGCCCAATCCAACTCCTTAGCCCTTACTCTATTCCAACATCTGCTCACCTGTATGAGCTGGTTTTCATACTGAATTGGGTGTTGAGATAATGCTCGGAGTCAGGGACTCTCAAGATTTTGGCTCTACCTATCTCCAGCAGCATGTTGGGAGCAACATTTAGTCCCTGGTACCACAGGGTTGCTGGAAGAACTGCCAGCATACCGTGGTTATATCTCTACTATTCCAGTGTGCGACCTCCTGGATACATTCACAGGTATCCATTCCAGGGTTTGGAACAATTAATTCTCTCAGACCAGAGCAGTGAAGGAAGGAATACTTAAGGTTCCCCTCAGCTGCTGCATGTTGGGTTTCTGTAAAATAGAGAGAGGCTGCTGTGGCCCACTGTTATATAAAAAGGTATTTTGTCACTTAAATTCCATTATGGAGCCAGGCTGGGAGAGCTGAGAATGTTCAGCCTGGAGAAGGCTCCAGGGAGACCTTAGAGACCCTTCTTAAAGGGGCTCCAAGAGAGCTGGAGAGCGACTTGGAATAAGGGCCTGGAGGGACAGGACAAGAGGGCAATGGCTTCCCACTGCTAGAGGGCAGGGTTGGGTGGGATATTGGGAAGAGATTCTTCCCTGTGAGGGTGGGGAGGCCCTGGCACAGGGTGCCCAGAGAAGCTGTGGCTGCCCCTGGATCCCTGGAAGTGTCCAAGGCCAGGCTGGACGGGGCTTGGAGCCACCTGGGATAGTGGAAGGTGTCCCTGCCCATGGCAGGGGGTGAAACGGGATGAGCTTTGAGGTCCCTTCCCACCCAAATCAGGCTGAGATTCCATGTTTTACTGTGATGGATTCCTCTGAGCTCAGCACAGGCCCTGGGATTTCAATTTTAAGAGCACAGGCGCCAAAAGTGACACATCTGTGTGACTTAGGAAACACCTAATTAATTAATTACTTCAGGCTCAGAACAGTTTGAGTGTTCTAGCTTTGCCTGATAACTACCTCTTTGTTATCCATAGGGTTAAGCAATACAGAAAACCAGGCCAAAAGGTAAATTTTTTGGAACAACTCACCTCTCCAGAGCTTTGTGCTCAGTGGGAATCTCAATCTCTGCCATGGCTCAGGGCAGATCATGGTACCAAGGACAAACAAGGATGTTCTGGTTTACAAGAGGCATGGGCAGAGCTGCAGAGATTTCTGCATCTTGGAGACACACCCAGCCATCCTGGGGCTGGGCAGTCTGGGCAGGTGGAGAAGATCTGGTTTTGGGAAGGCATTTCTGCAGCTCCAAGGAAGGATGCTCGAAGGGGAGAGGGAAGGAAAAAAAGGCTCAAACTCTTGTTCTTCCACTTGGGACAGTGTTTTAACAGTAACCAGAAGAGCTGTGTATGATGTTGGTATCCAAAGAGGAAAAGCACCCTGGAAAAGCACCCAAAGCCAAGCCTCAGAGCCCTGGGTTCCTGGGGACAGTCTGTGTGTCACAGCACAGAGAACATGGGTGCTGCAGCACCTCTCACCTCTCGTGAGCTGGGCTGTTCTGTGCTGCTCCTCTCTGACCTGTTTCATCAGCTGCAGGTTGTGGTCACTGGCTTCCTTGTGGTTCACCATGGGGAAGGGGTAATCCTGACCTGGATAATGTAGAGACAGAGCCTTTACTGGACTCAGCATGGATTTGAAATACTTCCAGCTTTTCTTAAATGGAAGTGCCTAATCCTCTCCATCAAAGAGAAGAGCTCCCACTTTGACATAAGAACTTTCGAAGATGTGTTAGAGCAGGAATAAAAGCAGCCAAGCATCCAAGATGGATAAATTCAAAGGCAAAAGCCTAGAGTGATCCAAGAGTTTTAGGACATAAAGTTGAGGCAAAAATATGTACTCTGAAATGAGACTCCAATAAAAAATATGTTAATGGAGAATGAACAGAAGGGAGGTTGCTGGATTCATCCATTTTCAGAAGATAAATGGCTTATGTTGGAAGTGTGATGCTGCCATCTCATACACATTTATTTTGGATAGTTAGCACCAAGAAAATCCTTAGCAAGGAATGTGAATGAATTACCTATGATACATCCTGCTTGTTTCTGCTCCTCTTCAGATGCTGTCCAGGGCTCGTAGATGTACTTGGAAGGAAAGTTCTTTAGTATAGGCAAGTATTTCCTACAAAACAGGGATAATAGGGGTGTTTATAACCCTGCAGGCAAATATTCATACATTCAGAGAAGTGTAAACCTGTGCCATGTTAATATTGATATTACAATCCATGGGAAAGTTCTGATTCATTCTCCACAAAAGAATTTGGTTTATGTTCTCAAACCTCCATAGGTGATATATTCCAAAAGCTAACTTTACAGCATAGAATAAATGGAGTCATTTAAACAGTACTTCAGTTTTGATTTAATCCAAAATATGTTTTTATCCAAAATCATTTCACTGACATTTCATCCTAAACGTTAATAAATTTAAAAAACAAACTAATTTTAAAAAGTTGTTGCAGAATGGCAAAGTAATTTTCTGTCCTACTCTGTGAGGTACCGCAGCACAGGCTTCTCCTTGGCAATACCCAAATCTAGACAGGATGGGGGGAAGAGATGTGGGGAAATGGAGCTGTTTGCTCAACATTAACGCAGTGAGCTCAGGAAACCCCCCCATGCTTTGACAGAGCCCATCAGCACCTTATGGAGAGACAAGGAAATGAGTTTCTTAAACAGAGAGGACTCAGAGTGGAAAATAAAACCTATGTGTGTGCAACTCAAGGCTTGCAGGGTAAGATGGGATATTGGGATATTCCTCCCTATGAGGGTGGGGAGGCCCTGGCACAGGCTGCCCAGGGAAGCTGTAGCTGCCCCATGCCTGGAAGTGTCCCAGGCCAGGCTTGGAGAAACCTAGGATAGTGGAAGGTGTCCTTGCCCATGGCAGGGGGTGGAACTGGATGAGGTTTAAGGTCCCTTCCAAGCCAAACCATCCCCGAGAATTCTATGAAAAGCAAGAAACAAAGTGCAGACTGGAACCAGGGAAGCTGTGCGAAGTTCTACTCAAATCCTTTAGAAAGAGGAGCCAGCCTGGTGATCAAACACAGTGCTGGAAGCAACAAGCACTCACAAATGAACACAAGCCCTGCTCAGCCATCCCTTGCAACCACAGGTATCTCGCTGCTTCTCCATGCTTCAGTTTTCTCATGAGTTCAACAAATTGCTATGAGGCCTGTTTAACAGGTGTGTTTCGAACTGATCGAGTTCATCAGCTCCTGCTGTCAGAGGAGCTTTGGAAGCCCTCAGGGAGATGGTGGGGTGGGGTGGGGTATCCCCTGACCTGATGTAGTCGCCCTGGGGGTCCGTGCGCTTCCCAAAGCGGACAGGGCAGAAGATCCGTGTGTACTGGTGGAAGAAGGCACTGGCTGACAGCCACATCCAGTTCCCAGCGTTGATGCTGTAGTCAGCATCTAAAAGCAGCTCTTCAAACACCTGCACGTCAGGGATGGGAAGAGAGAGAGAAACACCCCTGAAATGGCTACATTGCAAAAACTAGACAAAACCAGGCTGGGAGGTGAAGGGTGGGGGTTGCTGCTGGAAGCACAGCACTGTGGGGCCTGGACTGCCTCCTCACAGGCACACCACTCTCCACAAAGACAGAAGGAAGACAAAGCAGCCCAAAAACTCTGGGTTTGGGACCTGCTACAGACTGAGCATGTCTCCACCAGTATTCTCATTATCCAAAAGTCATGAAGATTTGGGGAAGGGAATGACCTCTCACCACTGCACTGAGTGACAAATCAAGAGATTCCATAAACCCTGAGATCTACAGGAAGGCTCAGAATGAAACGCTGCTCTGCAGAACCCTCCCACTGCTAGACTCAGGCTGTGCAGGGTTTCTCAGGGCCAGGCAGAACAGAGAAAAATAAAAGCCAGCAGTGAACCTTCATTCCCTCTTCCCAGCTGATCCAAAGGTCCCCCCGTGTCAGGAAGCAGGCAACAGCATGCCGAGCCAGGTGATGAATCCAGCCTTCCTGGCGCAGCTGGGTCATAATGGCATCAATCCATGGGAACCCTGTCTGTGCCTGCAGTAGAACAGGAACATCAGCCCTCCCCACACACACTGCTTTCACAGAGTCACAGGATGGTTTGGGTGGGAAGGGACATTAAAGCTCATTCCACCCCCTGCCATGGGCAGGGACACCTTCCACTATCCCAGGCTGCTCCAAGCCCCATCCAGCCTGGCTTTGGACACTTCCAGGGATGGGGCAGCCACAGCTTCTCTGGACAATCTGTACCAGGGCCTCCCCACCCTCACAGGGAAGAATCTCTTCCCAACATCCCATCTATCCCTGCCCTCTGGCAGGGGAAAGCCATTCCCCCTTGTCCTGTGATTCCATCCCTCGTCCCAAGTCCCTCTCCAGCTCTCCTGGAGCCCCTTTAGGCACTGGAAGGGTCTCTAAGGTCTCCCTGGAGCCTTCTCTTCTCCAGGCTGAACATTCTCAGCTCTCACAGCCTGTCACACCATTGCGAGACCCCCTCAAACTGCCAGCAGGGACCGAGCAAGGGAAGAGGAAAGCTCCGAGCTCCAATGCAGCTGCTGTGGCCATGCACCTCATTACCATTTTCCATTTGTGGAGCCTCTCTGCGTCCTCGTACCAGCAGATCTGGAGGCAGATGGGGTTCCCAGCCATTTGGGTGAAGTTGGGGGTTGCTGATGCTACTGTATAGAAGAATTCCCTCCACAATAGCTGCCCTTGGAGTGACACTGGGGGCAGAGAGTGGTGCTTTGCCTGCAAAAGACACAAGGTGACAGCTTCAGTTCATACATATCACTGCAGCCTCACTCATTTTGTGACTGTCAGGCCCATAAAATAAAGATTAATCTGACTACAATACTGGTTTCAAGGCACTTTAACACTCAAGTCAAGGAAATCAAAGATCTGAGGCAACGCTGTCCGGCCCAAAGCAAAGCCAAACTGCCAGACCTCAGTGTTACCTCAAACTTTCTCCATCTACCTTCCAAAACAGTGTCACACTGGAATTTCTTACACCAAACATGTGTTTATTAATGTGTTAACTGAATTCAGGTGGCTCAGCCATGTCTCAGATAATCTTAAGACGGAGGTTCAGGAGGGCCTTTGTTTTCTTGGGTTGGTTTCAAGCTCACTTTTTCTTAAGAATCAAACAAGATTTCAAAAAGTGGTTTTGGTTTATGCTACAATTTAAACTTGTCTAAGACAAAACCAGTTGATTTCCAGAAAGAAAACTGCATAAACTGATCAAAAACCTCCCTTAACCACAGAATCACCAGGTTGGAAGAGACCTTCAAGATCACTGAGTCCAACCCGTGCCCTAACACCTCAACTAAACCACGGCACTGAGTGCCACATCCAATCTTTTTTTAAATGCATCCAGGGATGGTGACTCCACCACCTCCCCGGGCAGACGATTCCAGAACTTTATCACTCTTTCAGTAAAAAACTTCTTCCTAACATCCAATCCAAATTTCCCTTGGCACAGCTTGAGACTGTCCTCTCGTTCTGCAGTTGCTGCCTGGAGAAAGAGACCAACCCCCACCTGACTACAACCACCTTTCAGGTAGTTGTAGAGAGTGATAAGGTCACCTCTGAGTCTTCTTTTCTCCAGGATAAACAACCCCAGCTCCCTCAATCGTTCCTCATAGGGCGAGTGTTCCAAGCCCTTCACCAGCCTTGTTGCCCTTCTCTGGACAGCATTTGAGCATCTCAACGTCCTTCCTAAACTGAGGGGCCCAGAACTGGACACAGCACTCAAGGTGTGGCCTCACCAGTGCCAAGTACAGGGGAAGAATCACTTCCCTGCTGCTGCTGGCCATGCTATTCCTGATCCAGGCCAGGTGCCACTAGCCTTCTTGGCCATGTGGGCACACTGCTGGCTCATGTCCAGCCTGCTGTCCATCAGTGCCCCCAGCTCCCTTTCTGCCTGGCTGCTGTCCAGCCACTCTGTGCCAAGCCTGTGGCACTGCAGGGGGTTATTGCGGCCAAAATGCAGGACTTGGCACTTGGACTTGTACCATCAGACAGACAAACTAGAATCCTTGAATTTTAGGATGGTTTTCTTGGGCTTCCCTGCTGATCCTGGGCCTGCTTGCTCCCTGTTCATAGAACCATGGAATGATTTGAGTTGGAAGGGACCTTAAAGCCCATTTTGCTCCACCCCCTGCCATGGGCAGAGACACCTTCCACTAGCCCAGGTTGCTCCAAGCCCATCCAACCTGGTCTTGGACGCTTCCAGGGATCCAGGGGCAGCCACAGCTTCTCTGGGCACCCTGTGCCAGGGCCTCCCCACCCTCACAGGGAAGCATTTCTCTCCAACATCCCATCTAACCCTACTCTTTCAGTTTGAAGCCATTTCCCCTTGTCCTGTCACTACAGTCCCTGATTAATATGAATTTAGAATACGAATATCCTGTTTCTAAAACTTAATTGGGAAGAGCTGCAGACATTCACAGGTGTTTCAAGCAACACGAAGCCACTCCACAGATTTCATGGGACACTGTGAGAAGACATTAACAAAGCAGCATTATTTGATATACCAACTCTCTACCAAGATGATCCAAGTGTTAAATCCTGCCTCCCATGCCACACATGTCACAGTTTTGGATTTGCTTACTTAGGACCAATTATTTGCTTACCTGAGCATAAATGTTTGACAACCTATAAAAAAAGGTCCGAACTGAGAGACAGCCCATACTGAAATATGGGCTCAGGCCTGTGGTGCTTGGAAGAAGCGAGTTTGGGATTGTCCTTGGTTTAGTAAAACTTGTCACCCACCCCTGAAAAGAAAACAGAAATATGGGTTCAGGCAGAACAAGGTTACAAATGTCCAGTAATAAACAGAGGAAAGTTCTTGGTACTGGCTTCACTATCACAGGGGTTTGTTTGATGTCATGCCCGGAAAACACTCCTGCTTCCCAGAAATCAAGGAGAACAAAACCCGAGCCCAAGTTGCCACCCCCCTCCAAGCCAAGCTGGGCATTGACCTCAGCCCATCTGGAGCCACCACCATCCCCTGTGTTCCATCAGGGCTGACCTCGTCAGTCAAGTGTTGCTCCAGGCGCTGCAGCCCTTCAGTCTCCCCTCCTCTCCAAGGGGAAAGGCTCTCTGCAGGAATCTTCAAATCCACAGGGAGAGGCACCCTGTAACACTCAGCCAGGCCTGGGTCAGGGGCCCTACATCTCCTGAGGTGAGAGAGAAAACTCTTTGAAAGGGGCAACAGGAGCCAGGAGAAGGAGGCAGCCCCTGTCCATGCCACACGCCAGATCTCCTCTGTCATGGTCCAACCAGAGCGCAGGGAAAGAAAGCACAGCCAGAAATCCCAGGTTGTACTCACCTGGGGGAGAAGAGCTCATCCTGCAACTGCTCCAGGTAATTCTAGCCTGAACTGGGGAAAGAGGAACAGTCCCACCAAGTTACAGTGCTCAGAGCAGTTGGCTGCAGACCCACAGCTCAGACCCCTTTTAGTTCCCATCCCCTACACAAGGCTCAGTGGCAGCTCCTCTCCAGTTGCTCCCAGCTGTAACATCCATCCCTAGGAGAGAACCAAGAGCCTCTCAGACCCTAAACACAATTATGGTGCTGCCACCAAAAGCCACTCCAGCTCCTGTGCATCTGAGGAGAGGTCGCTCTGGAGAGGTTTCACAGAATCCCAGACTGGTTTGGGTGAATGGGACTTTAAAGCCCATCCAGTCCCATCCCTGCCATGGGCAGGGACACCTTCCACTAGCCCAGGTTGCTCCAAGCCCCATCCAATCTGGCCTTGGACACTTCCAGGCATGGGGCAGCCACAGCTGCTCTGGGCACCCTGTGCCAGGGCCTCCCCACCCTCACAGGGAGAATTCTTCCCAACATCTAGTCCAAACCTGCTTCCTTTCAGTTTCATAGGGAAGAAGGCAGATCAGCTCCCTGGGCCACCCTGGCTGCTTGTTCCTAACCAAGGTGGGGGCTCCCCAAGCTCACACCCCTGAGCAGCCCCCCCACATCTCCTCAGCTGCTGAGGCTTCCCAAGGCCTCTGCCCCCCGTAAGGCTGGAAGAGCATCCGTTTGGCTTTTCTTCCCCACCCTGTAAAACACAGATGAAGAGGCCCAAGGAAGTGTTGGTGGTACAGAGATTTCTCACTACCCATGAATGAACTCAGACATCAACAGATCTTTGTACTCACCCGGACAAACCTGAGCTCAGCCCTGTTGCAGAACCCTACAGAGGTGGGGCCAGTGCAGCTCTCGGAGCACTGACATAGCTCAGGCCTGCTGGGAAGCATGTGAACCACTTATCTCTCATCAGCATTAATTTTAAAAGTCCAAACAAACAAATTAGGCAAGAAAGGGAAAAAAACAGTGCTAGAAAAAAATACAGGAATTTATATATCCCAGTATTTACATGAGTCTTGTCATCAGACTGTCTGAGGACAACATTCAGGAGTTAACAGGACTCCCCCAAGATGGGAAGACCCAAGCCTGGGTGGCAGTGAGCTGAGGCCATGCAGGAGGAACCTGACATTGAATCCCAAGTACCTGCAGTCCCATCCCAGCTCTCTCCTGCCCTAGTCTTACCTCCCTTTGGATCACTGACCTCTCCTCATGCAGAGCTAAACAGAAGACATCCTTGACTCTGAGCTTCTTCTCAAGTCCTGGGACACACGAGCTCAGTCCCTCTTTCCCATACAGCAGAGGGGAGGAGAGATTTAAAGCCAGGAGGGAACAGTAGGATTATTCCACCGAACTTCCTGCATAAAACAAACTACAGTGGTTCACCCAATTCCTGTCCAAAATCTTGAGAGGAACATAGGGCATGCCTTTGAGTAAATTCCCGAGGCATTCCTCTGTAGGAGTCTGACATCTCTTAAAACTTTTCTCAAGGTGCCTTGCAAAAGCTTAAGACTTTTATGGAATTACAGAATCATTAAGGTTGGAAAAGACCTTTAAATCATTGAATCCAACCGTTATTTCGAGAGGTGTCCCATATGGTGGGAAATCTCCTGCACAAATACCAAAAGAGCTGAGTATCAGACCACTCCACCAGCTGCTCTCCCCTCCTAACAACAGTCACATCCCCTGTATATAGAATCAATAACCCTCCATGCACAGAAATAAAACAAGAAAGTGTCTAAAATGGATCGTTATCATTTGGCCCTGGCTCTTCTTTTGGGCAGAGAGAGGACCAGCAATTCCTACTCACTGGCTGGTACTTACTGGAAGTCTTCAGCTGTGAGGTTTCGGACAGGCACCTCAGGGTCACCAAGCAGAGATAGAATGTGAAGGAACCTCTTGTAAGTTAATGGGGGACTCCCACCATTTAGGTCCAAAATCCTAGGGAAAAAAAAACCCACGAAGATCGCTTTTCACTCAACAGAAACCAAGGAAGAAGCTGGAGCTTCCAGTGGACAGGAAGGTGACATCACAGACTGTAACAACTCCATTAGTGCAACTGAATGTGGAAATTACAGATTTTACAAGTAAAACTCCCCTGAGTGAACCTACATCTATCCCAAGAGCAGTTTCTCTGGACCTGAGACAACAAAACTGGGATCAGGATTCACCTGTACAGCCACACACAGCCAGGACACACAGAGCAGGGTGTGGGATGCCTCTGGTGTCACAAAAACCAGGTTCAGGGTAGGAAATAACTGTCCTCTATGAGCAATCATCTGTGCAAACAGCTTGAATTCAAGACAGCAAGTTACACACATCCATTCATTTACATAATTTAGGGGTTTTGCACAATTGGAGGGTTAGGGCTGATTTACTTATTACTATTTTCCTTCTTAGTAATTTCAATATCTTCAGTCATTCAGCACTGAGTAACAGCTTGGATCCAAGTGTGAACAGACACTAGTGAAAGTTGATTCGAAAGATTTTGAAAAAATCTGACACCAAAAATTCTTTACCACATTTAAGAGAACTTTTACAAGTCCTGTTAAATGTGTTAGAGAATTTCTTCCACTCTGTTTAAAAGAGTAAGTTTTTCAGTGAATTAAACTGCCCAAAAGGAAAAAGTTAACCAGCTTTTTAGGCTGAAATCCTGAAATGTGTGCACAATCTCTTCTGTTCCTTCCAACAGAGAAACACACAAAGTGTCTCCAGGAAACAGCACCACATTCACTTCAGCCAGACCAATTTTCTTCAAAGGAAAAACCAAGACACTTGGCTTTTTCTCTTCCAAAATGACCTCCCTGGAGACACTTGTGGGTTTGGGGCAGTCACGTACCGCTGGGTATCATACAGGCTGTGGCCCACCAGGGAGAGCACCTCAAAGCCCAGCTCTGCCCCCAGGCGCCGGATGTTGGCCTCCATCTCCTTGTAAAATGGCTCCATCTCTGCATCCAGTGTCACTTGTGTGATATTCCACTTCTGGATGTGATCCCTAAGAACAGTCTCATACTCCCCTTGAATAACCAGCAAGCAGGAGCCCAGCTGGCCCAAGTTTTTGTGAAGATCCTCAAGGGACTGGAGCAGGAAGTGCCAGCGCAGGGCCCCGATGTGCATGGAGGAGGTCAGGAATGCTCTGTCCAGGATGTACACAGGATACAAGGCCTCTGAGGACTCCAGGGCAGCCAGCAGCACTGGGTTGTCGTGGAGCCGGAGTTCCTTCCGGAAAAGGTGAATGGTGCGATGCAGCATCCTGGCTACAGGAGGAAGGGAGCCCTTGGCTTTCAGGATACCCAATCCCTATAAAGAAGGGTCAATTAGCAATTAGAAATAGAGCTCAAAAAAAAAATCCTCTGCAGTTTTTACCACAAACCTCTTGCTTTGACAAGTTTTCATGAGAGAGAAAAGCAGGAACAAGACCAAACCTCTCCTCTGGCCCCACCATTCAGCAACAGGATCACCACCCAGCTCCACATAGAATGGTCTCTGCCCCAAATGAGTCACTCAAATCCTTAAATTAAATCCCTCAATAAAATTACATCCCAATAACACTCACCAGAAGGAAGGAATCAAAACAGATGGAGCTGCCAGAGCTCCATTTAGTGCACAAACACTTTTTAACCCCACAGAGGTGGCTGTCAGCAAACCCTCTGGAAGTCATCAGCTGATTTCAAGGAGGTTCACAGGAGCAATCAGCTCATCAGAGACCTGGTACAATAATCCCTTCTGTCAGGGGATTTTAGTAGGAGACATCCAAATTTATGGATTTCACAGAATCCCAGACTGGTTTGGGTTGGAAGGGACCTTAAAGACCATCCCATTCCACCCCCTGCCATGGGCAGGGACAACTTCCACTAGCCCAGGTTGCTCCAAGCCCATCCAACCTGGCCTTGAACACTTCCAGGGATCCAGGGGCAGCCACAGCTTCTCTGGGCACCCTGTGCCAGGGCCTCCCCATCCTTACAGGGAAGCATTTCTCTCCAACATCCCATCTAACCCTACTCTTTCAGTTTGAAGCTATTTCCCCTTGTCTTGTTCCTCCAGATCCTTATCAAAAGTCCCTCTCCAGCTCTCTTGGAGCCCCTTTAGGCACTGGAAGGGGCTCTGAGGTCTCCCCTTTTCTTCTCTAGGTTGGACACCCCCAGTTCTCCCAGCCCATCTCCAGAGCAGTGCTGGGTGTGATAATGACACAAAACTACTCTTGATTCATACATACATTCACCTTTGAACCACTTCAGCTGAGTTCAGAGGGTTGGCAGGAGCACTGACCTTAGGTCTCAAGATGAAGCGGCTCAGGGTAGAGCGTGGGAAGCAGCTCCCAAGCTCCGGCTGCCCTGTTCAGGACAATGGACTCAGCAGATGCCGGGAAGCAAAGGAGGAGCCCAGCTGCCACCTCATGTCTGCATCGAGCCCAGCAGCACCTCCCAAACTCTCTCTCCCGTGGAAAATTGGGAAAGTTCAACACCCACCTCCCAGGTGGGTCCTCACCTGCTGCTAATTTTGAGCATTACCCCCAGATGAGAATTAAGAGATTAGGGATTAGCAAAGAACCGAACAACAATCCCTAATCCAGCTCAGCTCTTCCAGCCAAACAACTCCACTCACCCCCTCACCAATGGCTGCACCAAGGCAACCCAGCCCTTGTCCCTGCTCAACCCACGTCCAGCAGCTTTTCCATACATATGATTTGCTCCATTCCCAAACACATGCACCAGCAGCACCCAGACAAACCCACTTTGTTACAACCCCCAGAAAGGCCCCAAACTCACAAGCGCAGGGTGCAGCCCAATGCAGGGCTGGGATGTGTGGGGTGCTCTGCCCTGCGCCCCAGCTTGGCACTGCCCTGCATCCACTTCCTGGGAGAACCGGAAAAACAAGGTGACTCCCATTGCTGAGGGGAGCACCCACCTGGCATTTTTGGGTACTAAACCATGCAAAACGTGCTGGGAGAGTCCCCCACATGCTATGCCCCAGCTAGCCTCACTGAGGGACTGCCCCAGTCAGGGGCTCCGAGGCCCCCCATAGCCTTTGGGGCTGTCCCAAGCCCTGTGGCTCCACATGATCTGCAGGGTCACCTCAAATCCAGGGCCCTGCAGCCCCATGAAGGCTGTGGGATCATGCTCACCCAGTACCCCTTGGTCTCACACAGCTGGGACTGCTCTTAGCCCAGTGCCCCACACAGCCCATGGGATGGCCCCAAGATGTGTCCCCGGGCTGGGGCCCATCCCATCCCTTCCAGTGGTGACATTCCTGCAGGATCAGTGGGGAGCAGGATTACAGCACAACAGGGACTGGGCATAGGGCAGGTGGGCCCCAGGCCAGGGCCTGGATAGGCTGCAGGGTTCTGGGCAGCTCTGGGGATCCCACTAAAGGGGACTCAGGGAATCAGAGCTGGGGGGACAGGGATTTCATTAAAAGAGACTGGGAGGAGCAGGGGCTCCATTTAAAGGAACTGGAGCTCACTGGGGAGGGAGGGAGCCCAAAGCCAAAGAGGTGCCAAGGCTGGGTGAGGAGCTGGGATCCCCTACTGGGCAGGAAGGAATGGAGAGGGAGATCACTTGTGCAGGCCATGGGTGGTGTCAGAAAGGAACTGCACCCTCGGACACTCCTGTCTTGTCAGGAGGAAGGGAAAGATCCTCTGGGATGCTAGAGAAGGCAGAGCAGGTGCTGTCTGTCATTGACATCATGTCAGGATTTATCCACTCCTACTCTTCCACCTCTCCATGAACCAGTGACTCAAGTCTGTTCACCCAGCAAGGCTGGACAGACACCCTGCCACATTCGGATCACATCTGTTTGCAAAAAATCAACCAGGCAGGCAGAGAATACACCTCACATTGGATTCAGCCCTGCACTTTGGGACAGGTACACCAAGACAGAAAGTAGGAAAAACTAGGCCTTACCTTGAGGGTTGCTCAGCTGACGCTCCAGGATCTTTACAACACATCATCCCAAACAGACGAGGTCACACAGTCACTGATCCCAGCTCTCTCGCTGCTGAGCATTTCTCTCCACAGGCAGGGATGTGCTGGAGGGATGCAAGGGCTGTCAGTGGCAGTATCCAAATCCCACTGTGCTGCCCCTGTTCCTACAGGCATCAAGAAATGAGTTGCCCAGGTTTAAACACCCCTAAATACCATAAATATCTGCACTGAGGTGGATTCTGCATGAAAGATGGTCTAAGCCACTCAGGCTTTTCTCTAATTCCCAAGAGAGAAGGAGGAGGATTGCAGGCAGCTCCTCTCTGGTCCCACTGGGCCTTGGAGCCGGCAGAGCCAGATGGGGCAGGGACAGACCAAGGCCTAGGAACTGGGAAGAGAAATTTTTAATAGTTTAATTTCCTCTGTCAGTGGGGCACTCTCCATTGTCAAATCCAAACACAGATGCTCCTTGACTATATCCTGGCTGCTTCAGAAGCAATACTAAAACAGTTAAACAGACACCTGGAGAGAGCAGCCCCACACCTGCTCTCTGAAACCACAGTCTGGGCTTGGAAAGCGGAATAATTATCACCGTTAAGTTGTTTAATGTTATTTTGATTTGACAGGCTTAAGAACAATTCTTAAATTGTTAACAATTCTGGGATCTAAGAATGCATTTTTTGCATAAATCTGGTTCTATAATCCCACTCTTCATACTGGGCCAGACCTAAGGCTACTGTTGATTCCAACCTCTAGGTTCTTTTCCCTGCTTGAATACTTTCGGTGGTAAATATGGTACTGGTACAGCTTTGATGCAAGAAAACGGCATTTTGAGTCAGACTAGGAAATAAGTCCCAAACCCACCCAAGTGTAGGGGCTTGACTGGGGCTTCTCCTGCAGCGAGTTGAGAACCACCCCCGAGAGTCTCTACCCATGGGGACGGGGCGGAGGGAAGTGGGGTGCGGGAGACGGGCTGGGGCTCCAGGACCCCCCGCCCGGGCCCCTCAGACGGGCGGGGAAGTGACGGGGAGGGAATGAGGGAGGGCGACCCCTGCGCCAGCCCCGCAGCAGCTAGGGGCGAACGGCTCGGCCTGGCCCCCCACCTCCTCCCGGGGTTGGCTCCCAGAACCCGCCTTTACCTCCTTCCTGCGGTGCCGGCGGGCGCAGCGCCGGTTCCTCGCCCCACGGGGCCGGTTACACAACGCCGGCCAGGACGGGCGGGTTATGTAAGGACTGCCCCCAGCGGGGCCCTACCCCCTGTCCGCGGAGGTTGAACGCGGTTCAGGGTGGGAGGGTCCCAGGGCCGGAGCGTCCTAAGGCCGGGGGTACTGGAGGGTCCCGGAACGGCGCCGGCCCCGCTCCCGCCTCCCCATCACAACCTCAGGCCCCCCCAGCGACCCGCGCGGCTTTTAATAAGGGGGCGGGGCTATGGTTCCCGCCCGCAGCGCTCACCCAATGGCAGCGCTTCGATTCGAATGAGGGGGCGTGGCTGAGCGCCGGGGCAGCCCAATCAATGCCCGAGCAGCGGCCTAGGGGGCGGGGCTGTCTGCCAGGCGTCCGCCCGTTGCCCTGTGATAGCGGAAGTCCAGGTCTCGCCGCGCGCCGCCTCACGGGCCTGAGGGGCGGGAGCCCGGGGCGTGGTCGTTCTGGGGGGAGCGGTAGTTAATTAGAGTGAGAGGGTAATTGGTAAGATGGGAGGGTAGAGGTCGTTCCGAAACGATTGTGTGAGGGCTCTTGGAGAGGTGAGGCAGTGGGAGGCCGTTCCCATCCTTGGGGAGTGGGAAGGGGGGCGCAGCTCTTGTCCGTTTGTGGGCGTAATTAGGTTGAGGGACTAATTAATTAGGCTGATGGAGCGGGGTGAAACGCTTCTTCGGTGGGAATAGTCAGGCTAGGGGTGCAGTGAAACTGAGGGCTGCTCGGGCGGGGGAGTCCGTGTGGTGTTAATGGTGCCTGAGGGAAATGATAATCCCTGGAGGGGCCAGTTAGGCCTAGGGGGGTGTCCCCCCATCATCAGGGTGAGTGGTTAGTGCTGTGGTGAGTTACCGAACCAGGTTCCTCTTAGGGTGGACTGGCGGGCATCCCCATGTCCCTGTCCATGGGGACTAGGGGGGGGGCAGGGCAGACCGCTGCTTTGGGAGTGTCAGGGGCATTGCTGTGGCAGGGAGTGGCCCATCCCTAGGCAGCTTTCGGGTTTCCCCCTGTGCAGGAAGGGGGAGATGGGGCCTTTGAGTGGGAAGAGGCACCGATGGGAGGCCCCAGCAGGGCAGCAGGTACCCTAACCATGAAGGGACATAGGTGTTCCCCGGGGCAGATGTTACAATCCCATACGGGGTTTGGAGCCTGGTCATGGCCTCCCAGTTCATTAGGGTTTGTTAAACCCCAGGGTTTATTAGACTCAGCAGGGGACTGAGGGGATAGGATGGATTATAAAGAGTCTCAGTCCCCTCCTCCAGCAGGTGCAAGAGCAGTTCCAGGAACAGGTTCAGTCTCTCTGTGACCCTGGTATCACATCAGGATAGCAGCTCAAAACCTACATTCTTAGCCAAAAACAATTCTCAATCTAAAGTGCTATTTTTGAAAATCCAGGTTTGTCAGGAATAGAATCCGGTCTCAGAGCTGCAGCATCATGCAGAGAGCCTCGCGGCTGACAAGGGAGCTCTCGCTCCTGGCTACAGAGCCGCCTCCAGGCATCACCTGCTGGCAGAACGGGCAGCTTGATGACCTGCGGGCACGTATGTACCTTGGGGGTTCCCAAAGGCAGGGCTGGGTTGCAGTTTGCTGCTAGGTCTGTGCCCGCTGTGTGCTCTGGGCTTTATAGGCTATGTGGAAGTGTGGGATTTTATTTTCCTTTACACACAGCTTGGCCTGTGCCTTGGCTGGTCTGCCCTCAGTTTTGATTGCTGTGGAGGGGAGCTGGTCTCATGTAAGATGACATTTTTTATTCCTGGATTCTCCCCTGCGAAGATAGTGAGGCCCTGGCACAGGCTGCTCAGAGAAGCTGTGGCTGTCCCATCCCTGGGAGTGTCCAGATTGGGTGAGGCTTGGAGCAACCTGGGGTAGTGGAAGGTGTTCCTGGAACTGGGTGGTCTTTAAGGTCCCTCCCAACCCTTAACATTCTATGATTCTGTCACCTGAGCAGCTCTGTAACTGTGGGCGGTATGTGGGGACTGCTGTCAACGAGATGATCTTGAAGGTCCCTTCCAAACCAAACCATTCTGTAATTCTGATTTTGATGTAATTCTTTGTTTTCATCTTGCTCCTAAAGAAATTTTAGGAGGTGTGGATACACCATATGAGAAAGGAATATTCAACCTGGAAATCATAGTTCCTGAAAGGTAAGTGGCAATAACACCTAGCTAGATTAATTAAGAAGGAATTCTTCTGTGTGCAGGTGGTGAGGCCCTGGCCCAGGTTGTCCAGAGAAGCTATGGCTGCCCCATCCCTGGAAGTGTCGAAAGACGGGGCTTGGAGCAACCTGGGCTAGTGGGAGGTGTCCCTGCCCACGGCAAGGGGTGGAGCGAAATGGGCTTTAGGGTCCCTTCCCACCCAAACCAGGCTGATTCTCTGATTAAATAGTTGGTGTAGTCCTGCTTTCAAATATGAGTAAACTGGTGTAAAGTATTTGCTGGGAATGCTAATGTGTAGGTCTTTCCGTTATCCTCCCAACAAGGAATGGGGTTGAGACCCATTTTTTAAGGAATGCAATTTTTCCAGTGGCTGATACGCTTATTTTGCATTGAACATCAAAGATGTGTGATTAAAAACCTAAAAGTGCAATGATAAGACTTTTGCCTCATCATACTGTCTCAAAGCTTTCTGGAAAGAGCTTGTTCATAGGTACAAAGTTTCTTACGTTGTTCCCTTGTGGAAGTCTATCCAGGGAAGTGCTAGTCGGACACAGCTGGAAGCAGCAAAGGCAGAGCACTGCCTCCAAAGATTTGTGGGGAAGGGTGTCATGTAGGCTGGGAGGAGGAAACAATGGCATTGCTTGGGTGGCAAAAAAACTGGACTACAGATATAACAATAACTTTTGTTTCTTAACGCCTGTGCCTTCAGGTACCCATTTGAACCACCAAAGATTCGCTTCCTGACCCCCATCTACCATCCCAACATCGACTCTGCTGGAAGGATTTGCCTGGATGTTCTTAAGTTACCCCCAAAGGTAAGACAGTGCTTAGGTGTGGGTAAGTGAGCCTGGACAGGATAATGACCTCCTTATCTGCTCCTTGTAAAAGCCTGATTGAATGTCTGTTTACTCCTGACTTATTTACAGGGAGCAGGGAGTGAAGTTTTTGAGTGGCATCTCCTTTGTTTAGAGCGAGAACATGATGTTCTTTGTTCCATATAGGTTTCCAAGGTTTTAAGGATTGGAGTTAAAAGGCATTAGGTCTGAAAATGAGTTGCCCCAGCACAGCAGAGATCCAGCCCACAGAATCATGGAATCTCCTGAGTTGGAAGGGACACAAAAGGATCATCAGGGCCATGAGTTGGATTTGCACAGGACAAGCCCGAAGTCCCACCGCGTGCCTGGGAGCTTTCTCCAAATGCTCTTTAAGCTCTAGCCACCTTGGAGCCATGACCACTGCCCTGGTTGTCAATTGGGCTTCCTTGGAGCCTTGTGTTAAGAGTGGGTCTGGTGTGTTCCATGGGGCATTAGGTGCTGGGAAGTCCCAAGGCAGCTGTGGGCAGGTTGGGTTGAAGTGCTGTGGTTTCTGAGGTGTCTCTGGGCTGCTGTGTGCTGGTTTCTCTCTCTGAGCTGCTGCTCTTGTCCCATTTCCTTACAAGGGTGCATGGAGGCCTTCCTTGAACATCTCCACCCTGCTGACCTCTATCCAGCTGCTGATGGCAGAGCCCAACCCTGACGACCCTCTCATGGCCGACATTGTATGTGAGCTCCTCTCCCTCTCTTCTGGCCATGGACACAGGTGGGGAGGGAGTGGGGGACTGGATTTAGGCTCAACTTCTGCTTCACTTGCTCTGGATTGATGCACTAGGAGCATGGCCTGACCTGGATCAGCTGGGGCATCCCTGGGCTTCCCTGAGGCAGCTGAGGCCAGAAGAGATGGTCAAGGTCTTGTCTTCAAGCCATTATTTTCAGTGCAAGTGGCAGCACAAGTTCTTCAAGCAGACTAAATGAATTTTACACTTTATGCTTGTTGTGGTTTTACTGTGATTTAGGACTCCTAAAGCCAGACTTGGTCCCAGCTTTTCGATGACATGTATTCAATCAAATCTCTGTCTTAGTGTTGCTCTTCCCATTTAGTCCTCAGAGTACAAGTACAACAAGCAGCTGTTCCTGCTCAACGCCAGGGAGTGGACTGAGAAATACGCAGGGCAGCTGAAGGTAAGGACCACGCTCTGCTCACTGGGTGTAGCTCCCTCTTGGTCTACAGTCCTTTTGTCTCAGTTTCCCTTTCATACTTGCTTTGTTCTTTCCTTCCTCCCCTTCTGCTCTGTGTTTTGGATCTGTATAATTTCATTATATTTTTTAAAGCTCATTACATTCTCTCCTTCCAATTAAATGTGCTCATTTGCTAATAATTGCTGTGCTGCTTGAGGAGGAGAAGGGACAGATGGATAAACCCTTCCCAGGGATCCTGCAGCCCTGTTCTCCCTCAGCTGTGTTCCCTGTCCTCCTGTGCCTGCTGCCCACCTGCAACCTGTTCTCCACCTGCTCATCCATTCACTGACTGGTCTCCATATTCCCTGGTGGAGTGTGGCCTTCCTCCCATCACCCTTCCTCTCTCCCTGCCTCCTTTCCTCTCCCTCACCTCATCAATGAGTATCATAAAAATAAATCACACTTAAGCAGATCAAAACCTCTGGCCAAAAATCAGTTACCTTTGGGCCTTCTCCCTTCCCAAGGTGCCTTCCCTCGCTGCACCTGATTTGGATAACACCCTTTCTGGGATGGGGATATCTTCCCTGAGGGAGCCCTGGCAGCCATGCTCACTGCTCCAGCTCTGAACCCATTGCCAAGTTAACTGTGATTGTCAAGAGGGCACAGAGTGAAGCCATCCCTGCAACAACACATGGAGCCCTGGAGCGACCCGGCTCATGTCTATGTGTGCCACTGCTCTGCTCAGTCATTACCTTGCTCTCCTGTCATCCCCCTTCCTAAAAATCCCAGCAGCGGGAGCAGAACAAGAAAGGCTCACTGTATAAGAGCCAGAGTACAGTCAGCTCTGACCTTGGTGGAGCACAGGGCATTCCAATGGCTGTAAAATTAAATTATTCACAGCTCTTTTATTTCTTGGGTCATCACAGGCTTCCAAGCCTTTGGAAGAGAAAATCATCCAAGGTGAAACAAGTGCCAGCAGTGAATCAACCATGCAGAAAAGAAAAGGGGTTAACATCAGCAGGAAGGAGAAGAAATCCTGCCCAGATTCCTGAGGGGGTTTTGTTCTCTTGGGGCTGTCACTGTCCCCTTCCTCTCACACAGGTACAAGGAAAGAGTCTGCCTTTAAAGGGCTGCACCAGCTTTGGGTTTCTGTTTCCGTGGCATGTTTGTTTTTTTTTTTTTTGTGAAAAGTTCCATTATATTAATAAAATATAAAGCTTTTATATCTATTTTTCCATTTTGTTGAGTGGAGGTTTTGGAATATTCAAAAGAAAAGGAGAACTGGAAGCACTGCTTCAGCTTCCAATTTCCAACTTTCAGAGACATGGGAATAGCACCAAGTAGTTCAGTTTATATTTTCACAACCAACTGAGAGCAGGAGCTGAGCAGTAGACAGGTCAGAACCAGCTGGTGGGAATCCTTTCTCAGGAAAGGCTTAGTTTTCCATGTAACCTCAAGGGCTAAGTCATTAAACTCAAGTCTTACAACTCTGGCTCTCCAGAGCAGTCTGTTAGGTTCCAGTTGGACCATTTAGGATAACCTGGATGGTGTCTTGGGTCTGTTGTGACTCCAGGAGGTGGCCGGTGACAAGAACCAGCTCAGGGCAGGTGAGGAAGAGCCCAAAGGATTCATGGAGGTCTGGGAGTGGATGGATGTGGAAGAGCGGGATGTCAGCGATGTGACGTGCAGGGTGAGGAGCACGAGAGGATTGGGCTAAGGAGGACAATTCTTGGTGCTTCCACGGATCCAAAGAGGAGGGCTGACGGCAGATCACAGCGGGAGCAAGTGAGGTGCTCAGCCTATTGCTCTGCAGGTTCCCTGCTGGGAATTTAACCTATGTCCTGTCCCTGCTCCCAGAAAAGTGAGCCAGGCCCACCTCTGGAGCAGAGACAGGACTTGGCAAGGTTCCCAGTGCCTGGGAAGTGATGAAGCTCAGTGATGAGCTGAGCTCTGATGGGTGAGGAAAGGCTGTGTCCTTGGCTGCACCCAAAGCCCCAGACAAGTCCCTGTCCCACTCAGTCGAAGTTGTAGTAAAGGCAGAAGGCGAAGAACATGGCGAAGATCTGGAATGATGGAGGTGGGAGAGGGTCAGCTCCATGGCAGGGCTGGGCCGGGCCGGGCCTGTCTGCGGTTGGAAGCAGAGAGGGGCTGGAGGGTCTCTGGCCTGGGTCCATTGCTGTGCCCCTCAAGGGGCTTGGGTCAGCTGTCCTGGTGCTGCACAGGGACATCAGGGCAAGGAGACCCAGGGAGAGCAAAACAAAGCCTCCCCTCTCCCTTCACCTGCCCCATCTGCAGCAGAGAGCGGGCTCTGTACCCCAAGACAGACCTGAGCCCCTTTGTGCTCTCCTTGCCTACTGAGCAACCCCCCTGCCACAAAGAGGGGACCCTCTGCCTGCCTTGTCCCCAGCCCCCCCTCATTACCTCAATGCCCAGCACGGCCAAGCTGCAGCTCCCAGGGAGGGAGATGTACCTCTGCAGGGTCCTGCCAAAGGTGGAGAAGCAGCCCTGGGGCAGGGAGAGGAGGGAGGGGCTCTCTTGTGTTCCCCATGGCCACAGGGAGCCCAGAGGGGGACCGGGGAGGGGGGGGGGCTCCTGTGGGGCAGGACGAGCAGAGGACTTTGGGAGCCACTGGACTGTGGAGCCACAGCCAGGCCATGTTCCAGGCTCCTGTCCCTTATGCTCTGCTCTGTGAGCCTGGGAAGGGCTGAGGCTGGGACAGGGACACGAACACAGCAGAGTTGTGCCGTACCTGCTCGTGGATATAGCCAGGGCTTCTGTCCTGGCACTGCTCCCAGCCCAGGAGCTCTCCTGCCTGCAGAAGCCCATCCCGGGAACAGCATGCCTGTGGCCATGGCATCCCTGGGTGCAGCTCCTGGAAGCGGGAGCCGTTTCCAAAGTCTTCAGGTCCTAAAACGCCACAACACGAGAACTGGAACAGAAGGGAGACACCATCACCATGGTCACCCTTGGTGGATCTCGTGTGTCCTCCATATGCCCCCAGGAGCCTCCCAGCTGCTCACCGTGACCATGAGGGTGTTCCAGGCTGTGGAGAAGACCTCAGCACCCTCGTCCCCACCATAGTTCCTCCTCAACTCAGACAGGAAGCGCTCAGGCTGGACCTGTGGGATTGGTGTCCAGGCAGGACTGTTCAGCTCCCACTCTGCTCAGCACCAGCTCCTTTTGAGGGGAGTTGGGCACCCAGTGAACTCCCCCCCACCTGCTTTGAGATTTGTGTTGTGGTGCTGGTGATGGAGATGAGGGGAAAGATGTCCCCACACCAGCCCCAGTCACCTGGTGGCCTCTGAGCCATGGCCATGGTGTGACAGAGGGAGGCTGGTGATACTGGGGACAGTGCCAGTACCTGTTTCCAGTGCACCAGGAAGAGAATGGCCCCGACGAGCTGCATGAGGAAGACGAGGCTGATGAGGATGAAGAACTGGAAGGCAGCAGGTGAAGGAGTCAGAGACCAGCCTGGCAGCTTGCTCGCATTATCCCTGCCCTCCTCTGCACCAGCCCTGCCTGTGCCCTGTGTCCCTGAGACCAGGGATGTGTGTACAGCTCCTGGGGACATCTCTGACCACTGTGGCTGCAAGGCAGGGGTTAAAAACAAGCCCTGTCTGCAAGGGACTGGGTATGCTGAAGAAATGGGGGTGTTGGTGCTCAAATAGGCATTTCTGCCCCTCACCAGCAGTGGGGATATCTTGGAAATGCCATGTGGGACAAGCCAGTGGCTTCAGAGAGAATTGACCCCACTTGGTGGTTTTATAAATCCTCTGGGCTCTAAATCAACACTCACAAGGTGGGGAATAGATGGCAGGACATGTTGAGGGTGAGGAACACCAGCTTCTGGCTCCTCCAGGAACACCTTCATCCCCCACCACCTCCAGCCCATGACTCCTGCCCCCAGTGCCCCTGCCCACATCCTGCAGCCCCTTCCCACCCATCTCCTCTCCCTCACCAGCAGCAGGAGAGGGCGGCTCCGGCGCAGGACCCCACAGCAGCCCAGGAAGCCCAGCAGGGACAGGGCAATGCCCACGGCCAGCAACAGCCACGCGCCTGCACTCAGCACGGCCCTGGAAGCCACGATGTCCTGGAAACCAGCCGGGTCCACAGCCACCCAGACTCCCACGCCCACCAGGCATGTACCCCCAGCCTGCAGGGGGAGGTCAGGAGATGATCATGGGGTCAGGGGATGTCCAAGCCTTGGTCCCCTCCCTGGGATGGGTGTCACCCACCCCTGAGCCAGCTGGAGATGTTCCCCAGGCACAGGTTCCCTCCACCCCTGCACCCCACGGGGCCCAGGTGGACTCACAAACACCAGCACGTTGAAGATGAACATCAGGTACTTCATGCAGCTCAAGACACCCATGGGGACACGGGGAGCGGGGCACGGCAGTGTTTGTCCCTGTGGAGGGGAGAGCAGAGCCCTGGCCACAGCCAGCCCTGACTTGTCCTGGACCCCATGGCTCCAGCAGAATGTGGGGGGATGCAGCCTCCCAAAATTCCCAGATCATTTTCTATCTCCACCATCTCCCATGACACCCCAAAAAGCCCCAAACCTGTGTCCTCTCCAAATCCGTGTCCCCTCCCAACCGCATGTCCCCTTCAAACCCCATGTCCCCAGTCCTGTGTCCCCTCCAAACCCTGTGTTCCCTCCAAATCTTGTATCCCCTCCAAACCCTGTGTCCCCTCCAAATCTTGTGTCCCCTCCAAACCCCGTGTCCCCACCAAATCCTGTGTCCCCTACAAATCCCATGTCCCCTACAAATCCCATGTCCTCTCCAAACCCATGTCCCCTCTAAATCCTGTGTTCCCTTCAGCCCCCACGCCACTCACCCTGTGGGGACAGCAGGTGACCCAGGTACCTCCAACCTTCCCTGGTGCTGCCAGCACCTAGATAATATCATGAAGGTCGGAAAATCTCTCCCCACTTCCCACTCCAGCAGCCCCCAAGAAACCCCTTTCTGCGGCGAGGCCATGAATGATTGATGGGGAATAGGATCCACCATTGTGCCGGCGGCAGCCAGGAGACTCCAGCTCTTGTCGGCCAAGGAAATTAAACCTGTGGGCAGGGAAAGATGAGCCGCCCCACCAGGCCGGGGTGACCTCAGCCATCGATTATTGCTGTGGCCGTTTGGGGAAGCCCTCAATGGCCACACGTGGGACCTGTGGGTGGGCAGGTGGTGCTGCGGGGGCTGTCGGCTATTGGGACACAGGGACATCCCAAATGGATGACAGGGTCTGTTCCCTCTTATTGCTGACTTTAGGAGCTCTCTAAACACAGAGTCATGTTAGAAAGGAGACATTATTTATTCTGCATCAGGTGCAAAGAGAAGGTTTCCATAAATCAAGAACACCGAGGGGTAAAAAGTTAAATATTTTCTACAGTAAAATTTACATGAACCCGCCTATCTAAAGCATGTTCTTTGCCTGCCTAATGTGTATTTATTTTGGTGATGTGACTTTACTCAATGCTTGAAACACAAAGTTCTTTTCTTCATTAAAGCATCTTCTGTTGGAGAAGTTGAATTATGTTTGGAAAAGGTGAGAAAATTTATCCTGGGAGCAGATAATTCAGCTTGAAGACGGTATCAGTGTTACCGCACCCCGCGGCCCTTCGGGGCTCGGTCCCGCCTCCGTGCCCCCGCGGGACCCCCGAGGAGCCAGCAGGGGGAAGCCGAGCGCGCAGCCACAGAGCCGGGCGGCGCGGCCAGAGCGCCTCCCGCCGGCACGTCATCCAGGCGGCTCGACCAATCGCAGTGGGCGACGGCCGGCGAGGCGAGAGAAAAGAGAGACAGACAGCGGCCTTGACCAATCATAGAGCGCCATTCCGAGGACGGGGCCCTGTGGGGGCGTGGCCTCAAGGCCGGAAGCGGCGCTGTGCGTTCCCGTTCCCTTAGCGTTGCTTCCGGTGCCGCCGCCGCCGCCCGCGGGATGTAGCGGCC
>VWZT01001844.1:32523-49894 GCA_013397055.1 Pachycephala philippinensis | reverse complement strand
GTTCCAGTAACTGTGCTTCTTCCCCCCCCAGCGCGGCGGCAGAAGGACGCGGAGGGACCTTCACCGGCTGCCTCGGAGCCGCACGGACTCGCCGCCCCGATGGCGTCCCGCAAGGCCCCCGCCGGGACGGGCAGCGGGCTGGCGGCCGCCGGCCGGGACCGGGAGCGGGAGCGGGAACGGGCGCACCTGGAGCTCGCCGAGCTAGGGCCGCTCCTGGAGGAGAAGGGGGACCAAGGACCCGCCGGCGCGGCCAGCGTGAGCCCCTCCGAGACCCCCGGGCGGGAGGGGATCCAGAGCCTGGCTCAGTCTCCTCGCTCCGCCCCCGCGGATTATCCCGTGCATCTGTCCGTTATCCCATTAACAGCTGGAGGAATACGGCTCTGTGTCGTTCCTCGCGCCGGTCCCTGCTCCGAGCCGGTCCAGACTCTGCTCCTGCCGAGCAAGCATGGAGCTGGGGTAGTCCTTCGCAGGGATGTCACCGGGATCGCTGTGTCTGTGCCGGGTGTTCCCAGGGTGTTTCCAGTGCCCCAGCATTTCCACAGGGCTGGGAATCACCTCCCCGAACCCTCTCCCGGCTGAGGAGAGCGGGAGCTGTGCCGGGACCCAGAGCGTTCCCAGCTCGGAGCCACCTCTGCTCGGGTGGGCCGGCTCGGGTTTCCCGGCTGGGCCGAGCGGCCGTTCCAGCCTTGGTTGTAGGGCTGAAAAGCCCTGGCGGTAATCCCGCTTTTCGACAGGATAAATCTGGGATTAGCCCGCCCGGGATGGGTCAGGCAGCAGCGTGTTGCATAAACGAGGGTGACCGGCGGGTCCTGCCCATCCCCTCGGAGGGATGAAGCCCCAAGGTGGTCTCAGAAGGGCAGGGAGGATTCCTCTCCTGGGGGCTGGAACGGTTCCCTCCCGGCTCTTCTCCCTGCAGGCCGAGGACCCCCCGTGCCCGGCGGCCCGCGAGGAGGAGGAGGAGGTGGTGCGCGTGCTGACCCTGCCCCTGCAGGCTCACCATGCCATGGAGAAGATGGAAGAGTTCGTGTACAAGGTACCGGAGCCTGCGGCAATCCCGCGGTCCTGATTTTGGAGCAGATTCCCCAGTCCCAGGGCTCGGGGTGACGGGATGTGTCCATATAAAGCTCCACGTGGCCGCAGTTGGCTCCAGCTCTGCTGGGCTGCTCCGAGCAGCATCTCCTGGGAACGGTGTGGGAAGGGGATGGCCGGGATGGGGGTTGGCCGAGCCATGGTGGGTGAGGATCTGGGAGCAATCCCGGTGCTCTGCGGGCCTGGGTGGGGCCTGGAACCACCGAGTGCCGGGATATCACCCGATGCCTGCAGTCACTATGGCTTCTGTGCTTCTTCCCTGATCAAATGGGAATTCCTACCACAGGGAATGGTCTGTGGGTGTGGAAGAGTTAAAGCTGAGGGTATGAATCGCCCATGACTCCCTGGAATCACTCCCTTCGGTGGCTGCGAATCAATTGTTGTGTGAACTGAGCGGGGGTGGAGGGGGGGTGTAAAGTCACTCCCTGGCGGGACCAGGAATCACTCCCTGGGGTGGGGAATCAATCCCTGGGAGGACCTGGAATCATTCCCTGGGGGCTGTGGGGAGCAAAGTGCAGGATGTGGGTGGCTTACAGAGTCCCACAGGGCACCTGATGTCAGAGAAGCCAAACTTCCTCTCCCTGAGGAGCATCCCAGGGCTGGGCTGTTACCTATCAATTTGGGGCTCTGGGCTGCCCTGATCCCCCTCGTGTGTTGCAGGTGTGGGAAGGGCGCTGGCGCGTGATCCCGTACGATGTCCTGCCCGACTGGCTCAAGGACAACGATTACCTCCTGCACGGACACCGGCCCCCCATGCCCTCCTTCCGCGCCTGCTTCCGGAGCATCTTCCGGATACACACCGAGACGGGCAATATCTGGACACACCTGCTTGGTGACTGTGGGGAAGGGGGAGCTGTGGGGCTGGAGGGGCTCAGACCCTGCATTAGGGTCAGGACGAGCTTGCTGCTGGGTCCTATCCATGCCTGGGGGTCCGTGTGCGGAGCCTGTGCATGCAGGAGGATTGCACATGGAGTGCCTGGAGCTCCTGGAGCCCCTTGGGAGAAGGGCTGGAACCCCAGGGCTGGGTTCAGCCACTGTGGGAGTAGGACGGGGAAATGTGTCATGGGCAAAACAGGGAAGCCTCAGAGGATGTTCCTCTGAAATGAGTCCAGAGGAGACCACAGAGATGTTCTGAGGGCTGGAGCTCTTCTGCTCTGGAGCCAGGCTGGAAATGCTGGGAATACTTAGCCTGGAGAAGAGAAGGCTCCAGGGAGACTTTAAAGCCCATTCCAGTGCCTAAAGGGGCTCCAAGAGAGCTGGAGAGGGACCTGGGACAAGGGCTGGGAATCACAGGACAAGGGGGGATGGCTTCCCATTGCCAGAGGGCAGGGATAGATGGGATATTGGGAAGAAATTCGTCCCTGTGAGGGTGCTGAGGCCCTGGCACAGGGTGCCCAGAGAAGCTGTGGCTGCCCCATCCCTGGAAGTGTCCAAAGCCAGGTTGGATGGGGCTTGGAGCACCCTGGGCTAGTGGAAGGTGTCCCTGCCCATGGCAGGGAGTGGAACTGGGTGAGCTTTAGGGTCCCTTCCCACCTAAACCAGTCTGTGATTCCATGACCCTGTGAAACACAGGGATGCTCAGCAGCTCTTTGCCCTGTGCCTGCCCCTTCCCCTGACCCCAGCCCTGCTCATTTGCACTAACAAAGGCCTCAGCCAAGGACCCACTGTGGGTCACTGAGCACCCCTGGGATACATCCAGGACCTCCTGGAGCATGGCCAGGGCTGTTCTCATCCTGGCTCTGCTGAACTCTCCCACAGTCCCCCTGACTTCCTGCTCCATGTGTTCCTGCAGGGTTTGTTCTATTCCTCTGCCTGGGGATCCTGACCATGCTGCGGCCGAACATGTACTTTATGGCTCCTCTCCAAGAGAAGGTGGTGTTCGGGATGTTCTTCCTGGGAGCAGTGCTGTGCCTCAGCTTCTCCTGGCTTTTCCATACTGTCTACTGTCACTCGGAGAAGGTCTCGCGGACTTTTTCGAAGTGAGTTAGCATGAGTGTGGTTGTATGGTCTCCTGGGAGGTTTTGGGTTCTTTTAGCACTTCCTCTTGGAAAGCACTTCGTTCCCAAATGTTTTATCCTTGGGGGAAGGGAGTGTCCACCCAATACAGCATGGAACTGAGGCGGAACCACAACAGGGTTCTGGAGGGCTCTGCCTGAGCACCTTAAATCTGCCAGGTCAGTGGCCTCAGGTGCATGATAAAGATCCTGGGGCCCTGCAGCTCCCAAGGGAACAGGTTCTGTGCCCCTCGTAGCAGTGAACTGAGGATGGGTCTTGCTCTCACTGAGCAGCTGGGGGCCATGGCCAGTTTGGCAGGTCCCAGTTTACTGGATGCTTTTAAAAACCTCTAGTTTGGATCCAGTTTGGACTGAAACCAAATGGAAGGAAGGAACACAAACAGGATTCCCAGCAGAGTGGGAAGGCTGATCAGTGGTCTGTGCTTCGTCCTGGGCTGCTCCAAGAGTCAAGCTCCTGTCAGCCTTCACAGTGAGGCTCTCAAGTGACATCCTGCTCCCACATGGCTGTTAAAGGCATTTATTTGGGTGCTGCTTGCTGGGAATCCTGCCCATCCCCTTTGCAGAACCCCCAGAGATCCCATGGGATCCTGTCTCCAGAACAAACCCAACGGGAAGGCAGTAGGGGCAGTGCAGGTGCTATGTTTTGGTGGTGAGATGCGTGGAGGATCACAGATCCATGTGCACAGGGATTTGTTCCCCGTGGTTTGAGCTCCAGCCCCCTCTTGCCCCTCCCCAGCATTCCCACCGTGCCCAGGCCCTCCCTCCTGTCGCACCTGGCCCTGACGGGACTCCAGCACACCCCTCCTGCCCAGTGACTCCACTCAGGTGCAGGCTGGAGAGTTCCCACACATGGAGAGAGTGGATTTTGGGGCTCACCTGTGGCTCTCTGTCATTGCATCCTGGCTGCAGGTTGGATTATTCAGGAATTGCACTGCTGATCATGGGAAGCTTTGTCCCGTGGCTCTACTACTCATTCTACTGCTCCCCACAGCCAAGACTCATCTACCTCTCCATCGTCTGTGTCTTGGGTATCTCTGCCATCATCGTGGCACAGTGGGACCGATTTGCCACGCCAAAGCACAGGCAGACCAGAGCAGGTAGGAGCTCCCTCCTCCCCCGAGTGCTGGGAGGCACTTTGGGCAGATCCCATTTGGGAAAAGCTCTGGGCACCTGCAGGATTCATTCCCCCCAAGCAGCACAGCACTGCAGGGAACGGCCTCCTGCCTTCTCTTGCTGTGCTGGGGATTCATCTCCTGAGCAGAGCCTGAGGTCTGGAGTTTAAAAATAGCCCTGGGCTAGCTGGGGCTGTGCCTTTTCCGCCTTCCCTGGGAAGCAGTTTGGCAGCAGGAACCGGCAGCTGGGGCAGAGGAGGAAGACATCCCTAAGCTCTTCCCTGCCAGGGACACACTGGCTGGTCCCTGCCTTCCTGGGGGTGGAGTGGGGGGCTGCCTCCAGCCCCACACCCCAGTTTGTCCCCGTGGCAGGTCCCATCAGCCTCACTGAGCACCAGGAGACACCTCCCTCCCCAAGTCCCAGGGGTCCCGAAGCAGATGTCTCTCGGAGCAGTGTCCTGGCTACATGAGTGAGGAGAGACCATGCTGACCCAGAGGCCACCTGAGATCCCTCAGATGAGGCAGGACTCACGTCCCCATGGCTCCTCTCCACTGCATCCTGTGCCCCCAGCACGAGCAGGATCCAGCCAGGTGCCACCCAGAGCCTCTCCAGGCCAGTGTCACCGTGGTGCCATTTGTTCTCTGCCAACTCATCAGAGGCCAGAGTTGAACATTTCAGCTGCTGCTGAGCTCCTTCCTCATGAGCTCCAAGAAATGACTTTCCTGGAAGGGGTGGCTGTGTTCCTGGTGTAATCCAAAGGGCTGGCACCTTCCAAAATGTCCATTCCCATAGCCAGGAGCAGAAACTGCTGCAGCCCTGCTTAAGAAATACTGGGTGGCTTCTACCCAGTGAGCACAGGGGCAGTTTGCCTGGGATGTGGATCTGTGGATCCCTTGCTTTGTGAATGATAAGTGCCATGAGGATTGGAGAAGTTTAAGGAGTGTTTGAACAATGCTTTCAGGCATAGGATGGGATTGTTGTGCAGGGCCAGGAGCTGGACACTGATCCTTTCCAGCTCAGGATACTCTATGAATCCTATGAAGAAAAGCTGCTTCCTTAGCACAGGATGAGGGATCAAGGGGAGTTGGTGGGAGGAGCAGCTCCCCCTCCACACTGAGCTTCCTTCCCTGACCTCCTCTCTGGGCCACAGGCGTGTTCCTGGGGCTGGGGCTGAGCGGGGTCGTGCCCACCATGCACTTCACCATCGCCGAGGGCTTTGTGAAGGCCACCACGGTGGGGCAAATGGGCTGGTTCTTCCTCATGGCTGTGATGTACATCACGGGCGCTGGGCTCTACGCTGCCCGCATCCCTGAGCGCTTCTTCCCGGGCAAGTTCGACATCTGGGTGAGTGTGGGGGTGAACGGGCTGTCTGGGGGCAGCTCTGGGGTCAGGGGAGGGGGCATTGAGGGGCTGGAGGCTGGGGGTGTCCTGCTGTGCCTCAGCACATGCTGGCAGGCATACCTTGAACAGGTGCTGTGAGTGGGCAGGGCAGGGCAAAGTACAGGGTGGGAATCACTGCTGGGAGCAACAGAGCAGGGAGCAGAGGCCAGAGGACAGTCCTGGAGCAGCGAGGAAGAAGAGGAGGAAGAGGTGTTGATGGTGTTCCTGTCCCCTTTGGTCTCATCTAAAGTCTTTTTTGCCTCCCTGCAGTTCCAGTCTCATCAGATCTTTCATGTGCTGGTGGTGGCTGCAGCCTTTGTCCACTTCTATGGGGTGTCCAACCTGCAGGAATTCCGCTACGGCCTGGAAGGGGGGTGCACAGACGACTCTCTCCTCTGAGAGCACCTGGTTTTAGTACAAGCTTCCTAAGTGCTTTTTAAACTCTTGTCTTTGCTAAATCAAAGGAAGACTCAAAACCATTTGGGGTTGTTGGTTTTTTTTTTAAAGAAACAAAAAAATAAGAAATGGATAAATCCTTTAGCAAAGTTGTTGACCAAATCCTCACCCCCTTCCCCATGCACTGCGCTGGGGCTGCAGGGGGACTCCCACCTCCTCCAGACAGTGGTTTAGCTGCACCAGGATCACCTGCTGCTCCTACAGCCCAGGGAACAGCTCCCTGCTCCTGCACAGCCAAGCACATCCCACTCCTCATGCACCAGGAGTTCTGCATATCCCCCGCAGCAGTGCCTGGCTGGGGCAGCCCTAGGCATGGGCACACACTCATGTAATTTAAAGTTCTAATTGTCCTTTTTTGTTTTGTTTTCCTTGACAAAGTAATGTAAACATAAATGAAAAATATTTAATATTTAATACTAAGCTTTAAGACGATGCGCTGCCACCGCAGTCCTCAGCTCCCTCACTGTCAGGAGGAAGGACAGTGTTGTAGGGAATGTAGAGCTGCTGTAGCTGATTGAAATAAAAAGGTCAATAGTTCAGTGTCACTGCTGTGTCCATGTCTGTTTTTGGAGGAGAGAGGGAGGGCTCTGGGCACCCCCAGGAGCAGGGCAGGAGCGCCCTGGGGCAGTGGGATCCCTCCAGCTGCAGTGGAGTCTGGAGTGGGCTGGAATAAAACAGGAAATTGGAGTGTTGTGGTGATGACAGGGCAGGAAACCCGGCCCCGGCTGGTGACAGCTCCAGGGCTGTGACTTCCCTTGGAGCTCAGCAGGGCAGGAGAGGTGTCACAGCCTGGCTAGGGTGGGGGCAGTGCAGGAGCATGCCCCAGTCAGAGGCTTCTCCTGGTGCACAGGGGACAGTGACTGTCAGGGTTTTAGAGGAGCAGAGGTCAGCACAGTAAAGCCCAGCTCAGGCAGCTGAAGGCCACTGCCTGACCTAGGTGTGAGGGAGGAGTGTGGGCAGAGCCACCACAGCCCCTGTGCCACCTGTCCCTGCCAATCCCCCACAGGTGTGGGCGTCCTTTTGCTGAGCTGTTTGGATGTGACCCAGCTTTGGAAATCCCCCATGTTGGGGCTGGCGGGAGCCCCCAGGGCAGGCAGCAGCAGGTCCTGCATCCCCTATCCCACCTGGGCAGAGCCCGACCAATCCTCTATCCCACCTCTCACCCAGGGGGAGGTCACCCTGGAAGAAGTCACCGCGTGCTCCAGGAGGTGACATGGATGAGTATTCCCCCTGTCCCAGCAAAGCTCCATGATGCACAGCCAGGCCTGGGAGTGGCACCCTGGAACTCCACCTGGATCTGAACACCTGAGTGCTCCTCCTCTGAAGGTTGGGAAAAAACCAGGGATCTGAACACCCAGGTTTGGATATACAGGGAATCTGCAAGTGTAATTGTCTCTCAGAGCACAGACACTCACCTGAGAACAGAAGAGACACCACCTGAGTGACACAAATCAACAAAATTGTCTTCAAAATCTGCCCAAGGAACCAGGGAAGTGGCAAAGCAAGATGAGCCTTCACACACACACAACACAAACACACAAAAGGCGCTTTTGTGTGTAAGGGTTTGAAAATTACAAACCAGTGGTAACTCTAAGGGATGAGACACAAGCCCTGGTAGTCCTGGGGTGATTCTGGGAGGCAGGGAGTTGGAAATGGGAAGATGTCCCTTCTAAGGACACAGGAGGTGATCAGGCTCTCACACGTGCATGCACACCTCACGCAACCCTAATCCACCCACTTGTCAACATTACTGCGAGTACTTCTGTTCCTTCCATCCTCTGCTTCCACTACATGGCTGACTTGGTTTCCTCCTCCCCGGGCAGAGGAAAAGCCAGGACTTGCTCATATAACATTACTCAATTCTTTCTGGATACTGGATCAGGAACTGCCAGCACGCAACAGCGTCAATGAGTTAATTACCGAGTTGCAACAGAAAACCTCACTGGATGTGATTTTGTAACTGCTGGCAAGAAGGAAGGGGCCTCCACAGCTGGAGTTTAAGAACAAAACCGCAGAGCAGACGGGGTAACTCTGCTCAGGCCAGGATCCAAGATGAAAAGCAGGAGGCTGCGCTGGCAGCAGGTGCAATGCTTCCCCCTCCAGCCCCATAACCTAAATCCAACAGGGAAGAGGCTACATTCCAGCTGCGTTCACTGCAGGTGCAACATCCCAGAGGAGACTCCAAGACTTTCACGCCAGTCTGTGTTCAAAGGATGACAAGACTCCATTTGGTCCTTGTCTCAAACCTCCTTGTATTCTACCAGACATGTGTAACATTACAGCAACGGAATATGTCAGGAATAAATAGATTTTCTTTTCTAAAAGTTCTCCTGAGCAGTTTGACATGTAGAAATGCTGCAGGTCCTCCTGGCATGGTGTGTAAGGGACAACCACTGGTGTTAAGTACAAACCCCCTCCGCATCCTCCAGGTGGGACCGCTCAGGAACAGGGAAGGAAGTGGAAGAGGAGGAGGAGGAGGAAGAGAAGGAGAAGGAGGTGCAGGAGGAGGCGGCTGGGGACCATCACTGGTACTGTCGGTAGTCGCTGAACGGGGGTGGCTGGAGCTGGGATGGATCCTCTGACAACTGTGGGCCTGTAGCAGGGACGGGGAAAAGGCAAATAAATACCAAAAGGCAAGCGATTCTTCCTATTAACAGAACTCGCAGCTGGTTTGTTTATATAAATCCCTCTTAAAATTAATCATAAATCCTGGATTGGTTTAGGTTTCATAAAAAGTTTCAAAAGTTGCACAGAATCCCAGACTGGTTTGGGTTGGAAGAGACCTTAAAGCTTATTCAATTCTACCCCCTGCCATGGGTAGGGACACATTCCACTAATCCCAGGTTGCTCCAACCCTTGTCCAACCTGGTCTTGGAACACTTCCAGGGATGGGGCAGCCACAGCTTCTTTGGGCAACCTGTGCCAGGGCCTCACCCCCCTCACAGGGAAGAATTCCCACTATCCCATCTAACCCTGCCCTCTGGCAGTGGGAAGCCATTCCCCCTTGTCCTGTGATTCCCAGCCCCTGTCCAAAGTCCCTCTTCAGCTCTCTTTTAGGAAAAGTACGCCGTGCAAGCTGCTCCAAAGACAAACCAGTTCTCTCCAAGATTCATAGAATCATGGAATTGTGGAATGATTTGGGTTGGAAGGGACTTTAAAGCTCATCTTGTTCCATCCCTTGCCATGGACAGGGACACCTTGCACTAGACAAGGTTTTCTAACAGGGAAATGAACTACAGCAGAGAGGGAAATCTTTCCAGTCACATAAAGGAGCTAGAAACTTGCACATCAGTGCCCTTGAGGTGACCTTGGCCCCTCTGGAAAGGTTTAATCACGGTGACTTGCCCGACAATAAAGCAACCAGTGAAACGGAACAAGTGTGGAGTCAGCTTCCTGATCCACTGCCTGCTGCTGGAGGGAGCAATACAGCTGTGGTGGGACAATCCAGAGAGAATTAATTGTCATGGGCAGATGATACACTTTCTCCAAGGCAGATTAATTTTCAAGCATCTTTAAAGAATAGAAGTTGTCATAGTTTAGGCTGGATGAAGAATATTGGTGAACAAACCCAGGAGAGGATTCACTTGGGAATCAGTGACCTGCTACTCATCCAACACTAGTGGTTTGTGTTCTTCCCAAAATAAGATGGAGCATTTCTCCTATGAGGAAACGCTGGGAGAGCTGGCAATGGCAATGCTAAGCTGGAAGAGCAGAAGGCTCCAGGGAGACCTTAGAGCCCCCTCCAGTGCCTAAAGGGGCCCCAAGAGAGCTGAAGAGGGACTTTGAACAAGGGCCTGGAATCACAGGACAAAGAGGAATGGCTTCCCACAGCCAGAGGGCAGGGTTAGACAGGATATTGGGAAGAGATTCTTCCCTGTGAGGGTGGTGAGGCTCTTGCTCAGCTTGCCCAGAGAAGCTGTGGCTGCTCCATCCCTGGAAGTGTCCAAGGCCAGGTTGGACAGGGCTTGGAGCAACCTGGGATTAGTGGAAGGTGTCCCTGCCCACGGCAGGGGGTGGAATGGGATGGGCTTTGAGGTCCCTGCCACTCCAAACCAGTCTGGGATTCTGTAACAGATATTTATGATTTTCCACAGGAAGCATTCACACAACAGTTTCTGACTCAGTGAGAGCCCTGATTTCATTTTACTTGGGAAAGAAAAAAGGGATGTAGATATTGAAGCAGTTTAGAAGAGAATCACTACCACCCTTTCTGGAAATCATGTGTCTTTATCTGCGGGGTCTTTATCATCTCATTTACCCCGGGGTTCCCCACAGAGACCAAGGCCTGCCAGAACCACCCCTCTTTTCCACAACTTGCTGCCTGCCATTCCCTCAAACCATTGTGTCCCACCCCTGAGTAAAACCCTTCAGCCACCATGTGCCAGGTGTGTGGCAGAAGCCAGGGACAACAGGAACATCCCTGCTCTCAGCCATGCCACCTCCAGTCTCCCAGTAGGAAGCAGCCGGTGATAATCTCATGTCATCAGCACCTGCAGCTCCTCCTTGGCTTTCCACAGCCTCAGGAGCTGGCAAGGCAGTGCAGATTCACTCTAGGATAAGAACATGACTGCCAGGGGCACATCAGCAAAGCAAATCTTTGTGACACATCTTCTGTTGGCTCTTTACCGTTTGGGAACTGTGTGGAAGCAAATCTTGTCAGCAGAATTCCAGCTCCTTCGATCAAGGCCAGGAGAATTCCTCCCATCGCGGCAGATCCAACCATGGCAACAGGGCCATCTGGAAATGAAAAGCACAAACCAACACTTTTAATTTCTTTACTACATGTTAGAATCCATTGAATCCCAGGATGGTGTGGGCTAGAAGAGACCTTAAAGATCATTTTGTTCCATCCCCTGCCATGGGCAGGGACACCTTCCACTAGCCCAGGTTGCTCCAAGCCCCACGCAACCTGGTCTTGGACACTTCCCAGGATGGGGCAGCCACAGCTTCTCTGGGCACCCTGTGCCAGGGCCTCCCCACCCTCTTTGTGCAGTCTTAATCTCTCCTAAAGCAGAATCAGAGCAGTAATTTTGCATCCATTAAACTGCATTAAAAGATAATTACTGGGCAACTCCCCCCGCCCTCCCTTCAAGAAACACCGCGAACATTTGGGAGCCTGATTATTACTTTCCTAAGCGCAGGAGAAAAGTTCCAGATTCTTTTTCAGTGTCTGAGACAGCAAATTCCAATTTGGGTGTCACAGACTGTTGCTTTGCTATAACAATGAGAACTGTACATTTAGAGAACAGGTTTTCGACTGATATCCCTAGTTTCTTACTTCTTGCAGCTAAAATGGCTCCAGTCAGGGCTCCACTCGTGATGGAATTCCAGGGATCTTCCTTCCCTCTCATCCTGACCATACTGCAGTCAATCATGGAGAAGAGACCTCCCCAGACAGCAAAGCTCCCTGTTCCAAGTCAAACCAAAGCCACTTTGGAGAGAGCAGAGAAGCCAGCTGTGCTGTACAAGAGGTGCTGTAGTGTTACTGTGCTCCATTTCAGACATGAAGTAAATTCAAACTCATAAAGAGCCAAATACAGGTTAAAATCAAAACAGGAAGATTTCCAACTTGTCATGTCATTATCCCCCTCTCCCCCCATTTTATATACCATCTCATTCATCTACAATTAACTAGAGAAAGTTTATCAAACTGTGATCATAATGGAACTTTCATCCTCACAAAGTCGTATTAGCTGAGGGAACTTCCAGATTTATCCCTTTTTAACATTATTTCCTCACAGAAAATGATGCAGAGTCATCTCACACCTCACACCTTACCCAACCCTGCTCCTGGGACCTCAGGAGCTCAGCATCCTACAGCACATGCAGGGACTACCCCAAGTTCTATTTTTGATCCAAGCTGGATCACTTCTTGTAATGAATTTGTTTTATCTTAACCCCCTGCACACCATGAAGAGGCTCCAGGGAGCTCTGCTGTTTATGACCAGTTATTACTGCTGGCTTATCACTCCAGGAACACAGACTGTTTCCTCCCCAGCCAAACCCATTTTGGATATATCAGAACTGTATTTACTCGTTGCTTGGGCCAACAAACCTGCTGAGACTCAGCTCAGGTGTCAGTGCACCTGCACCGTGTTACATTCCCAAACTCTGTTATCTACCAACAGTCAAAACAAAACCCCAAAATTCATTACCTCCCAGTTGTGGAGCTCTGGTTTTAATGGCTGTCAAACTGCCCCGCAGCCGGTGGTTTACACCCTAAAATAAGATAATTTCGTTAAAATAAAACAGTAAAATCTTACAGCCAAGCTGAGTCTATATTGCAAAAACTTGCCACAGACCCAAGGCACTTCTGAGCCCCCTCAGCCCCTGTGAGGAGCTGAGACAAAGTGTGCTTTACACCTATTTCACTATTTATCACTCCCTTACAATATTCCTGTCAGGTACATATGGGAATTACAGTCACCAGGCAGGAAACAATTTGGGCTCACAGTCTGAGTGGCCCAGTGGAACTGAAGGAGGCATTACAGTAACATTATAGCAGGATAAGCAGTGATTTTTCACATGTATCATTTTTTTCTTCCTATCTGATGGGCAATCCCACTAGCTGTCCCACGTTTAGTCATTCCTGCAGGTGGAATATATAGTCTTTGTAGCCAAGAGAAGCAAAGTCATGCTGAGCCTTCCAGAGTCCAATACTCAACATGTCACCCAGGACCCCACAGAAAAATTACACATTTTCCCACACTTTAACACAGTTTAAAGAATATCTACCAAGTTTTATTTTTGTTACAATCAAGGAGAAGTGGGGATAGGTATATTTAGCAAGTCTTAAGCAAATTTAAGAATCTCATTAAGCACATAGTCCTTTTCAAGTGAAGTGTCTGCAGGATCTGACTAGTTTGGAAACAGTTATTTATTAAACTCACCTCAAACCGACAGCTTATTGTCAGAGTAACACCAAAACCACCTTTTATATGAAGTCAGAGAAATTTTAAAACAAATGTTCAAGTAGCAATTAAATCTTAATTTATCAAATGTCTCTGCAATGGATTTATAGCCAAAATTTTGCAGCAGATATCCCAAAAGTGAAAACCGACTTGCATCAGCAAAACTTCACTTCCAGGTTTACTTACTCCTGCATTGAAACCAAACCTGAGCATTAAAAAATTGAGTTAATAAAAGGGCAATGATTAAATAAGAGATTAATTAAAGAAAATTATACCCTTTAATATAAATCTGAAGGAGAAAAAGATTCTTTCTTTGAGTCGTTCCGTGTTTTAAAAGAAAGGAAGAGGCCAGGAGAGGAAGGAGAGCTCAGGCTTCATGTCCCTCCATGCAGACAGAACCACAGGCAGGAGATCAGCCAAGATGGATGTTTCCTGCTGCACTTCCCCATCCCAAGGGAAACGTTCATCAATTAAGGAGGAACAAGCTACCAGTGTCCCATTGTGGCCACCAGAGCAAACGGGGAAGCAGCAATTTTATCCCAAAAGATAAAGGACCCCAACAGATCTTGAGCCAGGACAGATTCTCATGGTCTGGATTAATCATGTACAGGTCTTTAATCAGACCTGCTCCCTGCACAAGGATTTATTCTCCTTCCCCTTCACTGCCACGCTCAGTGGAGGCAAGACTGCAGTCAATGCACCTTCAGAGGATTTTACTTACCACTGGGGAATTTCGGAAGCCTTTGATAGCCTGGAAAATGCCCCCTCCTATGGCCCCCATCGTGAAGGCCCCTCCACAGTCATCCACTATCCTCCAGGGACTGGAAAGAAAAACAGAGATGAAAATATTAAATCCCATCATGTTAAACCGTGTAAGCGACTGGGATGGATCCAGCACTTCAGCACTGGTATAACTGGGGTGAAGATCAAGCCTGGTGGCTATACCATCTCACATCCAGCTCACTGAGCAGGCAGCAGCAAAAAACCAAGAATATTACAATAAAACAAACTCAACCTTTGCCAGAGTCTCCTGGCCCACTTCCCTGGAGTGGGAGGTACCAAATATGCAGAAATGCCTGAACTCCTCACACACGGCAGACATACTTCCCTCATAGAAAACTCCTGCAGAATTCCAGCTCTGCCCTACTTACATAGTGTAAATAGCTTTAAATTCCCTGATCTCATTCTTCTCTTGACCCACAGAGAACTGAAGTAGCAAATTCCATGAGACTCTGCTCCCAGTTGGCACAAATCACATTTTCTTGAATCACTCACCCTTTTCATTAGTTCTGCTTATTTAAGTGAGACTTCAAAGTCATCTTTGCTGAGCTGGAAAGGTTTTTCCTGATGCATCCTGGATCTCTGAAGTCCATTCAAACAAAACAGAGATCCCTTCAGATGTACAGCAGCCACAATTCCTGTTCCAACACCACAGAGCAGCCACGAAAACCTTGCACAGAAGCACCTTCCTGCAGCATAGACTGTCAGCACCTGCCAGGCGAGCCTTAATCTGGGGTTCAGAACCTCTGCCAAGAACTGGAGCCTTGCAACCCTAAACCAAACTCCTAAATTAGGTGAGCTTTAACATGCCATTAACTTCTGTTGTCACTGTGGGTAATTCAGAGCATAAAATAACAAAGTTGTTTGGTTTCTTTCATCTTGTATTGGGATCTTGCAGCCAAGCACTCAGGTAATTTCACTCCTGCATTGCCAATAACCAGAAAATGCAAAAATCAGCCTACAACAGCATGCAGGTCACAAATCTGAGCACCATGGCAAGCTCAGTGTTTATGTCAGGCAGGAGCATCGATAAGCATTTCCAGCTTCACTCGGAATGTCATTTTTCTGTTCCTGAGGACATCCTACAGCTTCCAGCTCCTGCACATGAGGACATCATCCCTGACCTGCCACTTCCTCGCCTTACAGACCTCCTCTAGTGAGGGGTGACAAACCCCGTTCACTGTGCTGCAGGATTTGCCACAAGGTGTTTTCTTCCTGAAAAAAGTATCTCTAATTTGCAGATCCTCCTGCATCTTCTCCCTGGCTCCTCATGTTCATGACCTACTTCCAAATCTCCTCCTCCACAGCCAGCCCTGCCCCCCGCCCAAGGGAACTCCTGTGTGCACAGGTCACACTCAATGTTGGCTTTGCTTCGGTACCTTGGATAGCTGGGCTGCTCCCAAGGCACCAGGACCCCACCCAAGTGTCACCAATGAGTGTCCCCACTGACAGCCACATCCAGGTCCCAAACCCACATGGCCTCAGGAAGCAAGGGGGTGTATTTTATCCTTCATCACCTCCTGTTTGTCTGCCCTGCCTGCACATGGTCTCATCTTATCTCATTACAACCCCCTGAGCCCTAACTGCATTCAATAATTCAACAGTTTATTTTCCTTCTGCTCTTTCCTGCATCAGGAAAAGGTTCCAGGCACACTCTTGTCCAAGATGCCAGGATGAAAAACTCAAGTCTTTCTTTTCAGGGATTTTTTTGGTTTTTTGTTCTTATAACTCCTGTGCAGATTTTGATCTCCTCTGTTATGAATAAAACATCTCATCCCAACTCTCTACCTTTGTTAACTCTCTAAGAGTGATCTCATTAAAAAGCTTTTTGGAAATCTAAATGGATTATGTAAAGTGGGCTTTCCTTATCCACAAAGTCAAGGAATTCCAATCTACAAATCATGACTGCTTTTTCCTGAAGCCTCATTAATGAGACCCCAATCATGGAATGCTTCCCTCTTTAACCTCATCAGCCGTTACCTTTGGGGCTCTAAATTTTCCTTTTAAACTACTCTCCAAGCTTTTCTGAGCAGCTTTTAAATGAGAGAACCTCTTTGATCCCAGCACAGTCAGCTCCTCCAAACTCCCTCAGAGCTGACAAAAAATACCCCCAGCCCTGGCACTGCTTGACCTCATAAAGAATTGGAGAAGAAGAAAAGAGATTATTCCATTGTTAATCTGGCACTTATCGACAAGCATAACGTTACTGTTAATTGTTTCCCTGACTCTGAGGGGAGCCCCAGCTGCAGGGAAATGACATGTGGATAAGGTCAGGTTCCTGAGCCTGATGGCACCAGAGATTGCTCAGAGATGAGGAGAGCAGAGGGCAAGACTTCACTTTTCCCAGAGCTCCAGGGCAACCACATACCAGCTCTGGCTGCCTGAGAGAGGAGTGAGTCCTCCCTCCAAGCCCCACGGCATCCTGCAGCTCTCCTGACAGCTGGAAAACTACTGGAATCAGAGGCCACCACACTTTAAATGAACAAAGAGGCCTCTTCTCTGTGCCAACGGCTCATAGGGAAGCAGCCTGACCCCAGGATAGCAGCTCTCAGGGGCTGGATAACAGGGGGACCACAGGGTGACAAGCAGCAAAGGGGTCAGAACAATGGAGGACACCAGCAGCCCCATGTGGCTTGGCAGCAAAACATCTCTATTGCACAGCATTAACGACACAGGTTCAAGCTGTGTCTGGGGAGGGTCAGGTTGGACATCAGGAGGAATTTCTCCACAGAAAGGACTGTCAGGCATTGGAAGGAGCTGCCCAGGGAGGTGGTGGAGTCTCCATCCCTGGAGGTGTTCAAGGAAATGACTCGATGTGGCATTCAGTGCTCTGGTCTGGTTGACAAGGTGGGGATGGGTCACAGGTTGGACTCGATGGTCTGAGAGGTCTTTTCCAATCTCAGTAATTCTGGGATTACCTGGAACCCACAGCAATCTATTAATAAACACATTTTACTTTGCTTATGTTCCAGACTTTATGCTGTAAAAAGGCAGGGGTGACATTTATGGAGAAACTTAATACATGTCAGCAGAGCAACCTGCAAAATCTCCGGAAAGCCTCATGAACAGTCACAGGTCTCTGTCTGCAAAGGTGAGCAGAATCTCAGGATGGTTTGGGTGGGAATGGACCTTTAAGCTCATCCCATTTCACCCCCTGCCATGGGCAGGAACACCTTCCACTAGCCCAGGTTGCTCCAAGCCCCATCCAGCCTGGCTTTGGACACTTCCAGGGATGGGGGAGCCACAGCTTCTCTGGACAACCTGGGCCAGGGCCTCCCCACCCTCACAGAGAAGAATTTTTTTCCCACTATCCCACCTAAACCTGCCCTCTGGCAACGGGAAGCCATTCCCCCTTGTCTGTCACTCCAGGCCCTTGTCCCAAGTCCCTCTCCATGCTGAGAGAGAACTCTGCCCAGGATTCAGCAACCCTGCACCTGAGCTTGCATTTAATCCTTTTCTTACTACAAATACAACCTTTGCAACCAATGTGTCTATGTAGGTCTACAAAGACAGTGCTGAACCGTGACAGGATTCAGACACTGCCAGCTTGGCATGAAGGGGGGCAGCCGGCGGGGCTAGGCATACAGAAATGGGGAGGGAGGGGGGCAGAGCCACTAGGGGGTGAGA
>VWZT01001844.1:11627-21798 GCA_013397055.1 Pachycephala philippinensis | reverse complement strand
AATTCCAATGGGACTGGCCCTGTGAACATCTGGAAGATGTTATCCTGTGTCTGTTATGTCTGTTCAGTAGGGAGGGACAGGAGGGCAGATTCTTGTCCTTGAACTACAGAGAGTTTGTCTGTCCGTAGTTCATGGAATCATGGACTGGTTTGGCTGGGAAGGGACCTTAAAGGTCTTCCCGTTCCACCCCCTGCCGTGGGCAGGAACACCTTCCACTATCCCAGGTTGCTCCAGGCCCCGTCCAACCTGGCCTTGGACACTTCCAGGGACAGGGCAGCTACAGCTTCTCTGGGCACCCTGTGCCAGGGCCTCACCACCCTCACAGGGAAGAATTCCTTCCCAATATCCCATCTAACCCTGCCCTCTGGCAGTGGGAAGCCATTCCCTGTGTCCTCTCACTTCAGTTCCTTGTCCCAAGTCCCTCTCCAGCTCTCCTGGAGCCCCTTTAGGCACTGGAAGGGGCTCTGAGGTGTCCTTGGAGCCTTCTCTACTTCAGGCAGGACACCCCCAGCTCTCCCAGTCTGTCTCCAGAGCAGAGGGACTCCAGCCCTCAGAGCATCTCTGTGGCCTCCTCTGGACTTGCTTCAGAAGTTCCATGTCCTTATGTCCTCCCTGCTGTTCTTCCATGCCTCCTGATGGGAATCTGTGTATGAGACATTGTCTGTTACCTGGGATGTGCAGGAATTCCTCCAAAGTGCAAAATAAGGTATTTTGAAGGGAAAGATTGAGTTTCTGCCCATCTCACTGTTCTTGCAGTCATTGCCCTGTTCTTGGACTGGCTCCAGGCACCTCCATTTCCACCTAAATATTGGGAGAAGTGGGTATATTTAGAAATATTGTAACTACATAATAACACATCTTCTTAGTGATGAAAAGGGCAAACTTGGGTAACTAGGAAGCAGATTATAAACAGCCCAAAATAAATGTGAGCTTTGCCCCAACCTTTCCACACTGGGCAGCCAAATTCCCATCTTGGTGATGCAGTAGTAAATTAATCTTAATTTTGTGTTGCTAATGAGTGGAAGTATAACCCAGCTCAAGGGTGGGGCTTGGGCCAGTGCCTCTCTCTGGATGTACTCAACAAGGTCCATGTGTCACGGGAGCTGGAATTAAATGAATAATCATGAGTAGATAAATGCAGAGATGATTTCTGTTAGCTCATGGCTCTTTACTGTCACAGGCAAAGACGTAATAAGAGAAATTCCAGTTAGAAACATGCTGTGAAGTTGGTGCTGTGGTATTAAACAGCCAGAGGGCAGGGTTACATAGGATATTGGGAAGAAATTCTTCCGTGTGAGGTTGGGGAGGCCCTGGCACAGGGTGCCCAGAGCAGCTGTGGCTGCCCCATGCCTGGAAGTGTCCAAGGCCAGGTTGGACAGGGCTTGGAGCACCCTGGGATAGTGGAAGGTGTCCCTGCCCACGGCAGTGGGTGGGACTGGATGGTATTTAAGGCTCCTTCCCACCCAGACCAGTTTGGGATTCCATGAGTTACCTGGGGCACAACTGACTTGCTGTCACTTGAAATCCTTGTATCACGCTGGGGATTTCTGTCTGGAAGAGGAAAAGCTGCGTGTGCCTGGGCACAGGGGCTCTGTGCACCTGTCCCTGTGGGATGGATTTCTCTGAGAGCTGAGCTGTGTGAGGAGATGGGGTCTGTGTGAGCTGGTCCAGTTCCTCTGTTGCTGGTGACATCTATAAAAACCATGTGTCTGTGCAGAGAGCACAGTTATACCCACCCTGGGAACACCCCATCCATGGGATCTCTTCCATCGTGATCTATAAGGGAATGATCTTTAAGGTCCCTTCCAAGCATAACCATTCTATAACTCCATGATCTTTTCCACTGGCATTTGGTCAGCCCTAAACACTCTCAGGGAACCTCTTCCAGATGGGACCTGGATGCAAAGAGCTATCCCATGAGAAGGATCTCCATGTGAACCACACATGCCATGGACTGGTGCTTTGCTGGATGAGTCCTCCTTAGCAGTTGCCAAATCCACAACAGGAGGTTTTACTTTTCAAAGGATTCCACAGAATCCACCTGCAGCTGTTCTTGGCTCTGCTTGGATTCCCACCTGGCCTCACCACAGCGCCCTGGTGGCTCCCAAAACACCAAGCACCTGGTGACAGAGGCAGCCCCTCCTCATACTTTCCCTTCTCCAGCATCACCATCTTCCATGGGAATGGGTGGAGCCTCCTTCCCTCAGCTCATAGAATCGTGGAATACCCTGAGTTGGAAGGGACCCACAAGGATCACTGAGTCCAGCTCCTAGACCTGCACAGGACAACCCCAAAATCCCACCACGTGGGAGAGTTGTTCAAATGCTCTTTGAAGCTCATCTGTAAGGGGAGGACACTTGGATGTCCCAATCCCATCAGAGTTCCCAGTCCTGCCTCCCAAAAGGGCCAGTTTTGATTTGATTTCATGCAGCTTCAAGCATGGATAGCTGGGAAGTGCAGGGAAGGTGCGTGAGGGAGCATTATCCTGCTTATGGAGGGGAGTCATTCCAGGACCAGAAACCCAGTTCCTTTAGGAAGATACTCATGTTGTGGGTGTCTCTTTCCATGGAAGCCCAGGGACCAGTTTCCTGGAGGAGAAGACTCTGAACAGGGAATGCTGGATGCCAGGGCAATTGTGCACAGCCAGAGCCAGATGTGCACAGCCAGGGCCAGATGTGCAGAGTGTAGATGGTCCCTATATTTTTGTCTCATGAAGACATAACTGGACCACCTTCCCACAGGAGAAGCTGAGGTGGTTCAGTTATCTTCCAGCACCTTTTCCCTTCCTCTTGGATATCCCTTCCTCTTCGATATCCCACTCCCCAAGTGCACTCCTCTGCAGGCAAGACCCCCTCCTGTTCCAGGTACACGCATCCTTATCCCTGCAGGCTCCTGGGAATGTCTCCATGTCCCCAAGCTGTCCTCGTGGAGGCTGGACAGGCTCTTCAGGGCCTGGCTTGGATGCAGAGGGAAAAGCAGTGACCTCAGAGGGTTTCTTTAATCCAAATTGTGCCTATCTGAAAGATGCTGGTGCCGGAGGACAACAGGTCCTATTGCCATGGAGAAAGATTTCTTTTTACAAGACCTTGGCAAGGTCTTGTAAAAAGTCCTGCCTTCCTTTCTAACTCTCTCAGGCTTGGAACTTGCTGCTGGGTGGTTTTTAATCCAGTCACTTGATTTCCCTCCATGGAAAGTGGAGATCCTCAGCAGTGAGCCCTTCTTCAACACCATGGGCAAACAAGCCAGGATTTAAATTTCTTATTAATGCTTAAAGCTTGTCATCTTTTCATGAAAATATCTGGAGGGAAAACAAGCTCCGCATTTAACTCGCTGGTTCAGTCTTGAGGGAATTTGCAAACAAGGGTTTATATCATTCCTTGATCATCTTCCCAGTTTGTCCCTAACACGTGCACTGAAACTCTGCTCTTCTGTTTATCAGCTGCTTCTGTCAACTGCCAAGACCGTTCCTCCTCCCTTCCAAGAGTCTTCACTAATTCCCAGCTCTTGCCTTTCTTTTAGCCATGTCCTGACCTGGTCTCTTTTCCCTCATCAGAGAATCTTTATGATTGGAAAAGACCGCTAAGATCATCAAATCCAAAGAATCCCAGAATACCAGCCTGGTTTGGGTGGGAAGGGACATTGAAGCCCATCCTGTTCCACCCCCTGCCATAGGCAGGGACACCTTCCACCAGCTCAGGTTGCTCCAAGCCCCAGCCAAACTGGCCTTGGACACTTCCAGGGATCCAGGGGCAGCCACAGCTTCTCTGGGCACCCTGTGCCAGGGCCTCCCCACCCTCACAGGAGAGAATGGACCAGAACATGTTGTTCTGAACAGCTTCTGGCCTCCAAAAGAGGTGAAAGGGGTGGGTGACACGGCGACATCCATCCAGAGGCTTCTCCAGTGGCTTTTGGCTCATGGAGTGGGCAGTGGGCAAAGCTGTGGATCCTTCCACCAGCACACAGAGGGGACTAGAGCTGGCAGCTTCCTGGACTTTGCGTTCCTCCATGGCTGAAAGCCAGGGATATCCAAACTAGTCACACATTTGGAAAGAAACCAAAGGTATTGAGCTGTTCCTATTTGGTCCTTAAAGGAAGCCACAGATGGTCCCTCCAGCTGCACAAGTCACTCTCGAACTCCCTGACAGGAGGGAGCAGCCAGGTGGGTGTCGGGCTCTGCTCCCAGGGAATAAGGGACTGGACAAGAAGAAGCAGCCTCAAGCTGCACCAGGGGAGGTTCATGCTAGACATCAGGAGGAATTTCTCCATGGAAAGTGTGGTCAGATACTGGACAGGACTGCCCAGGGTAGTGGTGGAGTCCCCATTCCTGAAGGTGTCCAAGGAATGCCTGGATGTGGCACTCAGTGCTCTGGGCTGGGTTACAAGGTAGGGGGATCAGTCACAGGTTGGATTAGATGATCTCAGAGGTCTTTTCCAACCAAATTGATTCTGTGATTCTGTGAAGTCCAGGAGATCCCTTTTATTTGTCACCTTTCATTGCTCAGAAATGAAAACTGTTGTCTGTGCTCTGGTGTTTCATTCTGAGTTTCTGAAAAAGTCCCAACCCTGTCATAAGAGGGATGAGCAGCAAAAGCAGGAGTTGTTACCTGTAGCAGATGATGAAACAACCCTCCAAGGTGAACATAGAAGCAAGAACAATCCCGTGACAGCTCCCAGAAGGATCTGCAGTGTGGAGAACAGCTGAAAAAAGTGAAGTGAGAACACAGGCATCTTTGAGCTGCATTCCTAAAAAAATGGTTTGAGAAAGACCTTCACAGCTGGATTGGTGTTTTTGTAATGCCCTTGGGGGCAGAAGTCTTGCTTTCCTTGTTTTTCCTCTTGTGACCAGGGCAAGTGGCAGCACAAAGTGTTCCCAGTGACCCGGAGGTCACGTCAAAGGCACACACAAGTCTGGGAGATCCACGGTCCATCTAAGGGCACAAGCAGGGAAAAAGCGTAGATTTCTAATCAACCGGAAAAAAAAGAGTAAAAATCTGAGTTCTATATTTACATAAAGCACAACTGGGATGCAGATAAATCCATGGAAATGTTTGCAGTATTTAGCTTATATGGGCTGAGCTGCCCAGGAGGTTTAATATGTGTTTATGTTGAGCTGATAAATAGACATGGAGGAGGAGAAGAGCCGGGTCCGTTATGTGTCCCTCTCTTTCGCAGCGCTATGACATCACTAGTGTGCTAAAACCATCTCAGTGACTCAGCTCCCAGCAGGATGCTGGGATTAACCGGTCATATTGCTCCATCCCACCCTTTGCTGTGTGGGAATCATGGCAGGATGGAGCAAGAGGATTTCAGTGTCAAGGCACATGTTTTGAAGTCAAGGTGTGGCTGGCAGGATGACAGGGGACAGACACACTATGGAGGGTCAAGAGTTCTCCTCTGTCCTTTCCTTTGCCAAGAATGTGGAGCAAACAGGGATGAAAACAGAAACAAAAAAAAAAACCCAGAAAGCTGTGGAAACAACAACAACAAGAGCCTGTCCCAGCCATGGTGTGGCAGCAGGACCAGGGCAGTGCCCATCCCCTGTGCTGGCCACTGGTGGGGTCACACCTTCAATCCTGGGAACAGTTTTGGGCTGCTTAGGACAAGAAAGTCATTGAGGGGCTGAAGCATGTTCAGGGAAGGGAACAGAGCTGAGGAAGGGTCTGGAGCCCCAGGAGCAGCTGAGAGAGCTGGGAAAGGGGCTCAGCCTGGAGAAAAGGAGGCTCAGGGGGGACCTTCTGGCTCTGCACAACTTCCTGACAGGAGGGGGCAGCCGGGGGGGTCGGGCTCTGCTCCCAGGGAGCAGGGACAGGAGGAGAGGGAACAGCATCAAGTTGTACCAGGGGAGGTTCAGTTTGGATATTGGGGAAAATTCCTGCATGGAAAGGATTGTAAAGCACTGGCATGGGCTATCCAGGGCAGAGGTGGAGTCACCTTCTCTGAAGGGATTTAAGAGCTGTGTGGATGTGGCTCTTGTGCATTTGGCTTAGTGATGAACATGGCAGTGCTGGGGGAATGGTTGGACTCGATGATCTTAGAGGGCTTTTCCAACCATAGTGATTCCATGATTCAGTGATTTCCTGTAACACAACTGGAGAGGCTCCAGCCCAGGTCACAGAGGTGTCCTGTGCAGCCCTTTCACCATGTGTTGAGCAGCCCAGGGCTTACACACAGTATTCGGGTCAGGATTTATGCTGCATGCTGCTGAAGGCTCCAAGGGGTCCCTCCTCCTGACAGGGGCACCGTGGCATATGTTGGACATGCCCGGCACAGGAATGAGCACCTGCACAGCCACAGGAGCCGCTGCCGAGGAGAGTGAGTTGCCGTTTGCATCCTTACAGGGAATTCCCCAGTTCCCAAGAACCAGAGGTGGTGACCCCTGGCATGCCCAGCTCTATTCCACTAAGTGCTCTCCCCTGGGATGCAGCTCCCATGTGGTGCCAGAGCCTGAAGAGCCAGTGCTCCTGTTTCCCACAAACTATTTAAGGGAATGACCAGCAAACCAATGACTAGCAAAACTGGTCTGATTTTCCAGGTAGGCACCTGGAGCTTGGCTCTTTTCACCTGCTTCAAGGACCTGGAATCATCTTCCAACACTGGGTGCCCATGGCCACGGGGTATCTGTGATAGTCCCATGGGCTGCTGGATGGGATCCATTGGATACCTGCACCAGCAAGGGGCCTGGAGATGTGTCCATGTGTTCCCAGGAGGCTGGGAACAGTGTCCTGCTCCTTGAGCATCCAGCCTTTATGACACAGAGGCTGGAGATAGGATTAAGACTTGCTAGAGCTGAATTGCAGTTCTCCTGTTCCTAAAAATCCGAGGAATGCTTTTTGTGGGCTTCCCACGAAGTGCACTGGGCAGAAATCCAGCCCAGAGGTGTTTGTGGTGTGAATTGCTGGCATTCCCTGCCCTTTTCAACCCCTGATGAAGAGACAACCAGGGAGAAGATCTCATTTTGGGAATATCCAGTTCAGCCATGGCAGTGCCAGGAGAAGGGCTGGGAATACAGCAAATAAAAGAGAAAAACCTGGACTTCTAAAACCAGATTTTGTCAGCGGAGCAAAAGTTTCCATTTGAAGAGTATCCAGTGGCTTTACAGCTTTCTGGAAAATGGCTGTATGTCTCCATGGAAGGGCTGGAGCTCTTCTGTTAAAGGAAACCAAGTTGAAACATTTATTTGCCTTAATTCAGGAAAAAAAGAGGCAAAATCAGGGCCAGAAGCTGCCCAGTCTCTGGAGAACAGCTCTGCATCTCAGAAAGAGGACTTTTAAAAAACATTGGCCTGCGACATGCAAAGACAAAGTGATATTTGAGGTCAGAGAGGTCTGGGCAGAAGGGAATGGGAAAAGCTGGGTTCCTCATTAAAACGATAGGATAATATATGAGGTGGGACAGGGCAGAGAGCTGCTTACATCTCTCTGGGCTTTAGTACCCAGAGCATGGCTGGGGGTCATGTGTATCCCAGTGCTGGAAGCTGAGGTCCTTTCACCCTTCCTTCGTGCCAAGAGTCTAAACGTGCCAAGAGAGAAACTCTTTGCTGCCTGATCCTCTCAAGGAGCCCTGGGGATGTGAGCAGGGTCTCCCACAAAGCTTTCCATGGTATTTGCTCTCAGCTGAGGAGCAGAAGGGTTGTCGGGGGTGTCCCAGGGTCAGCAGAAGTCTTGTGGTCCTATTTCCTCTGCAGGTCTCTGGCAATCCAGGTTCAGCAGCTCCCAGGACTCAGCCAAGGACACAGCATTCTTTCTGGGAATGTCCTTGGCTCTGAGTTGTCCCTAGGTTGCTCAAAACTGGCTGAGGAGTGGAGGAAAAGAGCTTGGGCTGCTTGTTGTGGTTTGGCTTGACTCTAGCAACCCTCTCCAGGAGCAGGTACCCAAATACCAGGAACACCAAACAATCTGCAACCCCCCTGCCTTTGCCCCCAGCCACCTTGACAACCTCTCTGTGCAGTGGGACAGTCTTGGAAGACATCCCTGTCTCTGGGGAGCTCTCACAGGGCTCATGCTCAGCCTCCTCAGCTGACCGTCTCAGGGTCACACTGAGGGGTGGAGGGATGCTGGTGCCTCATTCATGGGCTCTGGCTGGGACTTGGGATAGCTTGGTGGGACAGAGGGAACATGGGGGTCCTCAGTGTCTGGCAGGTAGGGAGGTGTCTCCAGAGGGTGATGCCCAAAATTAGAGCTGTGGATTCAATCCCAGAGTCTTGTGGTGGCTCTGGAGACTTTATAGGGCTTGGCAGCATGTGTAGGACAGACCGAAACCCCCCAGGCAGTGAAAGCAGATTGGCTTGTTAATCATAACAAGATCCATAATTATCCCTAAACCTGCTCCTTCAGGTAACTCAACCCAGCTTCCTTCCCTCACCAGTCTGGCCTGGGACCCCCTGCAGCTGACTAAGAGATTTTGGTGAATTGTCTCTCTGTGTCTCAGAGGTCTCCCCTCATCCCTGGGCTTCCCCACTTCCCTATTTTTCCACCTCCAAAAGCCAGTCAGGGTTTGTGTGGGACCGATGGAGTTGTGCTGGTGTTGTCTAAGCCAAGCCCTGCCAAGAGATGAACCAGAAAATGTCCCATAGGCTGCAGGAGGAATTTATTATCCCAGCAGAGGCTGGGAGAGAGGAACAACCCCTTGGCCAGGGTGTTATTACCAAGTCTGCAGCTCTGAAGGAATTCCAGTTGCTTTGCAAGGAGTACAGTTCTGAGGGGACAGTCTTTGTTGGTGGCCAAATCCACGTGCCAGACATCCAGCATGGCTGTGCCAGGGGAGCTGCCGGACAGGAGGGAGGCAGTGGGTCCCCAGAGAAGAGTTGTGGTGGGCTCCAGTGCATGTGCAGAAACCACCTTGGAGCTGACCCTGGATTTCCCAGCAGTATGGGTGATTGGGATGGGCCCGATCCTGGCTCAGTCATCCTCTGATGTGCTCCTGAGGTTCTCATATCATCATGGGGTGATGTCTCACACTCAACTTCCAGAGGCCCCCAGAGCTGCAGGTGACTTCAGAGACAGAGCCAGTGTCATGGCTGCACATTCACAGTGGAGCTGCAAGTGCAGGTTTGGCCTGAGATCTTTTGCTGACACACCCCTTTCCTTATGGGGACTAGCATGACCCGTGTCCCCAGCAGCCACCCGCACAGCCAAGAGCCTCCTGGACTCTTGAATCATGGAAGGTCCCCCTAAGGTCCCCCTAAGGGAAGGGACCTTAAAGATCATCCCATTCCACCCCCTGCCATGGGCAGGAACACCTTCCACTAGCCCAGGTTGCTCCAAGCCCCATCCAACCTGGCCTTGGACGCTTCCAGGGATGGGGCAGCCACAGCTTCTCTGGGCACCCTGTGCCAGGGCCTCACCACCCTCACAGGGAGGAATTTCTTCCCAGTCTCTCATCTATCCCTGCCCTCTGGCAATGGGAATCCATTCCCCCTTACCCTGTTTCTCTAGGCCTTTGTCCCAAGTCCCTCTCCAGCTCTCTTGGAGCCCCTTTAGGCACTGGAAGGGGCTCTGAGGTGTCCTTGGAGCCTTCTCCAGGTGAACACCCCCAGCTCTCCCAGTCTGTTTCCAGAGCAGAGGGACTGCAGCCCTCAGAACATCTCTGTGGCCTCCTCTGGACTCACTCCAAAAGCTCCATGCCCTTCTGATGTTGGAGGCCTTCTGGCTTCCCCCTTTCAGCCAAGACCTCTTTGAACCCCAGTGGGGTACCCCTCCCTGGAGCCAGCACGGAGCTGCTTGTGCCCCCAAGATTCCATCCTCACATCTTGTTTTTTGGCTGAGCCGAGCACATGCTGCCATGGTGGGACTATGAGGGACTCTTCCCAGGACATACCTCTGAAAATAACTGCAGGCTGGGGAAAGTTGGCCCCAAAACTGGCCCCAAAGCTGGCCCCAAAACTTCTGCAAACATATTTCCATATGTCCCTTCTGCCAGGGACTGATGTAACAGCAGCTGCCAGGTCACCAAGTGCCCCTTCCCTCATCTTGCCTACAGGATTTGTGAATCCCTGGGTAACACCCCCTCTCCTCTCGTCTCCTCTCCTCTCGTCTCGTCTCCTCTCGTCTCGTCTCGTCTCCTCTCGTCTCGTCTCCTCTCATCTCCTCTCGTCTCGTCTCCTCTCATCTCCTCTCGTCTCCTCTCGTCTCCTCTCGTCTCCTCTCGTCTCCTCTCCTCTCCTCTCGTCTCG
>VWZT01001836.1:0-20882 GCA_013397055.1 Pachycephala philippinensis | reverse complement strand
GTTCCATCCCATCTCTTCCCATATGTATATGCACAGAAATCTGTGTTATGAATGTGAATAGGTAGATCACTTGTGATTTATAGGCTGAACATTAGGGACAATATGCTTTCCTTTGATATGGAAATAATGGTTTCTATGTAGTTCAGAAGAAGAAGAAACAGAATATGTTTCTGGGCCTGTTTACAGGAACTAGATGCTGTAGAGCAGAGATTATGGAGTTGGAGGGTTTTGCACACAAACACTGGCCTCTTATAGCTCCATCTTTACTCAGTCTTATTTTACTGCATCATCACTGTTCAGATGCATCAATTTCTGATATCTGTCATGTTTTTATTCTGACATGCTGTATCTGATTTACAACTCTCTTCTGCTGAAAAACTTCCCAAAAAATTAGCTAAGGCTAATTTTGACTGCAATACATAGAGGGAAAGTTACTCTTGTGCAAGCTTACCACCCGGTGAAAAAGCCCATAGTTTATAATTATCCTCACAAGTTTATCTTCACCTGCTTACTGATTTCTCAAGTCAGACAAGGCTCATCCTTCTGGCATCCTTGTGAGTTTAATATCCCTCTTATACTTTCTTTTTATCTGCCATCCCCCTGTCTCTAGCAGGCATTCACCATGTCTTCTTCATAAAGCACCAACTCTGTGTGTCCATCAGCTTCTCTCCAGGCTTCACTTTGCATATCTCAATGTGTGCAGTATGCTCAATCAAAATATGTTGGATTGCTGGATATACAAGCTGAAAATCTTACAAAAAGAACTTTCTGATCAGTCACAGCATTGCTGATTAAAGTAGAGCACAGAGTGTCATCAGGGGGAAAAACTTATTTAGATACCAACCTGGCAACACCTTCAGGTTTCAAGTGATTTAACAATCTACCTGTGAAGAAGATGCAACAGGGAAATCAATTAAAGATTTTTTTTTTTTGACAAGCAAGGGAATGTTTAGATTTTAAACAACCCCCCCAAAAATCTAAATACTTGCTATTAGCAGTGAATTCACAGCTTTATTAAGTATTTTTCATTAAAGATACCTCAAGTGACAGATGAAAAAATGCTGATCAATCATTCAAGCAATTCTTCTTCCCAGTAGACCCTAAAAAATGTTGTCATGAATCAATCAATTCTTTTCCATCTTACCTTTGAAGATGATGTCTGAAATGTAAGAAAAGTGGGTTATAGACCTTAGGTTAGATTGGAATGATACTAATTGGAGCTCATTATGGTCTAATATAAATGCTAACCTTATAAATATTAAAGAGTCAAATCTATCTTAATGTATTACACAGTACCTATATTACCTTCAAAAAAGTGAGCTTCATATCAACAGAGTGGAAACTCTAGTTGTCAAAGTTGTGGAGGAACTTTTTGAAATTAGCTGTCAATATTCATAATTAAAAACTTCTGATCAGGCACAAGGAGAACCCATTGACAAAAATGGTTTGGTTTTAACTTTACAACATACTTATTACTCTGTCTGCACTGTGTTCTTAGAAGATTTCTGGGGATCTGTTTGCTTGATAGCAAAAATTCCACTGTTTTTTACAAAAATTGCCTTTTGAAAAGCTGATGGTATAATATCTATGCTATTTTTGATAGGAAACAATATTTTTTGCACACCGTGCAAATCACCGATGCCTTGTCATAAAATTATGTTATATGCAGATGGATATAGACCTGTATTTTTATTTATTTTTTGTCTACTCCTCTACAATCTTGTTAGGTGCTTAGAAAGTCTGGTCAGACTTCTATGTTGTGGGCTCCATAATGGTAAAAAAAACCCCAACTTTGTCTCTATTTTTCTTCCCTCTTCTTAAAATCTTCCTGTTCTTCCCCACAAAATGTAGAAATGCTTGCATGGGTAAGCTCAACTCACTGTCATTGGAACCCTGTTGGGGGAAAAAACCAGATTATATGCTTCTCTCCTTCACGCATGTTCTCTCTGTAAAATCAGAGAAAATTATTTTTTTCATAGAAAGAAAGGGAGCATGTGAGTGAGTTGGGGGATAAGAGCCTGATCAAGCTGAGCATGTAGGATTTACTTATGGGAAAAGTGGGGGGGAGATGGAGTGTTTGGAGGAGGGAGAGGAGAGCATTGTGCTCTAATTGTAAAATTAAAGTAATTAGTTGGAAGAACAGAGTCTTGGGCTCTCAGCCCCAAACCAGAATAACTATTTAACATCTGTGCACCAGTATTCTACTAAACAAAGCATAGAAATTCTGTTGAAATGCATATGTAGCCCCAAATGTTGTCTTTTCTGAGTAGTTCTCAAAATTGTACTTTCTCCTCTTCTTATTATTTCCTTTTTGTGCTATCCCATAAATACCTTTTCCAGAAGATATAAATTGATGTTTCGCACTGAATTATATATGCAGAATTTTAACCTGATCATAGGTTCTTTAAATTTGTTATTCAAATTTGTTTGGAATCTTCTTTGTCTCTGTGCACAGTGAGTGAGCGATTTGAGAGTATTCAATAGTGACTTGGTATTCAAGCACGCTTGCTAATATTGGGGAAATGTTAGCNAGAAAAAGAAAAAGAAAAAGAAAAAGAAAAAGAAAAAGAAAAAGAAAAAGAAAAAGAAAGAAAAAAAGAAAAAGAAAAAGAAAAAGAAAAAAAAAGAAAAAGCTAAGGGAAACATCAAACTTCTCTGCTTAAAGGAGAAAAAAAGTGGATAGTTTATTCATTTTAACACTGGTTGAAATAAGTAACTCAAAGAACGATAAAAGAAAATCTAGTGCAGACTGTTGAAGATATTTTTGTCTTTTGTGTCTTTTTGTCTCTGCTTGTCAAAAACCTTTGTCAATTTAGGATTTTTTTTCTTATAATTGGATATAAGCTTTTAGCTCTCAATGTTTATAACAAAAAGGCTGCATGTTGAGATGATAAACTCAAACATTTGGAAGAATTACCAATGTTATCTGTTAATACTCCTTATACCCATGCTAGTTATAATACTTATTCACAGTGATATAATACTAATTCCTGGCTTCATCGGCATGGTTTTTCCACTAGTGATAGTGTTGAAGTCCTCGGGCTATACCACTGAATCAGTGAAATAATAAATGAATTAAATCTGTTGCTTTGTATGTAGGAAGTATGGTTCTTTTGCATTACATTTGGCAGGTATTTTCTGGCTTGAGAAGCGGGGCCCAGAACTTCTGAGTTCAGGCACTTCACTGGTTTCTCCTCTCACCACCTCATGGTCCTCTCTACTCCTCATCTCTTTTCCTCTCACCCCCTGCAGTTTGCAGCCCCTCACAATCATGAACATATTTCTTTAGCAAAATACACACTCTCCGTGTTGAGAAGCTGCCTTATTCTCTGGTGATCTGAAATCACTGCTAAGTGGTGTGGTCTGTGGCAAACACAAGTCAGTGCAGTGCCTCCATCCAAATTCAGGAAATAACCTGCCTTCTGCTATACACCAAGGTGGGGAACCACTTATCACCATACCAATAGATTTTCCTGCTGTTTGTTTGCATCTTCTTTATCCCTATTTCATTAAAAAGAGGAGAAAAGAGGGAAGAAGGGAAGGGAAGGGAAGGGAAGGGAAGGGACAATTCAGCTACCATGTGGAAAACAAAAGGGGAAAATTCTGGGTGCACAAAATAAATATTTTAAGGCAAATATTAAAATAAGTGATAATATTTTCTAGGGTTTTCTTTTATAAATTCCATTATAGTTAAAATAGATATGAAAATATCTCCCTGTTCATACCCTATCTGGCTGTTTATAGAGGAGTTTTTCTCACAGTAGGTGGGGAGTTGGGAGAGTAAGAAGTGAAAGCATTTATCTAAGGGGAAAAATTGTCTTGTAAAAGCTTTTAGCAAAGTGAAGAAAATGGAAGGAAAAGAGCCGGAGAGATAGCTGTTTAACTTCTGCAAGAATGTGAAAAAGAGAAAATGGCTCTAAGGACGTATTTTTTTTTATTTTCTTTCTTTATTTCTGCAAAATAAACTGAATGTACCTACTTCAGCCATATTCATGGCATAAACTAGTATGTAGTATGTTAAATATGAGCCCTCAAGGAATTTAACAGAACACACTCTTACTGTGTTTTGTTTTTTTTCTGAGTGCTCAACAGACTAGAGGATCTGCACACAGCTTCACTTATGAAACTTTAATAGTTCATCAATAAAAAAAAAACCTTTATTAATTTCAATATTTATTTATGCAGATATATTGTTTTCTGATTTTTGTACAAAGTTAGGGAACTTCTTGGGAAACCCTGAAGAAATTTATATTTTAGATATTAACTAAATTGATATCTTAAACTCTTAAAAACTCATTTGGCTATGAATTTCCCTCTTAGAGTAAGACTGCTACAAGGCAAGAGAGCACTTGATGAATTACTATTTGTTGTGATTTAATAAATGTTTATATAATTCACTGATACTGTCAGTAAATTTTCGTAGGAAGTGGTAGCCTGGAAGATTTTCGTGTCCTCTACCTTAAAAACCAGAGCCCAAATCCCCTTTACTGCTTTAGCTATACAGTGATGTGTGATCTTTTATCCATGACCCAAAATTTCCATTTTGATCTGGCAGTAGCCAAAAATTGCAGCATGTTCAAAGTCAACTATCAGGAAACCCATACAATGCATACATTAGATCCTCAAAGCCAGTGACTGTGCTACAGGTCTGCTACTAATCTGCAGTATTTACTTGGATATATAAACAGCCCTGGGCAATAAAACATTTACTTGGGGAAATGCACAGTAACCTCATTTCTGCAATAGCACGTCTTTTTATGTGCCACATAAGTGACACAAAACTTGTTGATACAAGTTTCAGCAGTAAGAAAATTTCTTCCTTGTAGGTTTACCATTAAGCTACAGCTTAATGGTCTAGGTCTAGGAGTCTAAATGTGTAGTTATTTCTACCTTGTACATCCATCTTGTCACTTTTTAACATAAAAAAAATTTCAACAGAGGACAAGGGCTTAAATTATTCTCTAAAATGAGAAGGAGATAGTAGTTAAACTTTAACACCTTAAAGTGAAGTTAACATGTTTAAGCTTTGTACTATTATTGTATTACAGAATACAATTAAGACTGAGAAATACTAAAAAAAATCCTAATTAACTTTTAAAAGAACTGAGAGAGATCAAAACCAGAGCCATTTTTTGGGGTCAGCCAGACTGAGACGCTTACTGTCTCTTTTTTCTGTGGTGTTTAGACTGTGTTCCAAGCACATCTCCTCTCCACCACAATGGCAGCTCCTATCCAGACACTCTGTCTTCTGCCTCAAAATTGTTTTTCTTCCTGGTGACAGATCTTAGCTGAGCTAACAGTTCTGGCATGGCCTTACTTTACTTCTCTGCCTCCGCATTTTTACTCTTTAAGCAGTCATGGCCACATGTCAGGCTGATGGAGCAGAATATGCCTGGCTGGCCTCCCTCCCGGTTCCCTACTGCTCCAGATCTCGTGTTTGTTCCCTCACCAGCCTCCTCTCTACCACAAGCTGGCCTGTTCACAGCCCATGAAGATGCTGAACAACCCCTTGTTTGAACAATATGATCTTCTCAGAATTGGCCTCCCTGGGATTGCAAACACCAAAAAAGGAGTAGGTGGTTTTGCTGTTATCTGTATTAACTTTATCTCTGCTTGCTGTTACACCTTATCTCCTTCCCTCCCTTTTTCCCTCCCTTTTTCCCCCCCATGCCTCTATCTCAGTCCCTTTGTCTTCCTTATTCACTTCCTTCCTCAAGTGGGAGTCTGATCACGGCTTTTCTTTCCAGCTGGTCACTATCACATACAAGAGAGATCTCATCTGTGATTTTTTGATCTGAGTACCTGAAACACAAGATTTGGGTAGTAGGGTAGATAATAACCTTTAGGTTCTTTTTTCCCCTGCTAGGAATCAGACTTGGAACGGTTTGCTTGGAAGTGGGCTTTGAAATGACTAGGGGGTCTTTTCATTGCGTATTGACAGGCATAAGTTTAAGACTATTTCCAAAGCTGTAAGCTGTGCCTAGAAGCCTAGGCTTTAGGTGGCTAGATATTTGCAGTTTAAAACATGATTTCAGCAGACAGTTTTATAGCTAATACTCTTATGTTCAAATACATCGTGTTGGGAGTGATAGGAAGAGTGGAGTTACAAATTTTAAGGAAAAATAATATGCACATCAAGTTTTAACACACCCCATGGTGGGTTTATTTGTAAATGGGGCAAAATTAATCATCCTCCCCTTCTTTAAATCTTGCTCTATTTTATTGTTCCTCTCCTCTATATTTTATTATGGAGAATGAGTGGCTTCATTTGAGGTACTAAAAACTTGTATTGAATAATGAAAAGAAAAGAATTCATCATTGCTTGGCAGGATATATTGTTGCCGGGAAACGAGTCACATGCAAATATTTGATAGCACATACGAGATAGATGCTGATTTTTTTCAGCCCATTTCAGAATTCTGTTTCTCCTAGAAGAGAACATGTATCTGTTCACTCCTTTCTTCTCTTGTGCTGGGAATGAGAGTTGAAGTTTCCTGCTTTTCCTCAGAGGAAATAAAAGAATGAGGTTGGGGAATAGTATTAGGTTACCGTTGCAAGTGGAAGCAAGCTGGGGCAGACTATGATGGATTAAAAACAAGTGAGAATCAGTGAAAAACAGAAAAGCACCATAATGGGAACAGAAGGAGAAATAAAGAAATATCCTCAGCAATCTGAAGAGAGTTAGAGCTAAAAAACACAGATCCAACAATTTCCAGATCCCTAACAGTCTTTTTATTTTAAAATTTCAAATCAGCTATTATGGTAATCAGTCACTTCATAATGGTGATAAGTGCTATTTTGTTTGACCCTCAATCAAAGGCACTCTGACTCAAAGCATCAGAGCTGAGTAATAAGTTTAGTCTTCTTAATGTTGCCTTGAACTCTAGTAAGACCTATGAAATTATCAGATCATGAGGGGGTTATCATGTTCTTTTTTTGTGAACTTCAGTATGTGCTTACATTTCTCAGCTTTGAAATACCTGTTTTATTAGCACTTTTATATATAACATTGCCCTAAGAATTTTACATATGGATCACCCATACACAATAAAAAGCCTTTCTTGGTATTCCGTCAAGGTATGCACATACACAAAAAAGCTTTCCTTGAGAGTAAGGTGTCCAGGCTTTTGCAGTATGTATCCAAAAGAAAGCTAAAAAAAAATCCAAAGAAAATCTTTGGGTGGAAAGACGGTGAAATCAGTACCATACGAGAAACTGATTTCATGGTTTCTGAAGATTCATTCATGTTCATCTGTCAATTGGCATACATTTCTTAACTGCAGGTAACTCTAATGGGAAAAATTTGATTTTGAATGCATACTGATAGAGAGGTTTGAATCACATTTAATTTGGGGACTAAGCAAAATCATTAGGAGAAAAAGAACATTCCTGACCTGGGATATTTTTCAGATGAACTAAATTGGATTTGCAAATCACATGATATCCAGTAATGTGTCTACTCAAGCAAGAATACAGCAGGAAAAATGCTCTTTGTTCTCAAGATTAAAAAATGTATTTTGCTTTTCATAGGTCGTGACTGTCATGCTCTATTTCCTGACATTAACACCCTTTTTGTCCTCTTCATTAATAGTGAGATAAGCCAGCATGCTATGTTGGCAATTAAAACCTGAAATCACAGTACCACTTATTCTTGGTGTCATGTGAATGTTCATTTTCTCCCTTGACATTTCTTCTATATAATTATTTTCACGAATTTTGAAATTGAAATTCAAAGCAAAAAAATATTAGTACACAACTCACTTAGAAGCACAAGGATTTCAACACTTTTGGCCAGTNGTTGAGTAATAGGAGAATTTTTCTTTTTTTTTTCCATTTTCAAAGTTGTAGTTATTTTTATGATTTTATGAATAATCAAGAGAGGTCAGAGAATTATTTAAGAAGAGAGGTATTTTTGGTTTATATAACTTCAGACAGCTTGTAAGTGTCGTAAGAAAAAAAAATATCATCTCAAATCTTCTATGTGACAGTGGTGTTGGAATTAATTGCATGAAGAAAGAATGAAAAAAAATTATCAATAATGACAGAAGTTTTTGACCTACTGGTGGCACAGGGAAGACTTTATGGTAAAACTTAATGTTTATTTTTTTTTGGTTGACCTTATGTACTCTATCTACTAAATTCAGAAGTCTTCTTTAAACAAAGGTTTTGGAAATATACCCCATATTATATAATCTTAGGAAACTAAGATTATATATTTTTTATTTATGGTTTATCATGAACCCTTCATATGAAAAGTAGAATTGATTTGGATAAAAACCCACTTTTTCGAAAATAGGAAAACACAAAAAAAGCACTTAAAGAGAAAAAAATTTAGGAAAGATGAGCAGTGTTTTATTCTATCTTTTTTGAGATGAGATCCTTCTGAGTATTGGAAAGGAGAATATGTGCTAGAAATTTATTATAAAATGATAGATGAATTTTACCATTTGGTACAGTGTTGGCAAGATATAGTATATATTCCAGAATTATCTACAATTATCTTTAAAGCCTGTAAGAAAGACGGAGATAAACCTTTTAGCAGGGCCTGTTGTGATAGTATTAGATGTAATGGTTTTAAACTGAAGGAGAGTTGATTTAGATGAGATAGGAAGAAACATTTTACAATGAAGATGGTAAAACACTGGCACAGTGGTGGTAGATTCCCCATGCCTGGAAATATTCAAGGTTGAATTGGATGGGGCTCTGAGCAACCTGATCTAGTGGAAGGTGTCCCTGGTTATTGCAGAAGGGTTTGGCCTTAGATGATCTTGGAAAGGTCTCTTTCAATTGGAACTGTTCTGTGATTTTAGGATTCTATAAAGCAAAGACTACTGAGACCTCTCTGTGCAGAACCTTTCCTTGCTCCTGTTAGCTCTGAAGATACTGGGGAGATAGAGCATTCCATAGATGGGTTACATGTGTTGTATGAATTGCTGCATACCTCAAGGCTTATTGCCATGATGTGAAATTCCAAGTCCATTCCCTCTTCTAGCTGCCAAGTAGATTAGGACTCCACAGCATGGCATAATCAGCTTCTGGTCATGAGCTGTGTAGTGTGTACATCACACTACTGGTCCCATGGGGACAAGGAAAAGAAGAAAAAAGGCAGCACTCATCCCTTCTTTTTAATCTTACCATTCCCTACTCAGCTGGTGACTCCTTCTTCTGTAGACTTTTGCTCTCCCCTGCTTGGCATGCATGGCAAAACCTTCAGGTAGAATAAAGGTTGTCTTTACTCTGATGAGGTCTTTCTACGGTCAAGTCCAGCTCTGTGTTTAAGAGTTTGACGTGGTGTCTCTGCAGGGAATGCTACACATGTAGGGTGAATGAATCAATGAACTCTCTAGAGTCTGGCTCATACAAACTGTGTGAAAGTGAACAATCTTGGTAGAAAAAGCCTATGAAAGTCAGTAAGCATGAATATTGGTGCTCTACAGTGCTGAGCTCTCATATTTCTCATTTGTCTATTGCCATTGTTAACTAAAATATTTAATGTACTGTAACAGCATATGTGATATTAAAAATTAATTGTGGTGTTAACAAAGGAATTTCTAGAGAAAGCTTGCAACAAGAGCAAAAACTCTCCATATTGTTTCAAAGTGAAGCTTTCTCTTGTAATTTTAAGTTTCAGATGTCAGTATTTTACAGTTAAATTTTGCTTTGTTAAAACAAAGGCCTCTATCCCGACTTTTAATTGACTTTCCTTTATAGGTACTTTGGAATTACATCTCTTCTTCAAAAAAGAAACTATGTGTAGGGATAAACACCCAGACCTGTGCATTCAGCAATTTCTTTTTGTTTTTTTCAAGTTTTATTTTGTATGTTTTGTTTTGTTTTATTTTAAATTAATTTCTTAAGTAGAGCAAAAAATGGATTATTTTAGTACATTGTTACAATTACACTTTGTCAGGAAGTCATTAGTTGTTTCAAAAATGTTTTGCTGCTTCTAGACTGGCCTATGACTTTTCACATTAGATCCAAGTCCCTTATCATCTTCCTAGGGAAAAAAGAGAAGGGTCTGCCAAAGACGTTTCAACAAATTCTACCAATGACATAATCATAATCTCACTGGGTAATGGAAGTTTGGAAAAGTGTCAGGACTCCCATAAGTGAGGTCAGCAATGATGAAGTGTGGAGCTTGATAGAGGAAGTTTGTAAAAGCTGTTGAGTCTTACTATATGATTCCTACCATGTTCTGCCCTGCCTCGTGTCTTCCTAGAATAGCCAGGTGATTAGGGCACTAACCCCCGGTGTTGAAACCCAAAATTCAATGAATACTTAATACAATTTATACAAAATAGAGCTGCTCTAATAGTTGAGATTGAAAGTGTTCCATCAAGAGTAATGGATAGCCTTGAGGGCTTACTGGGAAGAGGTTGAAGCTGAAATCTTAGTTCTAATTCCAGGGGAACAGAGCCTGAATATGGGTCTTCTCCCTGCAGGAGATGCCCCTTTAGCTGTGCCCCCGGTTATTCTGATATGTATAATATAGTCTTCCTAGAACAAGAAGTCTATGCTTGCTGCAACACATATATTCTCTCCTGCATGTTTTGGTGTGAATGAATTGCCATTTTTCCAATGAAAGGTTACAAATGGGAAACCTGGGCACATTAAACTGAAAGACTACTCAGGATGAGAAAAATGCCATCATAAGGCAACTGCAGGGAAGACATCATATTCTATCCTCTGTCTTCTCTACCTTTTCAATACCTGTATAATGATGCAGCTGACTGCCTGCTAACAACAAGGTAAATTGACATTGCCTGTCTCAAGATATATTTCTTGATGGGATCCTTTTTTTATAAGTAACCTTGTACCTCCCCTAAGTTTTTTTTTTTTTTCTCTGGCTTTGGTAATTTTCTTTCCCCTCTCTGAGGTAATCCATTTTTACTGCTCAGTTTCATTTCCTGCATTGTCTCTGATGTTATGCCTCTCCTCAGTTGCATGTCGCCTTTCTTTCCTTCTCCGTCAGGAATGTTACTGCCTGTCAAACACAAGTCCCTTTTTTTTACAAGAAATCTCATTTTTAATGTGTAATTAGTGAGAATTCTGATGTTTGTCTTTTTACTTCTGGTTATAAAGGAGATCAGAAAGGAAAATAATCAAAAGAACGGTGAACTGGTAAAGGCCGGAACACTCAAAACTTTGTTCAAGGATGTTCTAATGTGTAGGGGACATTTTTTCTGACTCCATGAAATGGAATTCCTATCATCTTGAAATCTGCAGTTCATTGGGCTCCTTGTTTTGTACAGTTCTTTGCAGAAAGATTTTAAATCACGCTGATAGCCTGAAAGTAAGTAATTGCTTTCTGGGAGCATTAGCTCTATTTAACTCATGTACTTTTGATACTTCCCACGTGCTACTGGTAAAGGGCAGAAATAGATAATCATTTTCACAGACATACTGGAAAACACTGTGGGAGCATCTTTGTATATTTTAACAGCCTAAATTTCATTATTAATGCTGAGAATTCTGTCACTTTTGATATGAAATTTTATGTGGATCACTTTTTTTTGCCATGATTGACAGAAGATTCTTGCCTGGAACCAGCTGTTTTCTTACTGTGCATCATAGAAAAAGCATCTGAGATGGGCCTTGGCTATCACATTTTCATTTGATGTGCACTCGCATATACATGTGCACATTACACAAAGAACAGAAGAGCTCACAGCAGCCCCAAAACGGCATCTGTTCTTTATAGTGAGATAAAGAAACTGCAGAAGGTTTGTTGAAACTTGCTGATGCTTGTTGTCACTTAGCAGGAAGTGTTTAGGAGTTTGTGAAGAACAAAATTACAATTTGTCAAATGTTGCAAACCTCCAAGTGCTCACATATTATTTGATTACACTGTTGCTATAAATAGGCTTTCACTTTGGAGGATTACAAAACGACCAACTTTCTGTTCAGTAAAATATTAGAATTTTAGTCTTTTCTCTCCTTTATATTTTTCCCTTTGTATTTTTTCAGAATATAAACAATGAAGTTGCCGTTGATAGTATCCTACAGTATACTTTTGCCAGCACACATTAACATGTGAAATCCAGACATTATTTAGCTTTCTGTAGGATGACATGACAAACCTTGCACTATGATGAGATGATTTTCACATATGGTGTTAGAGTCTTCCATACTGGCTAGTAGTACCTCACCTTCTAGTTCTCCCTGAAGTGATGAAAAATATCAAAATGTAAAGCTTGTATCTAAGGTCATTTGGTTCAACAGTAGTAATTTAAATTTTTGGGATCTTTTTCCATTTGGGCCAACATAATCATCCACGAAAATCTCAATTTGTCATCTTCACTTGTGGTTCCATGGAATAAGACAAATATTTCTCCTATGGCTACAGCTGCCAGTAAGGAATGTCTGTGATAGGTGGAAGGGCTTTTGACTTCGGGAAAAACCTCATGTGACTCCAACTACATTTAGGAAGGAAGCTCTGCAAATAAAGAATGAGTGCATCATTACATAGCTTTGGTAAAGATGTCTTCTATATATACACAAACGAAGTTAATTCAGCTACTAAAGAGGATGTGAATCCCTTTGAGAGCAGAAAATGGAGACAACAGTATTTTCCAGAGCTAAACACATACATACAGGCTACAGACACAATCAAGAGTTGTAAGCTGAGTTTATAAACATGATGGAAAGACAGTGTTGTACAGGACACCTGAACAAGGGATTATCTGTCAGGGATACCCTTATCTACTCCCCTACCGTTAGTTGAGCTGTCAGAAAGGTCAAGATATAGCTAAAGTTGGAGGTGTGGCCACAAGGTACTGCTTATGAATGATTGCAGAGATCTGTCATTGAATAATGGACTACCACAGGTGAATTTTTGAGTGCTGGTAATTAAGTTAGACCACTTGAGATGCAGATCAGGTGCAGACTCTTTTCTTAACCCTTGTCTCAGGTTCTACAAATGGGAATACACACTAGTGAAGGCTTTTAACCTCTGGACTGAGTGATAAGGCAGCTCACCAAGGCATGTGACCTGGAGCATGCCTTTTGCCAAGACAATGTGAATGGGAGGGCTGCAATCTTCTAAGTGCTTTTTCTAAAGCCACCCTTGATTTTGGCAAGCCATTCACCATTGCCCATAACAGCCAGCTGTAATTCGGTCTTTTTTACCTTAAAAATTAATGGGTTGGATGGAGGCAAAAACTGTCACTGCATTACTGACTAGCCGTGTCTGCCTTCAGTTGAGCTTTTGTCAGAAATGGAATAAAGGTAATCAAAAGTTTTTATTTTCTGGAGAATGGAAAACAGGCTTTCAGGACAAGATGAATGATTAGAAAACCTTCTTTTACCTCTTTGACTTCTCAGAGTTTTCAGGTGATTCTTCATTACAAAGTCACTTTGGATCAAGCACGTAAATTAAGTTCATCAGCATCTTACTCCAGTTTATAAAATGGAAGGTGAGTTACTCAATGCCACTTTTATTTCTCACTGACTGTAGAAATGGCTGAAATCACTTTCCAGAGTAACTGAGGAAAAGCTGTGTAAAGCTCTTTGTGAAGAGCTACCTGCTTTCTACAGGAAAGCAATCATAGAGAACTGGAGGGATAACACTGATTTTCCTTTCTCCTTCTTCTATGCAATCTACAGGCTCAGCAAAGAGGCAATAGAGACTGTAGGGACTAAAGGAGAAATGGGGTAACAAGACATACATGAAGTAAAAGATATAAAAAGGACAATATTTATATATTGTTTATTTAGATTTGTTTAAAATCTAAGTGTTTGAATTTTCGATTTCCTCCTAATATCAGAAAATTTCCAAAGAAACACATTAAGTGGGAGGTCTAAATAACGGGAAAATGGGAAACTATACACCTGCCTTGCACAGACAAATAGGGCCAGTTTGGCCTTTAGTAGCTCCCTAGTGTCAGACAACAGTATATTCTCTGTCAGACAGCAGTATATTCTCTGATGTACTGAAGGATTTTCCCGTCACTGTTAAAGAGAACCTTTTAAAGCTGCTATTTTAAACTTGCTGATTGTGTTAAATTTTGGAACATGCTTTCCGAATACCAAAGGTTATTTCCGAAAATACACCTTTATTAGGTTAGGTTATTTTCTGAAAATACTCGTTTTACTTACATTGCATTGGATTGTATGTTTGTACAGGGTTTCTATAGGGCATTAAATTTTAACCTCGTTCTGTGACATGCTTTCTGGTGTCAGCACTTACCTTCTCCCAAGAAGCTGCTGAAGTTCACAACCAAAGTAAAAGCAGAAATATGGCTGAACATTTTAAGTGCCTATGGGAAAAAACCCTTTGCCTCCAGGCAAGGATATATGTCATTGAGTTTGAAAGTGTGATAAATCAAAAAGAAAAGGAAGGAAAGTGAGTGCCCAGACCTGAGTCATGTCAACATAAACCATTTTTGACTTAATCCTGACTGGGCAACCCTCCCTCAAGCCAATATAAACCAATTTAAAGTTGCCATAAACTTGTCCTTTGTCAATGAGCTAAACCAAAATGAGACATATCACGAAAGTAAAGGAATTGGAGCAAAAAGTGAGCCAAGTCTGTATGATAGCAGGGATATTTTCAGTTTAGAATTCATTTTCCTGTGGGCATATACTGCTTGAACTGTTCCTGATAATCAGACTGCCAAACTTTGCTTTACAGTTGAGATTGTGCCAAGGGAGCTAGACCAATAGCTATATGGAAGTTCAGGAAACTCACAAATTGTAATGTAATGTGTGTGTTTGTTTTTTTACTTCACAGCACTAGAAATTGACTTACTGCAAGACAAGTAAGGTAATGCAATTGTAAGGATCGTGTAAAGGATATGGCTTAGAAAAGATACGCAAATCATTGCCCTTTTATTTCTTTCTGATCTGTCTGCTTAATGACTGAAGTACAATCAATGGCTGTTGATAACCTAATTAGAAATAAGATGGTACAGTACTTGCATTTTGGGATTGCTAGTAGTTTTATTTAGCTCGTTATTCTTACTAACTGAATGTTTTTACATACACTGTGTGCAAGTTTTATATCTGTATTGGGACATGTTTGTAAAAATTGAGTGCAGTTAAATATGTTCTATAAAGTTCTCATTGTTGTCAAGAATTACTGTACAGGTTTTGCAAGAAAATATACTAACTCTATCCTAGAATATAAATTTTTTAAGTTAAAAGTACTTGGAACTGGAAGACTTGAATAGAAATACAGAAGTCTCAGACTGGGAGTAATTTTTGTTCCAACTGTGTTGTTTATAAAATTCAAGTTTTGCCAGTTAATGATTTTTTTAAAATAAATCTTCTAATTAAAAAACTGTGAAGATGATATTACAATGTGTTATGTGTTTATTTGTCACAAATTGTGCTATATTGTCTTGAAGATTCAGTTAAAAACTTCAACTAATTAATATTAGAAAAATATATCTGGATGATTCAGAAACTTGTTCCATGGCATGATGGTCAATATTAAACCCTTATTTAAAAAAAGGAAATTAAGTACACCATAAAAATGGGACTAGTGTCTCTTTACCTATAATAGTTTAGAACTATGCTAATATTTTGCAGTCTTGTCTGGTACATCAAAATACTTTTCTGTGGCAGTTCAGGACATAGTTTAGTGATGGCTTGGTAGTTTGAGGGGGTAAAAAAACACCAAAACAGGATTTTTTAAAATAAATATTGAGACTAAGACTACATCCAAGTGTGCAACTCCTATTAACCTCAGTTCTGTTGTGGACTGAGCGCAGGGCAGTGCCTAACCTCTTACTGTCACTATGGAATGGTGGTGGTGTTAGGTGCTGGTTCAGTCAAGGGCCTTCCAGCATTTCCTCTGGAATTATACCTGGTCTATAAAACACACTCCACTGCAGGTTGATGTGCTGTCTACCTTCCGAGGAGTGATTACTATCACTTGAATGATCTGCTGATAATGGGGATGTATCTTTTATGTGTGTAATGGGTCTGAAAGAAACAGGCCTATGGAAATTGCACCACATCTGCAGAGAGCAGCAGGCACTCCATGGAGTACCTGAATGCTTCCCAAGATCCTTGGGCGCTGTTATTATGCATGAAGAATATTAATAGTCTTCATATGAGGAAGTCTGTGTAATCACCTTCATTAACCAAAGAAAAATCAGATACGCCAAATCTGANTTTTTTTTTTTTTTTTCACATTTGCTAAAGGTTGGTTAATTCTGGCACAACATTACAGAGCCCAGTTTGACTCTTATCAGCTCCGTTCATAGGCTTTTCCTAGGCCTGTACAAGAGCTGTGCACAGCAAGGGTGAGCTAAGGATAGAGGAACAAACCTTAATGCTGAGTTTCCTGGCTGCTCTTAAAGCAGTAGTGTTGTTTCAACATCCTTTCCTACTTCATAAGCATGCAGCCACAGACAGACATATAAATATGTCTGTCTTTGATAAATAAAAATCCTAACAGCTGTGTGAATCCTTGCCAAGATAGTTATGAGCTGGTCAGCATATATTGTTTGCTCTTGGAAATGGTGCCTTAGAGAACACTCGACTGTTTCACTGCTTTATAAATAGATGGATCTGGCATTTCTGCAATCATCTGCAGAAGATGGAGATAAATCGATAAAATTAAGCATAGATCATGTTTCAGAATCTTCTAGATGATATAAGTTGATCCCTCAGCATGTTCATTCCTGTCATTATCTTTTCTGATCTTTTGTGTCATTTTGGTTCGATAAGAGCAGCAGAGATGAAAGATGTTCTAGTGCTGTGGGTGCTGGCCTGAGACCTCAGAGACCCCAGATCAGTTTCCTTTTCTGCCAAAGACTTTGTAAGTGACCTTGGACAAGTTTCTTAGTCTGGTTGACACCAAAAAACCACTTAGGAACCTAAAGTGTAACTCAAGCTTAATTTAGGCATCCTTGTTCAGGGAAATGCTCTGTGAGAACTCAGCCAGCCTAGGTGCCTGAGAGGAGATGTAAGTTGGCTTTGTCTAGGAAAGAAAAGATAAAAAAAGATAATTTAAATGTATTCAAAAGCACCACTGTGCTCAGCTGAGTTGAGAATAGAAGTAGGCTCATTTGGAGTCTATTTAGAAATGACATTTTCAGTTATGTCTAAAAATCCTGATCTGCTAGGTGTCCTCTGAGTGCTTGCCATGTGCAGACAGCCTTGAGTTCAGCACAAACGTGATAGTTTTGGCAACATATATGTGTATATTTTACAAGCTTGAAAGAAGAGCGACCTGTCATCCACCACTTGTACATCGTTCCGGTGGATATAATGCTATAAGTGGAAGGAAATGGTCCGTGCATCATTTTGGCTACTAAAAATGAAACATTGTGCCTTGTAATTTTCCTTTCCCTTGTTCTTCCCTTTGTTTGCTAACAGGGACTATTTTGAATGTTTCAGTTCATGAATAGCCAAGTGTCTTAGGATCATACTAATGAGACTAGTGGTTTCTCCCTACTGGATTGTGTCACAGAATCACTTTCTTCCCTGCCTTGTATGCTCCTTTCAGCATGTGGCATTTAAAATTTACTATCTCTTACTGTGGTCTGCTCTGGGAAGAGAGTAGATAACTGCTGTCGTTATGGTGAAAGCAGTGTTTTTGTGCAGAAAGGGCAGTCAGGGTTCACAAAAGGAGAAATTGCACTTGTATATGGATAAGACTCACAATAGCAAAGCCTGTGGTTAGAAGGTAGAACTCTTGGTTCTGCTTTCTGTTTCCACAAAAAAAATATTCATCCATTTTACCCAATGACTGCAGTTCAGCACAGGGAAACAGACCCTTAGTAGGGACGGCTTTATCACAATTCTTTTTAGGTTAGACCCAGTTCTTGTTAGTACTTCTGGTTGTACTTCTCTACTGCTCTCTGACGTGAACTTTGGGGACAGAGTTCATATTTAGACTATGTGTATTACTCATAAGTGTACCGGAGCCCTCACTGCTTCCCTCTCAAGACCACAGACTGTATTTGCTATATTTAGCCAAATCTTGGTTTACCTGCTCCTTTTCCTGGTGGGTCATCCTATGCAATGTCCTTTTCCTTTTTTCCTTTACTGTTACTTTGGTAATTAAGAACTTTTAAAAGTCTGAGACATGAGTTTCAATTCTTCAGATTTAGGAGGGCTTAAAGTCTAAATCTTCCTCTTTCCAGGTAGATGTGCTCTAAATATTTGCCTGCAAATCTCGTTCTATCCTCTTCTACCTTTTTAAAAATTCCTTGTTCTGTATCTTAGTATTTGCTTCAGGGGTCCTAGTCTAGCCACAGATTTGCAGCTCTGATCCTGCAGAGATACCAAACTCACAGATATCTTTAGGTAGAGGAGGCAGGATTTGAGGAAACTTTCAAATTCAGTGCTTTGTGCCTGTGAATCCTGTTTTAAAAGATAGTTTTGTTTCTCATGTCAAAAGCCTGATTCTGGGAACTATATATTAGGGCTGGGTACTGAGTTATATTTATATTCCTCTGTCTCAGAGATTTTGTTTTGTAAAATGAGAATGGGATAACTTGCACTAACAGTAACGGCGTGACTGTCTTTTGAGACAGGACAGTGCAATTCAAGCACTATATGCTCCTTGGATACCAGAGTAGCAGTACAGACAGTAAAAAGGAAGGATCGTCCATTCAAATTGAAAGAGCTGAATTTAGCTTACACTATAAAACAGAAGCCCATTCTCTCTCCTTCCAAGCATTTCTTGGTCTAATATGGGATAAACAGAAATCAATCTAATTCCAGTGTACAGAAAACTGTTTACTGCATGAGCCTTATAAGTGATCTCAAAATAATGAACTGTTCTGAACAGATATTTCCAAAGCTCTTCTTTCTGACCACCATGGTTTCTTAAGTCCCTGGTCTCCCTGATAGTACCATTTTTCTATTGTGTGGTGTGTTCTTTTAGATACATTTATGTCACAGTCATTGCCATTTATATTCAGAGAATTGCATGAGTACTGAACTTATGGCCAGGTACCTGCAGCAGTATGGAATCGAGGGTGAGTTTCAATATCTGTGTGCTTATAAAACTTTCTGACTGCAGTTTTCAGGTGGCCTTGAACTCCAGTTCGCTGAGATGCATTTATAATAAACTCATGGGGCATATTTGTCTATCTTTGCTTAGCCACTGTGGTTGCTTCAGACTATTAATACCATTTGAGGTGGGTCCCTTGTCAAGTAGGATTNACATTTTAATAACACACTTGCTCATAATGGAACAACTTATACATGCAGATAGACTTTGACATTAAACTGGACAAAAGATCAGAAAGCAATCTTTGGGGAACAAGGCTGTACTGGCAGGAATGGCTCATCTAACAGACATTTTCCATTTGTAATGTCCATGAATCACAATTCCAATCCACATATCTTAAACAACAGTATTTCTGAACAACTTGGCAAATGTATGCTGAAACTGAAATTCATCTCATTATGAATATCACTTAAGGTGATTTCAAGATTGATTCACATGAGAGAACAGAAAATAATTTCCTTCCAAATTGTATTCTAGCCAAAACACTATGGTCCTGCATCAACATAACAAAAGTTACTAGTCTTACGGAAATTTAGGAATGAAGGTTGGTATATGTGGAACATTTTTTCTGTTCCTCTTTATTTTCTAAGAAATTCTTTTTATATGAAAATGTGTATATGATATTTTATTCTTGGTGCATAGTTTATTTGGATTTGAAGATAAATACCCTCAAATCATCATATAAATATTAGACACCTTATTTCTCATAATTTTTGATCCATAATTTAACTATAATACTACAGAAAGCATGAAATTTTTTAAGCTATAAAAGGGTTGGGCACAATGTCTAGAACTTCTCGCCTATATGTGCACAACTGCAGAATATATATCAGACTCAATACACATTGTTTCTGTGTCTTTATACTCAATGGAGGAAGAAATATATTTGCAGGGTACTTGGATCATCTGACCAATTTTAAGCAATACCCTTACAACTAAAGAGTTGCTGTCTAAAAATTGCTCTTTCAGTGGAGGCTGTAAAAGCAGTTCAGGCAACTGGCTAGAAGCAATATGCAAAATCAGGTAAGATGGGATGCCTTCTATTCCCAAATCTTGGTGCTTTTGCAGAAGACTTGCAGCTCATGAACTTGTGAAATAGAGAGGCTTTATATGCTAAGTGTCCTCTGAAGCAAATAGAAAGCCTAAGTGATGAGGGTATATGCCATAATGACACCACAGTCATAAGGCTGTGCCTTAAAGACACAGTTTCTTCTGTAGCTTCTTCAATGGTGATCTCAGTTTATATTACAGATGAGATTAACCTTCTCCTTGGAACAGAGGTCTGGAATAGATCTTCAACTGGTGCAAACCATGGTGAGGCTCCTTTTGAATGCGTTGGAGTGATGGTACTTACCTTGGCTGAGGGTATGTTCCATCTGTTGTTGTTTAACTGTAGACAGAATGACATCTCTTTGTTTGACAGCTACCAGAGAGATAATCATAGCAGGCATATCTCTCTCTGGAGATGGAACTGTGCCCAGGCTATCAGTATTCAGATATATCATCAGATTAGCTTTGAGCTTGGAAGCATGGAGTTGCATTCTGTAGATTTTCTTTCTCCCAGTACTGTACAAGTTGGGATTTTTTTTTTCTTCCAAAACTTTAAAATAGATTAATTTGTTTTGAGGCTAATTTCATCCTTGAACTTTATGATTCCTGCTTTTAATAATTCACGTATAAAACAAAGTGAATCATTAGCCTGATCTCAGCTGTGTTGAGATATGTTACTTTTTTTAGCAGCAATTGCAATTATTTCTGTTGTGTGGTCACAATGGTTCAGTCCTGTGCTCCAAATTATTGATCCAATTGGGCCACAGTTCCTCTCTGAGTTTTCATAATCGTTTTTCAATTTCATATGCAGATATTCTACTGCCAGTAAAGACTTTTCAAGGCTCCTGGCATTTATTTT
>VWZT01001834.1:0-10145 GCA_013397055.1 Pachycephala philippinensis | reverse complement strand
CTCTGCTGCTGGGAGAGGGAAGCTGCTTCCTCCCAGTGCTCTGTTCCTGCCCTCACACAGCAGAGATTTGGCCATCCCTCAAATCCCAGACCTGGCTGCTCCTTCTCCCCAGCCCTCCCCTGGTACCTGTGGAGGTTTGGAACGTGCTCTTGGGGGAGGTGGGGGGGTCCAGCCTCTGTCTGTACGGTTCTGTTTGTTTACTGATGTCTTTCAACATTAAAGAAGAAGCAGTATTTTTCTTACCTGACCTGTTGTTCGTCTCTTTAATCCCCACACCTTTTTGGCTCCTGTTCTCCCAAGGCACCAGCACGACCCTGGCAGGGTAGTGTCATCCACTGGCTGAAGGAATGGAGGGAATTCTTCTCCTCAGAGTAAATGTTGGTGAGTTTTTGGCATCACTGCACATGAGGAGAGCACCCTGAACTCCCTTTCAAGAGGCCGGGTGGGGTGGACACTCCTTTGTGCCTCTCAGTCCAGCAAAAGCTGTGCAGGAAGCTGCAGAGCTGATGCAGGAAATCTTTCCTGCAGTTATTTTAACATGATTTCTCTGAGTTGTCCATAACAGCCTCTGCACTTTGCACTCTCACTGTCCCAAAGCTCTTTGGGGGATTGTTGTGGTTCTTGTCACTCAAACATGAAGCAGGCAGTAAGTCAGGGTTGCTCCCAGAGAAATCCCACAGAAATAAACTGGGATAGAATCAGAGTGGGGGTGGAGAAGGAGGAGCAAAGGTCTGACACAGCTCCTGTGTGAGGAAGGATTTGGTGGATCAGGATCCTTCAGCTGAGGAGGGAGAACTGAGCTGGGAAAGGCATCAGAGTGTCACAACCACGAGTGTCAGGGTTTCTTCAGGTATTGGAGGAGCAGGGACTACAAAAGCTGGGATTTCACCAGGGTGTGGAGTGCCAGGACACAGGGAATGGCTTCCCACTGCCAGAGGGCAGGGATGGATGGGATATTGGGAAGGAATTGTTGGCTGTGAGGGTGGGAGGCCCTGGCACAGGGTGCCCAGAGCAGCTGTGGCTGCCCCTGGATCCCTGGCAGTGTCCAAGGCCAGGCTGGATGGGGCTTGGAGCAGCCTGGGACAGTGGAAGGTGTCCCTGCCATGGGATGGGATTTAAGGTCCTTCAACCCAAACCATTCTGTGATTTTATCAAATGAAACTACCAAGGAGCAGCTCAAAGATGGCTTTGAACAAAAAATCACACAAGGTTTCGTCACCAGGGACTGGGAATATGGTTTCAGAAAGGGTCTGGGGTGAAAGAAGAATCTATGTTAGTGCAAGGACACTTCTGGGTACAAACTGTGGGTGAATTCTCTGGAGAGAACCCTGGGCTTGTGCCTTTCCTGCATTTTTTTGGCCACTGGGCTCCATGGACCTTGCTGTGCTCCCTGTTTGATCAGCTGCGTTTGTTCCTGGTGTTCTGCAGCTGGGAAAATTGGAATTTACAAACTGGGAGGCTCAAAATGCTGCTCCATTGCCCAGCCAGACTCTGGGTGGATGAAAGGAATCCTGGTGTCCCAAAAGATAATGAATTAGTTTGTCCCAGCTTGTCACCCCTCCTGCTGTCACTGAGTGTCCCCTCTGCTGCTGGCACTCCCCTGTGGCAAAACCGATTTACAGAAGAAATCCAGGCTTTGGGATAAAAAGGGAATACCCCCTTGGGATTCTCTCTTACCTGAGAAGGTGGGAATGACTTCACCCTGCAAACCCCCAGAGAACTCTTCCCCCAGCACTGCCCAGGCCTTCTCTTTCCAGAGTGCCACGCTCCTGCATTTTGAAATAGGGCTGGGATTTTGGAATATCCTCTCACCTGGGTTTCCAGAGCTGGATTTGTTTTCCTTGCTCTGGGAAATGGCTGGGACACAAGTTTGGCCTGCAGAGATGGCACAGAGCTGCTGGAGCCACATTTATCCCTGGCATCACCGTGGTGTGGACTCCGGGTGCCAGGGTAATTCCAGGGTGAGCCTGACAGCCCCACATTCCCAGATATCCCAGGTAAGGGAGCACCTGCACCTCTCCATCCCTGGCACCGAGCTTGGCTGCTCCCTGGAGCCCAGGCTGGGCTGGCAGGGACATGAGGACAGATTTAATCAGCTGTAGGGAGCACTGAGAGCACAACGAGGGTGGTTTTGAAGCCCAGGGCTGTGCAGAGCTGCAGGGAGGGCTGGGCCTCCTGGGTTATTTCCACTTTGCCATCACCCAGAGCCCCCAGGTCCCTTCCTGCAGCTGCTCTGCAGCCTCCCATTCCCAGTCTGTGCATCCAGGCTTGGCCCACTGATGCCTTAGGTTTTAGCTTTTATATTTTTCCAATCCTGCATTCCCAGTGTGTAACTCTGCAGTGTCCTGCAGCCTGGGAGCTGCTGCTCTCTCATGCTGAGACAGACAGAACAAAGCCTCTCCAGGCTGCTCTCCAAGGACACCCAGCCCGGCCTAGGCCCAAAATGTGTAACCCAGCATCTTGAGAAGGGGGGCAAGCTGAGGGGAAATTCCATCATTAGCTAAAGTTTAATTGGTGAAATTGGGTTGAGATGCAAATGGAGCAAAGCTATAAAAGTGTGAAGAACTCGTGACTCGGGGTCCATCTTGGGTGCAGCCTTTGGCCTGCCCAGGGTGTGCCTCTGAAGGCCTTTCAAATAAATATCCACCTTTATTCCCTTCCTCCTGCCCAGTCTCTGTTTCTGGGTTGGCCTCTTTAAGCATCACCATCCAGGAGGAGAATCCAGCACTTTGTTAAACCTCCTAACTCAGCTGGAGGCTGCCCTGTCAGAGCCTGGTTACCCCATCCCTGCACTCACCCACCACAGCTTCTGCCTTTTCCTCTCTCCAGGTGTTTCCCTTGAGCTGTGCAGTCTCCTGGAGTGTTTCCAGTATTTAGGATGGGAATTGAGGCCATTCCTCACGACTCCCCTCGGGCCAGGCCTGCTGTTGCTTGGGGCACAGCAATCCCACCTTTGGGAGATGCAGAACTGTGCTGTGTTTGGGGCAGGGGGTGCTGCTGGAATTCAGAGGTTCCTCCTGGCAGCAGCTGCCAAAATAAACCATCAGAGAATCATTTAGGTTGGAAAAAACCTTCAAATCCAGCTGTGATCCTGTGGTGCCCTCCCTGAGAGAAGGGAATGTCGGGCTCCTGGCAGAGGCTCTGCAGAGATTGTGGGGTTTGTCCAGCAAGGGCAGAGCACAGCCCTGAGTGGTTGGTCTGGGGCTTGTGGGATGAACTGGAGAAGGAAAAGGTGGTTTTTATGGCATTTCCCTTTTCTTTTTAGGTAACTCAGTGGATACAAGCAGGGTGGAGACAACAACAGAGTGGTGGAACTGCAGACAAAGGTTTTGGGGATGTGCTGGGTAACAGAGGGGTCAGCAGGGACCAGACTAAAGCCTGGCCTGCCTGGTTCTGGCCTACAAGTGTTCCTCTCACTGCTGCTTAATTACCCCTGTACATGGAGCGTGGGATTACACCTTAATCCAAATTAAAAAATCCCAGGTTGCAGCTGTCACAGCGAGGGAAAACTGCAGTGAATCCTTCCTGACAAGAAAGGTGCTGCTGGCTGTGTCCCAGTGGGAATCTGCACCTTGGGAACCTGGGGCTGACACTGAGGGACTGGCCATGGGCTGTTGGGAGGGGTTTGGGATCAGGCAGAGGGATGGATCTTCACCTCTGATTGTGACTGGGGTGCTGCAGGAAGGGTGGGTGGTTGGGATTTTTAGGGAAAACAAGGCCACTCATCCCTCTGTGTTCTCACATTCCCTGCTCAGCCCTGTTTGTTCCCTCTGCAGCTGGGTTTGGAGCTGGAAGAGCTGCAGGTTGAAGTGAAGAGGATGGAAAGGAACTTTGAGGAGAAATTACTCAATGGACATGGCAGGAAGGAGACACTGGACACGGAGAAGGAGCAGAAGATGGTGGAGAAGCAGGAGCTGGCAGGAAAAGTCTCCCATCCTCAGATGGGAGAGGGTGAGGGGATCCATTCCTGGGTTGGGGAAGGGGTCCAGCAGGTCTGAGACTGTTCCTGTCCCTCTCTGGGGAGGGGTGACACCAGAGGGAGCAGAAACAAGAATCAGGAGGGTCAGAGATTTAGGGAATGCCCTCAGGAGGAAAAGAGAGGCTGAATGACCCTGGTGCTGCTCCTGGCTTTGCTTGCTTTATCTCTTGGTGGCGCCCATAAACCTGCAACCAGCAGGGTCAGACCACAGATGATGATTTCAATTCCTCCTGAGCCCAAAATGAATCCCTGGGTCAGCTTTCCATCAGCTGGTTCTCACCCTGCTCCTGTGCACAGGCAGCTTTGGTGCTGTGGGCTTTCAGGGGGTTTGAGGCACAGATTTAACATGGAGTGAGCTGCCTGGAGCCTTCCCTCCTGTTCTTTGTCCAGTGTTCCCCTCTCAGATCCTTGCAGCTCAGCACCACCCAGAGGTGCCCTGCAGAGCCCTGGATTGACACTGAAGCACCTCAGACACAGAAACACACAGTGCACCCCTAGCATCCTGTCCAGCCTTCATGGACAGAGGTCTCTGGGCCTCTCCCAAATATCCCCCAGCCTCCTAACCCTTGAGGTGGATCTGATACCCCACCCCAGGTCTCTGAGGCTGGTTTCAACCCCTGAGTTTTGGGGTTGGGAGCAGATTCTGCCTCACTGGGCTGCAGTTTGCTCCCCAGACCTCATCCCTCTCACCTCCTGGGAGCAGGAGGTGTCCCATGCCCTGGTACAGGTGAGGAGGGGGTGGGGATTTGGGACAGGCCTGTGGGATGTGCTCCGGGGTGGTTCCTGTTTGCTGTGGGCAGTGAGCACGAGCTGAGCTCGGTGTGTCCCTGTTCCTGCTCACAGGGAGAGGCTGGAAGAAAATCCAGAAAATGAGAGAAAAGGCTTCAGGTCCCTGATCGTGGCTTCACTTCACCAGAGACTGCTCCTGGAGGCTTCCCACCAGCTCCTCCACTCCCCAGCTGCTCCAGAATGAGGAATATTCTCCATGAGGACATTCCCCCTCCTGCCCTTGGATTTCGGGAGCCTGTGCCCCTCCTCTGCCCTTGGCTTTGGATTTCGGGAGCCTGTGCCCNCCCCTCCTCGTCCCCCCGCGTTGGATTCCGGGAGCCTGTGCCCCTCCTCTGCCCTTGGCTTTGGGTTTTGGGAGCCTGTGCCCCTCCTCTGCCCTCGGCTTTGGATTTTGGGAGCCTGTGCCCCTCCTCTGCCCTTGGCTTTGGGTTTTGGGAGCCTGTGCCCCTCCTCTGCCCTTGGCTTTGGATTTTGGGAGCCTGTGCCCCTCCTCTGCCCTCCTCCTCCACTCCACAGGAGATTCTCAGCCAGGACGACTGAGCACCACACTGGACTGAGGTAGGAGCCACCTTTTAAAAGCCATCTCACACCTCCTTCTGTCACCCCAGCCAGTTCCTGTCCCATGTCACACCTCCCTGCCTTTCTGTAGTAAAATAACCAAATTCTGTGTAGGAATTGATTCCCTCTTTGTCTCAGGGGGCAGAGAGGACAGGGCAGAGAGCACACAGGTGTCTGGAGCCCTCCAGGATCCACGAGGGAGGCCCAGATTGCTGCAGGGGGAATTTTGCCAGCTGTGGGGTGGAAGGTCTTCTTCAGGCTGAGGAATTCGGGGCTGTTCAGCCTAGAAAAGAGAATTTTAGGTGGAGCCCTCACTGAAAGGGCCACAAAGAAGGCACAGAGGGGCTCTGGAGTGCCAGGACAGGGGGAATGGATCACAGGGTCAGATATGGGGATATTGGTAGGGAATTGTTGCCTGTGAGGGTGGACAGGCCCTGGCACAGGGTGCCCAGAGAAGCTGTGGCTGCCCCATCCCTGGAAATACTCCCGAGGAAAGGTGATTTCTCCCTGAAACAGGTGGAATTCTCTGTTCCAGGGCGCTGAGGGTGCCCGTGCAGGGCTGTGCTCAGACACCAGGTGGCACCTGGATCTCTGGGATCCAATGGAGGCTCCCTGGCCCCGCTGCAGCCCCCAAGAGCAGAGCTGCCAGGGCAAACCTCACTGCCAGGGTGGGGTTTTGGGGTCCTGGCTGTGCCCTCGGGGAGCTCTGGGGGTTCTGGGGCACTGCCAGAGCTGTCAGCAGGGCACAGGAGCAGGGCTTGCTCCTGCTGCACCCTCTGTGAGCTCCCACAGCAGCCCAGCAAATCCCCTGGCACCAGGAACGTGGCCAGGCTGGCACTGCCCTTTCCCCACAGAACCTCCCAGGGGTTCCCTCCTGGGGAGCAGTGAGTTTTCTGTCTTCACTGCTCATAAAGAATCACATAAAATACCATTTTTTCCTGCTTTTCCTGGCTGTGTTGGCCCGGGTGCCTCAGCCTCGGGTGGCTGCCCCAAACACCTCCCTCAGGAGCCTGAGAACTTTGTCTGTGCTGGGTTGTTTTCCACGTGGAAAAGGTCCTTCTGTATTTATCAGTTTCATTTTCTGGCAGGTGTAATCTAGAAAGGCAGGGATAATCAGTGATTATTGAATAGTTTGGGTTGGAGGGACCTTCAAAATCACCCACACAACAGGGGCAGGGACACCTCCCACTGTCCCAGGCTGCTCCAAGCCCCATCCAGCCTGGCCTTGGGCACTGCCAGGGATCCAGGGGCAGCCACAGCTTCTCTGGGCACCCTGTGCCAGGGCCTCCCCACCCTCCCAGGGAACAATTCCTTCCCAATATCCCATCCAGCCCTGCCCTCTGGCAGTGGGAAGTCATTCCCTGTGTCCTGTCACCTTCCCTATAATCCCTGCCTCAGCCCCATCCCTGGCTTCCCCCACTGCTGGGGCCTGCTAAAACCTCTCTTCATTTCCCAGCTTTCATTAATTGGGCTGAGCCTTCCCTGCCCTGCCCGAGCCAGCTGGGGCTGGGGCTGGCACAGGAGGGTGATGGGGTGGCCTTGTGCCCCCTCTGGGAGCTGTGCCAGGCTCTGGGCCCCTTCCCAGCCCCAAAACACAGCAACCCCAAATTAATGAGCTCAGTTCCACAGGCGTGGGGTGAGCTGGGAGGTTGGTGCACCCCTGTGCTCGGGTAGGAAATTGGGATAAGGAAATCCTTGTTTGGGTGCCCTCCAGGGCCTGGGTTCCCTGTGGGAGACACCCAGCACAGGCTGGCACTGACAGCAGCTGATTTTGGGGTGTGCTGCCCAGCCAGGTGTGGCTTTCAGCTCCCTAAACCCTGCTCCTCACCTCCCTCATCCCAGGGGGCCCAAGGAACGAGGAGGGTTCCCTGCTGCCCCTCTGGGCACTGCCACAGCCCGGGATGGGTGCCCATTCCTGGGGTAAGGTGCAGCACAGCCATGGGGTGTCACCTCTGCCCTGATCTTTTAGGGACTGAGAGTTTGGGGACAGAAAAGCAATTTAAAGTCATCTCCCTCCCTCTGTGCTGAGCAAAGGGGGAACCTGGTGGGTGCTGAGTGCCCTGATTATCTCCTGTTATCAAATTCCATAGTCTGAGATGTCCGTGGGACTCGGGAGCAGGGAATTGGCTCCTGCTGGGGCAGAATTAACCCGGGTGAAGGAAAACCCAGAGGTGTTCCCTGCAGGTCTGTGCTGCTGAGCTCAGCCCTGCCTGTGTGGGGTGACAATTCCTGTCCTGCAGCAGGTGCCAGGGCACTGCAGAGCCCAGCAGTATGGATGCTAAAAAGCTCTAGCAGAGAAAATTTCAGCTCTCGGCAGCAGTTTGTGAGAGCCTTGTTCTTTCTCATGCGAAACTATGCAAAACATGATAAAGTTTTCTGTAAACAGACTTTGCTTATCTTGCACCTGCGAATATAATTAGAATTGTTGTGATACCAACTAGAGAAATGAATGATTGTGAATTGACCAATCACCCTGATAGGTAGTTAGTTAGAGGTCCAATACCTCTTGCCTTTTAGGAAAACACTAAAAGAACTAAACACATAAAAACCCGTCCTTTATTAATTAAATAATTCATTCCTTTCTGCTGACCACACTCGTGTCTCGGAGTCCTTCATTGCCTCTTGGCACCGCTGCAGCAATACATCAGGGGCAGTTTTGTGGCCTGGCTGTCACCAGGAGCAGGGTTTGCTCCTGCTGCACATCTCTGGCTTCTCTGTGAGAATTTCTGGCCCAACAAATCCTCTGCCAGCCCTTCCCACTGTTCCCATTCCAGTTTAAATCCCTCACCACAGACCCTGCTCCAAAGCCTCTCTCCCCCTTCCCTCTAAGCTCTGCCTCATCCCTGCTCCATCAGGGCCTGTTCAATCTCCCTTCCAAGCACAGCCTTAATTAATTAATTAATCTCAGCACTATCCCTCATCACCCTCACTGTGCATTCCCTCTGTCCAGTCTAAACCTTCCTTCCAGTTTAAAACTCTTGTTCCTCCTCCTGTCGTGGCAGGCCCTGATAAAAAGTCTCTCTGATGCCTGAAGAGGCCAACCCACAAACAGAGACTGGACAGGAGGAAGGGAATAAAGGTGGATATTTATTGGAAAGGCCTTCAGAGGCACACCCTGGGCAGGCCAAAGGCTGCACCCAAGATGGACCCCGAGTCACGAGTTCTTCACACTTTTATAGCTTTGGTCCATTTGCATCTCAGCCCAATTTCACCAATTAAACTTTAGCTAATGATGGAATTTCCCCTCAGCTTGCCCCCCTTCTCAAGATGCTGGGTTACACATTTTGGGCCTAGGCCGGGCTGGGTGTCCTTGGAGAGCAGCCTGGAGAGGCTTTGTTCTGTCTGTCTCAGCATGAGAGAGCAGCAGCTCCCAGGCTGCAGGACACTGCAGAGTTACACACTGGGAATGCAGAATTGGAAACATATAAAAGTTAAAACCTAAGGCATCATCTCCACCTCTCTTGTCAGCCCCTTTGTGTGTGGCAAGCCCCAGATAAGGTGTCCCCACACAGTCTGATGTCACTGGGGAAGGGATTAAACACTGAAGGTCCCAGTATGGACCCTCATGTTACTGGTTCCGGGATATTGTCTGTCACTCCTTGGATGCAGCCTCCTCCAGGAATTCCTTACCCATATCCAGAGCATTTCTGGAAGTCAGTGACCCTTTAGGTCCCCAAGGTCAGATCCAGAAAGAATTTAACTCCTGACACACGGATCTGGAGCTGCCCTTAAGGGACAGTGGGATTTTATTCACCCAGAGCACCTCGTGTGCACCCAGATCAAAGTTTCTCTGCAGAGTGAAGCTCTGGGGTTTCCTGGCAGTGCTGCCCAGTGCTGGGACCAGTCCCAAAATTCCCATCCCTGGTTCTCTGCGCACCTTTCCAGCATCCCTGTGTGCTCCTCCCGTGCCCTCAGATCCCCAGGGTGCTCTGGCATCTTCTTCTTGCTCACAGATGGCTGCAGGCATCAGAATCTTCTCTGGCCAAAACCTCCCTCCCCTTCCTTGTCCCTCCCAGTGTCCATCCCAGTGTCCATCCCAGTGTCCATCCCAGTGTCCATCCCAGTGTCCATCCCAGTGTCCCCAGCTCTGTCCCCTCTCTCTGGGCTGCAGAGGCCTTTGGGATTCTGCAGCTGTGGCTCCTCTCTTCCTCCCCCTATTCCCAGTGTGCCAAAGTTGGCTGAGAAGTGACAGCAAACAGGCACAGAAATTTCTCTCTTCCCCTGGAATATCCTCAGGAAAAATGGAGAAATCTGTCCACAAACCAGGAGCTGGTAAATCCCAAAGTTCCTGCTGAGGAGAAGGAGCAGGGGGAGCTCACCAGGCTCCTTCCAGCATCACAGGGTGGTTTAGATTCAAAGGGTCCTCTGGAGGTCTCAGGCCCCTTCCTCCTGCTCCAAGTAAGACCAATCCAAAAGTTAAGGATTGTTCAGGGCATTTTGCAGTAGAGTTGGAGTCTCTTCAAGGCCAGACACTGCCCCAGCTCCTCTCTCAGCGTAACTGAGCTCCCTTCTGTGGTGTTTAACCGTCCTTGTGAGAATATTCTCTTTAAATAAGTCAGGATTTCCCTGACTGCAGCTGGTGGCTCTCATCCCTTCGCCTTCTCCCTGCTCTTGCCTCCTCATTTCTCCTGGAGTGGTGTTGGGAACTCACTGACAGCACCAGGGTGCTCTGACAGGGCTCTGGGAGCAGCACTGCTGGGAAAATCAATGTTCCTTTGCTTTCTGGAGGAGTCTGGAGAACTTTCTCCCCAGACTTTGCAAGTGAGAATTATTCCTGCAGGATGTGTGGGGTACCCGGTTGATGCCTTAGGTTTTAACT
>VWZT01001819.1:319326-417977 GCA_013397055.1 Pachycephala philippinensis | reverse complement strand
GGGGGCGGGAGCGGCCGTGGGAAGGGTGGGAGCGGCGGCCCGGGGGAGAGCGGGAAGGGAAAAGGGTTCTTCTAGGAAAGGACAATTTGGAGGAGCAGTTTTCCTATAGGGGTAGCGCTGCCCTTCTGGCGGCGGTCCAAGGGCCCGCGGAGCTGCCCACCAGCCCTCTCCTGGCTTTACGTGGGCTCAGTCACTGCGTTAAAACGCTACAAATGCTCCTTCTGTACGGCTCAGCCTAAAATACATCCTGCGGGGCAGAAAACTACTCGTCCCTGTCATTCGTTGGCAAAACTGCTTTAAAGGGCGTGTAGTGATAGGACACGGGGTAATGGATTCAAACTGAGAATAGGTGTTGATTGGATATTGGGATGAAATTCTTCCCTGTTAGGGTTGTGAGGCACGGGCACAGGTTGCCCAGAGAAGATGTTGATGCCCCATCCCTGGAAGAGTTCCAGGCCAGATGGAACGAGGCTTTGACCGAGCTGGTCCGGTGAAAGGCGTCCCTTCCTACAGCAGGAGGGTTGGAACTAGATCATCTTTGAGGTCCCTTCCAACCCAAACCATTCTGTGACTCTATGATTTTCCTTTGTATTTGCCACCACCCCTCTCTGGGGACTCAAATCACCCTATTCACACAGTCTAAACCTCCTAAATGTGCTGCAGCCCACGTTTCATGGCTTCTGCAGGAATCTTCTCAGTGCTCCTGGGGTTGCCCAAATCAAATTCACGTTTCATAGAAATGGCCAACAAATGAACTGAAATGGATGCAATTTCAAGTTTTTTCAAACTTATTTTCAAGTATTGCAGAACATATTTTCTTTTCTTGGCATGATGGGAATGTAAAAAAATGTAAAAGCTTTTACAACTACATACGTGGTTTCACTTTTTTTAGCTCCCTTGCGTTGGGATGTGCCAGTTGTGCTGTGTCATTACAGGTGACCAGAATTTGTGCTCTTCTTTCCAATTTTATTTGCCACATTTTGATGGATTTGTTATCTTTCTCTTTTTATGTTTTGAAATACCAATAAAATTGAGCACTTTCTCACCGTTTTTGCTGGGTTTCTTACAAAGTATATTAAACATCTAGCTACAATATTCTAAAGAGGATACATAGAAAACATCAGTGAAACTCACCCTTTATTGAAGTGCCAACTTCTATGACCCCTGCAAACCTCCACAAGCAAGAAGAAATTATGAACTACGGAGCTGGATTATCTCCTCTGGTGGTAAAATCAACAAAAGGAGCTGAATGAGAGGGAATTTTGTTACAGTCAGGGCATGAATACACTTGCTAAGATTAGACATGCAGGTCTTGCCTAGGAACCAGGACCTAGAAGGCACAAAACAGTATGGATTAACTTTTTAGACTGGGTTTGATACGTAGTTTCTAGTCCTGATTACAGGCAAAGTTATACAGATGAAATCCAAACTCACATTGCGCAACTTTGCTCCAAAGTGGATGGCTCTCAGCTGCAAAGTTGTATTTTTTTCAAATGGTACCACACCACATGGGCGTGTCAGGCCTTTGCAGAACAAGTTACATTTCATAGTTCAAGCCTCAGCTGAAGGTTATTTGGACTAACCTTTTTCAGTTTGCGCAAAAGCAGGTCACAAAAGCCCAGGGCAATTTAATCCCCCCCGTCGTACACACCTTTTGTCTCCTCTGAGCTGTTAAATATTGCCACGGTACAGTGCTCAACTGTGGGCAGAGGACTCAGGCAGAATATGTAAATATATATATACACACATCTATATATATGAATTTAATGTATTGGCTGTGTCTGTGACTGAGTGTAGGCTGGAGAATCCAGTGCCAGGGTTAGCATTTTGCCAGCTTGAAGTTGTTTTGCTGGGTGGTAGCATAGGTCATGTGCAGGACTTGCTCTTATTTCTGAACTCTCCAGCTAGAGATGGGATGGAGGGAAAGGAATTTTATACAACCTCTGGTAAAATAAAGCTAAAACGGAATTCTCTCTCCTTCTCAAAGGGAATTCCTACTACAGAGAATTTTTGAAGTCTGTAAAGCAACTGTGTTTTATAGAGCATATAAACATGAAATTGACTTCTGGTCTGTAAAACTAAACTACTTCTATATTAAGAGGCTATTTACAGAGAGGCTGGGATTAGATCTGTGTGTGTAACTGCCAAGGAAATTCCTGGTGACACCTCAAACTTGGTCCTACACCTTGTGCCCTCTTTTTTTTGGTTCTCCTCAGATGTTGTGTGTGTTTTTAATAAGCTCTGTAAGCCCCTGTTGAGAATGGTTCACAGTGCTTCCATTGGTGTTTATACTTTGCCTTTTCCTCGCCACCTTGTTTCTCCTACAGAGTTATCTGTAGTCAAACAGATGTTTTAAAAGACTTTCCAAGATGAGGAATATAACCCCAAAAAAACTCCATATGCAGCTGAAGGACATTTGTTGTTACACTTTAGAAAATTAAGGTGATTAATATGCAGTCCTGTGTGGAACTAAGCTATGCATTCCAATTGTCTTCTTCCAAAATAGGGTTGACAAATTAGCAGTTCACTTAACAGCAAGCAAGGTTACATGTATAAATGATACCTTGCTTGTTAACCTAAATCTCCAGACACCGTCAAAATGTGATTATCATTCATTCTTGTGATATTCTTATTCTATAAATACACATTTCCTGTTTGAAAAGAAAAGAGCTTCCAGTTTTCATGTCCACCTAATTAATCAGTTCTCTCACCTGACTTTGCTCTGTTTTTTTTCTTTCTCTTTTATTGTGGTAGGCATAATGAATTCTTGGTTTAAACCTCTCCCTGTATCTAGAAGACCTCCTGTGTGCTCCTGTGTGGTTTTGTTGCTTGCTTGATTGTTTGTTTGGTTGTTTTAAAACAAGCAAGCCCTGTGAGAAATTTCTAAAAGGAAACCAAGAAAACTTTACCATCACATGCAGTGTCTTTTCTTCTTCTGTTACCTGAACTCTTTACCTTCCTGTCTGTAATCAGTGACATTCAAGACACTTAGAACATTTAATAGGATTGATAGGTGAGATTCAGTTCAGAATCGGAGTTTACAGTGGGTGATTTTAGAAAAAAATTATGTATCTGACCTTTACATTTAGCCCATTGATTCCACCTTGAAAATAATAATACATAATATTTCTAAAGAAAGAAAAAAGAACTTGGGGTTTAATGTCTGGAAAATATTATTTGAATAATTCAATAAGAAAATGTTTGCTTATAGCACCAAGGATACCAAGTTCGAGTATTTAAGCAATTAAATGATTATTTGCAATGATTTGTTTTCAACCCAAGAATGTTAAAATGCTTTTAAAATATTCATACCATAAAATCTCTCAGTGTTCCTGTGAGATTCTGTGCCCTACTTCATAGATGCATAAAATGGGAAACCAAAAGCTTAAGCAACTTGACCAAGTAGCAGAGAAATATATCACTGTAGGTGGAATAAGAAAAATCCTCAGTCCTTTGAGAGCCATCTGTGCCCAGGTGGCCAAGAAGGCTGATGGCATCCTGGCCTGAATCAGCAATAGTGTGACCAGCAGGACCAGGGCTGTGATTGTCCCCCCGTGCTCAGCACTGGTGAGGCCACACCTCGAGTGCTGTGTCCAGGTCTGGGCTCCTCACTGCAAGAAACACATTGAGGGGCTGGAGTGAGTCTGGAGAAGGGAAATAGGAGCTGGGGAAGGGTCTGGAGTACAAGTTCTGTGAGGAGCAGCTGAGGGAACTGGGGGTGTTTAGCCTGGAGAAAAGGAGGCTCAGGGGAGACCTCTCTGCCCCCCTGAAAGGGGGTTATAGCCAAGGGAAGGTCAGTCCCTCCTCCCCAGTAAGCAGGGGTAGAACCCCGGGAAATGGCCTCAAGTTGCACCAGGAAAGGTTTAGATTGGATATCAGGAAAAATTATTCACTGAAAGGTTAGTAAAGCTTTGGAAGAGGCTGCCAGGCAAATGGTGAAATCACCATCCCTGGAGGTACTTAAAAGACATGTAGATGTGGCACTTGGGGACATGGTTTAGTGATGCACTGGGCAGTGCTGGCTTAGCAGTTGGACAGGATGATCTTAAGGGTCTTTTCCAATCTAAACAATTATATGATTTCATAATCTCATTACGAAGCTGTTCTTCTTACATTAACACTTCTTCATGAATGGGAATGTGAGTCTGAGGGTTGTTGAATTATCTCTACACAACTTAATGTATCAGAGGAAAATGCCTGAGTCCAGGATCTGTGATAAGTCTGTGTGTGTATTCAGAAAGCCTCAGAATTATTCACCTGTTTTGATAGATTAGATGAAAATGCCATAAAAAATCAGTTACATGCTAAATGACTCTGTACATTTCCCAAAGGATACCTTTGTCCTTAAATTTTTCTTTAAGAGTACTTCGGAACATCTATTTAAGAGTTCTGAAAGTAGTAAAAAACCATATGAGTAAAAGCCGTATAAAACCAATGTTGAACCTGAAACACAGAAATGTAGAGAAGGAAAGATCCTCACATCATGTTCTATTTCAATTTGCTGTACCAAGGAAGACTCAAATGTATCAAAACCTTACTTAAAAGTAGGATTAGTCTTACAATATTAAAAATAGGAAAAACGTAGGATCTTGAAAAAAACACTGAAGAGTTATGTTATTTCAGATGTTAAATAACTTATAAGGAGAAGACTCCAATAAATCTTTCAAAGATCACTTCCAACAGGTATTTGTTATAGTGAATTACCAATATAATTAAAAATGAAAAATTAATGTGCTTTCTGAGACAGCTACTTCAGCAAAGATGTCTAAAGTAAACTGATGCCCTAAACCTGGTGGAAACTAGAGATGAAAACGACAATGAAACAGTACCTATTCTGAAACAAATGGACTCCTAAAGGAATTTCTAAAAAATGTAATTTTATAATATGATGGTTACTGAAGCAAAGCCAACTACACAGAATTCTCTCATCTACGCTCCTATTCCTATATGGTTTTTTCTCACCCACCTGGGGCTGCTGCCCTTATTTGTGCTGATATTTGCAAATATGAATCTGGGAAATGTTCTTGGTTGAATAATAACCCCCACCTCCAAAAATGGCATAGAGCAGGAAGTTAAGATAGCGTATTTAGGTTGCTTTGAGAACAAACCCATAGTATAGTGTAGCTATATACCAAGAACATCAGCAGGCAATAGAACAACTGCAGAGAATGAAATGAGTAATAATTTTCCCCCTTGCTTTCTTCCATGTCACAGTTGACTTCACTGGCTTCAGGGGACTTTTCATCCAAGAAATGACTTTTTGTAAAACAGGAGGAGAGTGTACAAATGACATCTTTTGATAATATGACCAAGATGCAAGAAAAGGTGAGGTACCACATTGCATCAGAGCAGTTGGCACAGCTGTCAAGAACAGGACAAACTTTCAAGTCCACAGACCTCTTTCACATCCAAAAAAGTAGCAATATATTATCACCATTTAAAAGCAATTTTGCTCTAAGAAAAATTACTTAAGCAATTAATTATTTTAACCAAAGTTATGATCAGAGTGGCATATTAGCAAGAGAAAAGCAGCAGATTTAGAAGCCTTGTGATACAGAGAGTAAAATAGGTGATTGTTGCTTGGGGGAGGTAGAGGCAGAACAAGGAACAGCCTCGAAGAAAAACACTGGGTGTAAAAAAGACCTCCTGACTTTACAGTGGATCTGTGAATTCCAGTACCTAGAAGAAAGAGGAATATTACTCCTTAGGTTTGCTTTCTGGCTGGACCTTGTAACTCCCTTGAGGATTTTGAAAATCATGATTAATGCAGTATAGAACGGTGATGCTTTAACGGAAATACCTTGAAGACTGGAGAAGTGGAATGACATGTAGAAGTAAAGGTGTAAAGTCCTGTATATATATAAGGATCAGTTTCTACCCCGAGGTGAAGTAGAAACTCACCACTGGGAAACAGAAGGAAAGAAAGGGGGGAATTAACTGTTGATCAGAAATTGGCTAAGGTGCAAGAACAACAAATAAAGCCTTTCACTTTCTTCTTCATCTGAAGACCATCAGGTGCAATATTTAATTAGAAAATGGTGCAGGGAGACTTTCAGAATAAGCAATTGCTGAATGCAACTTATATTCTTTTGAAGAATAATCAAATTTTATTTATTTAAAAGTAAGCAAGCTATTATTGTCGGTCCGCTGATATGTTTAGGGTGAGCATGGTAACGTCTGTAATGCATATCTTGCTTTCAAAGCCTGTATAAAGCTTTACCCTTGTTTCTGCTTGGCTGCGGAAGTCCTGGGCCATGGTGATATTACCAGTGATAGACTTTATAAAGTGTCAGAACCTCATCTTGTTTTGTATTGTATAAATACAGTGATGGAGATGATCAGGAAGAGTTGTAGAAATTGCTGATGAGAATTTCATAGCATTATTTAAAGATCTGTCTGTCACCTAGACAGCTACTAAGGGAGACTGAGTTGTATCCCCTTAGAGTGTTTTCACTCTTTTTGTGCTAATATATGCTCTGTGTACATCACTAGAGCCTGATTTCAGCTTAGTGCTTTAGAGAATTCTTGCATCTAAAGATAAATGTTGTTCTGGAGGTGAGAGATCAAACCTAATCCTGGCCTTCCAGGCTTGTGTGACTTCTTTAGTAATTATGGTGTGAATACTTGTGTGTGTGCTGTCAGATTTACTGGAGAACGGCATGCTGCTGTTTTGTTCCTAATTACTAGAAAAGGTTTCAGTTAACTTCAGCAAAATTTTTCCGTCTGTTCATTGGCACAGTACAAAATGAAGTTCAGTCAATAAGGTCAGCTCCTCTCCGGGAAAGAGAAAGCAGCCACTTGGCTTTCATTTGATGAGAGTGTTGCTTATTTTTTGAAAGGAAATCAGATGCAGTTTTGTGAAAATCCTTAATCTTCTCCTGTTCTTTCTCTATCAGTCCTACTTTACTTGGCATGTTTTTGTACTCTTTGTATTTCTGACAAGAAATCTATACATTTGACTTCTTGCTGCCAGCAAAACCATTTACATTAGGAGCAGAATGATGTCTCTCAACTACTACACCCAGCATGGTCAAAGTCGTGTGGGAAATTTGCCAGATTGAACTTTTGGCCTTAATAAAATAATGAAGCGCTGCTTTGGGGCTTAATTTTTGGCAGTAACATTGTGAATATCAGGTTAATTTTCTCCAGATGACTTGGATTGAGACTATTGCTGCCTTGCGACTTCTTATTTTAATGTTTCCTTTAGGATCACTGATCCTTACAGGTCTGGAAAGAGGAAAAGAATCTGATTTGTCAATAAATAAGGAAACCATGAGAGGTAAGTGGAGGAAATCTGGTGAATGTCTTGGGTCCTGGTAGTATGTATGGGCTTTAAAGGGAACAATTTGTGCAACACCTGTCATGTGATAGAAGGTGAACAATTTTCTGCAAAACCAGTCATGTTTCTTCCAGACAGGGTAGTAGTCTGTGCTGCTTTGTAAAGAGCTGGAAATAATATAGAATTAAAGCATTTGCCTAGAGATTGTCAAGTGCAGCCAACTCTTATTCTTGAGAAGGCAGAACCTCAAGCAAAATAATTTCAAGGTCAGTTGTGACTCAATTAGGAATAATTCTTATTTATACCTCTAGCTGAGAGGCAGAGGAGATGAGGGGGCACAGATGAAGGGGCACAGAAGCTGACTGCTGACAAAAGAACAACTGTGGCTATAGGCACAAAGTAACCTTGGGCTGTTCCAGAGTTCTCAATGTATTTGCTGAGCCTGAATTTGGAACAAAAGTATTAATTTTGAAACTTTTTTTTTCCCCTTGAAGGAAAGTCAGATGCTAGGGTTTAATTGGAAATGAAGCCGTCTCGGAGAACTTAAGGTATTTTCATTATGAACTTCCTCAAATCTCAGAGATGGGAGATTTTAAACGCAATAAACCCCTTTGGTTCTATAGCAGTAAGGAGAAGCGAACCATTCCCACAGTACCCAGTTTTGGCTCTTCCTTGTTTCTTTCCATAACGATAATTGATTAAGTGCTACAAGTACACTGAAAGGAATTAGTGCTAAACCCAGAGAGGTTACAACCCCAAGAATTTGTCTGGAAGGGGTGTGCCCGCAAATGGTAATTCATCAGCTGAAAAACCTGACCCATGCATTTGCAGAACAGGAACAAAAATACTCCTGACAAACACAAGAGTTGCAATAAAGTGTCCTGGGAAGCGTTTTTTCCTTACCATTAAATATTTGGGGGTTTATTTTTGTTGTTTTTTTTAGAATTAGAAAGTTCTTCAGTCACTCCTATATTGTTCTCCTGCCACATACAGAAAAACAGGTAAATGACTGAAGTACAGGGAAAACAAAAAACATTCACTGCTACTCAGTTACAAACACAAAGGTGTCCTATGTCTCTTTCCCTCAGTGATGTTAGTCACTGCATCTAGGTTATAGTGTAGGAGCCAGTGGTGAATTCTAATGGTGAGAAAGATCTATGGAAAAAATCCTTCTAGGAACTTCTACTCTTTTCTAGGAGAGACCTCTTAGGAAATGTGATAGCTCTTACAGGTTTTTATAAAAAATTGAAAATTTTATTTATATATATTTTTAAATCTCCACACACACATAGAATGTCTGTGTGTGTCCTACTTTATAGAACAGCGAACTGTAACACCTGGAAATGAGTAGTTAGCCAGAGCAGATAACAGGGAATTAGGCTAATAATCTGCTTAACGAGGACATATGCCAAAGCAGTTTAAATTGTGCTAGTTTGCAGTTCTATTCTTATATAAGAGGGATTCAAATTTAGCAAGGCATTCAGGGGTAAAAAAGAGTGTAAGACTATAGTTCATTCAAAGTCCAAATGCAAGTGCAGTAACTGTCCTATTTCAGTGTTTCAGCCATTAATAGACAGGTTTGTGGTCCAATATGAGCTGGGTTTACACCAGCTGGGATGGTATAGACTTGATTGATGTGCAAAGCTACATATTTCAGCAGATATTCCATCTGTTCTGTTGTCTGATCCTCTACTGGCAAATTAGTCATGAGAGTCTGCTGTTATCATACTATGGAAATATTTCTAGTTTGATTTTTAAAATTTTAAGTCTATTTTAATTGGACAGTTGTGTGTCCCACTGACATTTTTGTTTTGAACGGCAAGGAAACAACTTTGCTGTGACACAGTGGAACCTTTGCCACCCTGCTCTCATTTACTGTAGAGCAGGTAATTCTCAGAGACTTAGTGACCTCTGAAATTGTAGGTCAGTATTCTTTGGCCTGGGAACATCTATTACGTGGAAATGCTGTGGATTAAACAAAGAGAATAGAGGGAGGATTCATATTTAGTTTGTGAAGTATTACTTGAAAACCTTAGCAGATAAAAGGTCATAATCTTGTTCTTTTTTTCTTACTTGGTTTGATACTGCTTTTATTTTATCCTTCCTCCCCTCTGGAAGATTTTTAAATGTGGGTAAAAAAGGTGGCACCAACTTTGCAACATTTATCTTTGTAGAAGATACATGGGTTAAATACTTTTCAGCCAGTTGTTGAATGGTGATGGTTTTGTCAGGATCTGAGGAAAAACCATCTTCTGAGAGCTGTGTTTGTAGTCAGGGGAAGACTGGTAGTACCGATAGTGGGTTTGGTCAGGTTATTCTGCCATCTTGTGGGTAATTCGAGGATGTAGAGGATTTTCGCTTCTTCATTTTAGAAATAGGAGTTTTATATCTCTGCAGGTTAATATTTGCGGACGGAAAGTTTTTGTATTATTATAAGAGAGGAGTAAATGTGGAAAGAACATAATTTCCAAATGCATCGGGTTATTTCTAGCTAATTGTGTTTGCATCCTATTATGCAGCTCAGTTTTTTCTCCCTTTTTCATCTCTTTTCTTAAGTCAAGGAATGTATTTTCTACCTATGACATTTAACAGTGATAAAAAGGGAAATTTAAATCATATTCTCTGGACTACAGTTTTTGTCTGTTAGGAAAAAAACCAACAAACAACTCCCCAGTAAAACAGAACATACCAACAAACCCCTACTCTTGTCCTAAAGATTCCTTTTAGAACAGATTGCTCGACTGCTGTATCTTTGTATCTCTGTTGCTGAGGAGCACTGTGTGACCCCTTGCTGTCCTGCTCTTCTTCAGTCCTCTGATGGATTAAGCTGCTTCACAGCAAATTATTGGACATTTCTTGACTGAGGGCTAGGAAGGGCTGCAAGAAGAGCTTATGCATGACCATAGAATTTTGTAGCTCACAAATTGGGTCTAGCTAGCCATATCTCAGTCTATGTGCAGTTATGTACTGGAAATAGATAGGTTTTTTGTGTTGTCTATATCTCTGATGGTAGGAAAAAAAAAAGGGAAAGGCTATTTGATGATGTAGACATCAACATAACACATTAAACTTGTTTAATCTAGACCCCTCTCTGTGTGCAATTCAGAAAAATAACATTTTCTGTTAGGCATTGGGTGACTTCTTGCTGCCTTATTGCTATTGCACAAGTGTGCTGGCTCTAGCTGAGAGTAATGAGCTGTAAGAAGCGATATCCAAACATATCATAAAATCATAGAACAGTTTGGGTTGGAAGGGGCTTTTAAAGGTCATCCAGTCACCCAATCCAACCCCCTCTGCAATGAGCAGGGACATCTTCAACTAGATTGTGTGTGTGTGTATATCTATATCTATCTATATCTATATCTATATCTATATCATCTATATCTATATCTATCTATATCTATATCTATATCTATATCATCTATATCTATATCTATCTATATCTATATCTATATCTATATCATCTATATCTATATCTATCTATATCTATATCTATATCTATATCATCTATATCTATATCTATCTATATCTATATCTATATCTATATCATAATGTCTAGTACCCAAAGAGTTTACCTTTAAAGCAGGCCACAAAGAAGAAGGGAGGAAGAAAGGGCATCTTATCTTCACTTTAAAACAGGGAATTAGTACAGCAATATTGTGGTGAGACTCCTAGACCTTGAACTTGTATTTTCTTTTCCCCAGATCCCTTTCATCTTTACACTTTTATGTATTGTGAATTATTTACAATGGCAGCAGATTGACAGGAAAATAATACAAGTGAAGGGTAAAAAAGCAGCTCTAAAGTCCAGTTTAAAGCTAAAACACCAAATCTTTCCACCTTTCTCTGAAGCTAGCCTTACAGGCTACTGCCCCTTAGGTTGCTTTTTCCCTGATGGAAAAGAGAGGGAAAATAAGTATTTAAAAAAAAAAAATACTGCACAAAGGATGTTCATAGTTTCTTTTGAATGAGGCCCTAGAGACTGTGACACAAGGTAGCTGCTTCTGCTAAGGAGCAAGATGTATTTGCTGGAGAAACATCTCTGTGTGCCTTGTTCCTCTTTTCAAAGGAAACAGAGCTCGTGTTTTGTTCTTCATTATTAAAAAATACAGAGGTTCTGACAGATGCTGTCAGTTTTACCTCTCCTGCTTAAAGCTGACCCTTCCCCATGTGTCTTTGTCTCAGAAAAAAGTTAATTTTCCTGTCAGCTCTTCAGCTCCCTCTGTTCCCTACCTGAGGTACTGTCTGTGGTATTGTGTTTCCTGGTGAATTAATCAATTACAGCAGACTCTGAACTGTGTCATTGGAGTAGTTTTATAGGTTTGCTTTTCTTGATTTTTATGGGGGAAAAGCTTTTTCTAGAAGGGAAGGTTGTAGGTGATGGTAACTGTTTAATCAAGTGCACCCAAGTCCAAAAGGTTGTACATTAAAAGACATGTAATTAATTTTTAGCTATAAATGGGGAAATACTTCACAGATCCCAGACTACTTACTTGTTCGTCTCATCAAAAGTGGGTTTTGTGGTTTGCTGTTGTGGTTAAATAGTTTTTTGGACTTCTGAGAGAAAACAAATCTGGAAGAAACAAGCAGTACCGAAATAGAAAGTTAAAAATAAGCGAAGAACTAAAAATTAAAGAAATCCCTCTCTGCCTCTTAGGTAACAGTACTGTAGTTGACATGAAAAAATTACAATTTACATAAAATTTTCTAAAAATTAGCTTGGAAGTAGAAAAAACAAAATAATTGGAATAACTTTTCAAGAGGTTGTAGTTGCAAGGTTTTAAGAATCTCTTACAAACAGTGCAGAGAAAGCAGGAACAAGACAAGAATGTCGAAGCTTGAACATGGTCAGCAAAACCCATGGCATCAGACAAATCAGAAGATGTGTTGTCCTTGCTAAAAGGCAAATGAGATAATTATGAAAACACAGCTACATCAACAAAAACTAGAAGACTTGCAAAGTAACTGTGCAAAGTAATTGTAAAGAAAAAAAGTCATAATTTTGCAGAGTTGGAGTAAAACCCACTTACTCAGAGCAATGTGATATCAAAAAAGATACTAGTATCAGCCACATGGTGGACTGATTTGCAAAGTATTAGCTGAATTAAAAGTAATTTTATTTTTGAATTTATATAATGCTTCTGGTCACCTAACAAGATATTGAGCACTTTTTTCAGCTCTTTTGGTTAAGATCCCTAAAACAAGGTCATTTTTGCCTTAAGGCCTTTTTGCCTTAAAATATATCCATTCTACCCTGCTTCTCAACTAATATTTTCTATGCTCTCAAATAATTTTCCCAGAGTAGAGAAACCAAACCATTTTGACAGAATGCTGACAGACATCCAAACAAAACTGCAGCACGAGAGATATCTCACCCTTTCAGTACTAGTGGAGAAACTTAGAGTTCTTTAAAGAAACTGGTATTTTAAATCTAGATTTGTGACCTTTATTGCTGCACATACCTTGTTCTTTACAAATAAGATACCCTTATTTACATTTGGGTGCTTAATTCTAATTGAGAACAGCTGGGTGTTCTGTGCTGTGGAGAAAGATGATGGGCTATGTGCTAGCACTTAATTAAAACTTGTAATGATACTCAATTGTCATTCCACACATACCATGGTGCTCGAATGCTAAGGAGTGGATTTTGCTATTTAAAACTCTGTGTCCTACTAGGTTCCTGATGAAACACAGGCTCTGTGCAGAGCCTACCAATATGTTGTATCTGGGGTTTGAAATCTGCACAGTGATTTGTGTGTTCAGGCTGGAAAGTTGAAAGAGGCAAAGGCAACAAGAATCATAGAGCAACCACTAGATTAGAAGAGATGTCTGGAGGTCATTTGGTCCAGCCTGCCATTCAAAGCAGGACCAGCTTCAAAGTTAGATCCAACTTTGTCAAGATCATGCAGCAGAGAATTATACAGACAGAATTAGAGTTCCGACATTTCTTTGATGTAAAGCTGTTAAACAAGCCACCAGAATCTGTTTCACATACTCCATCTGTGAAGCAGAGATAATTCTTGCATAAATACCTCCAAAGTATTTTGATCTGTCTGGGTAAAATAAGAGCTCGAGACAGGAGCGGTTCCCTTCAGTACTAGGGCAAAATGATTTTTTTCTCCTTTTCTTGAAGATGTGGAGGAAGTATAAAGGAAATGTTGCATTTCCTGTCAGTATCAATGAGGGTTACAAGCACTACCAAGATCCTTTGCATTGAGTAAATAGGTCGGATTCATGTTTTCTTGCTATTTAGAGTTTGATTTGCCCATTTTGCTGTTCAGCCACTTAGGGGAGATGCTGTATTTGTGACCGCAAAAGTTCTGAAAGATTCTATTTTTGTGCAGTTCATGCAACTATTCACATCAGGGAGAATAGAAATACGAGCCCATGACATTATTTATATGAACTGAAACAAAAAGGTCATATTCTAACTATGCTGGCTTTAGTCTTCTCCCTGAACACTGATGAATAAATAAGGAGACTCGAATACTGCGCGTTAGTGACAATGGCTGAGCAGGCAGCTAAGTCCAAACAAGAATCTCCACGCTGAAAGCACAGTTGCATGTACTGACTGGGCAAAAGGTTACACTTCTCTGGTATTTTTACTGGTAATGATGCCTTGGAGAGGCCAACATAAAAACAGAGACTAGACAGGAGTAAGGGAATAAGGTGGATATTTTTTTGAAAGGCCTTCAGAGGTACACCCTGGGCAGGCCAAAGGCTACACCCAAGATGGACCCCGAGTCACGAGTTCTTCACACTTTTATAGCTTTGGTCCATTTGCATATCAGCATAAATCCGCCAATTAAACTTTAGCTAATGATGCAATTTCCCCTCAGCTTGCCCCCCTTCTCAAGATGCTGGGTTACACATTTTGGGCCTAGGACGGTCTGGGTGTCCTTGGAGAGCAGCCTGGAGAGGCTTTGTTCTGTCTGTCTCAGCATGAGAGAGCAGCAGCTCACAGGCTACAGGACACTGCAGAGTTACACACTGGGAATACAGAATTTGAAAAATATAAAAGCTAAAACCTAAGGCATCAGTAACACTAGGCTGAAGTCTTCTACACGTAACAATTAATTCTCAAAACCCTCTCTGAAAGCCTTCGTGTTTTACCAGCCCTCAGTCCTGTTGCAAAGGTGACAAAATCCACAGGATGCAATTTGACTAAGATCGTGTCAGTCAATGACAAGAAGAGGGAAATATTGTTATGCCATCTGCCTTCTAACTTGCATTTCAGCCTTCTCGTGTAGATTGGCAGAGCAAGGCCAGGGCAGGCATGTCAACTGGCACAGAATATGGGGACTAGGTATGAAATACATGGATTCTGGCAGACGGGAGGGATTTTGAATAGCAGAGTTAGGGCAAGGCATGACAGAAGGATTGATGAAAAAACATCTTTAATATCTGCTACTCACCTCTTTATTTTTCTCAGCAACACTTCTGCCATGATTTGGCCATGAAAAATTTGAGTTGTGAAAGGTAGTTTGAATTTTCTTTTAGGATTTTTCAGTTTTTTCCTCCTGCCTCTGAGCTCTTTGTCTTCTGCATTTTTATTTTGTTCTTTCTGGTATTTGCAATATTTCCTAATTTATTTTCTTCTGGCAACTTTAATTGCTATGCTGTTTTAGTCCCCTGCCAAATCATTAATGGCAAGACATGTAGAATATGTCACATTTGTCAGGAATAAGTCAGGTTTATGCTTCCTATAATTAGGAAAATATTTAAGTATAGATGTAATTCTTGCATTTACTGATATACCTCCTCACCTCTATAAACACAAGCTTTATAAATATTCTTTGTTTGTTTTCATTGATTGACTTTCAAAAGGTGAAACAGTTCAGGCAAATCCCTAATGATTGTGGCCACTAGTTATTTTGTTTCCCTTGTTTGGATTGTGGCTTTCTGGTGACTTAGCACAATACTATCATGCACATGTGAATTGAATCCCCAAGAGATTCTATTAAATAATTTTCAAAAATTCTGTTTCCTGTTGTCTCCTGCCCTCTGCTGATTTTTTTTTTAAGGTATGTTTTAAAACGATAATTGGGTACAATTTAGAAGCTATGATGTTTCTAGAACACAGCTGCTTACCTCCTGCAGAAGAAATGGTTTTGTTCCATTATTTGGCCCATAATTGGAGCAGAATTTCTTGACAGTAAACACAAGAATTTTTTTTTGTATTTGTTAAAATGGTACCAAATTTGCCTTTCTTTTCTCCCATAGCTTCATATCTCTTAAGGCATGCATGTCTTGAAAAAGGAATACCTCTCTCTGGAGTTCAGAAGTTTTTAGGTACATATGGTCAGGTTTAAAAGCCCCCTCTTACCTCCAGTCAGTGCAATGCATTAGATACCTCTACCACTTGATGACTTGCCAGTTCTGTTCTCTACTTGCCTCACAGAAGGCATATTTTTATGAAGCAGTGCAATATCTCAACCATTTGATGTGCCCCATTAATTTCTGCAGCGTCTTCATTTATTAGAAGTCCTTCGTTGTCCCCAGGTTTTATTCTTTTCATGATTTGTTATAACCCATCCAATTTTCTCTTAACTGATTTGACTGCTCTAATTCATTCTGCATTTTGGCTGCCCTTCTCTTTGCTGCAGTAAAACACTCAGTATATTTGTATTCTGATGCCTGCATTATCCAATTTTCTTTTAGTCTTAGATTCACAATTAGTCCCTGGTTGCTTCCCACTCCTTGTATTCTTTTTCAGATTTTTTTCTGTACAGCTGATAACATCCCTGCATGAAAAGGAGTTTTCACAAAAGGTTCCATTTCACTTTTGTCAAAGTTAAATGAGAAATTTCAGAAATGACAATTTCTAGACAGGTAAATGGGAGTTCAAATGTTTAGCACTCTGAGTAGGGGTTACCCTGGTCAGTGCAAATGGGGGTTACTAATGACTCTGGTTTGTGTTAAAACTCCAATGAAATAGAAAGATAGTGGCAATTGACTGTCTAGTTGTGATGTTGCTGGTGTATTAGTCATGGCTCTGTATTCTTTTTTCCTTGAAATTCTTTCCAGTGTATTTCCCATTTCTAATGACAGCTTGATGCTTTTTATACCAAGTGTTAAATTAGGTGAGCTCTACACTGAACCTGATACTGAGTAGCATTAATATTTTATGCTGCTGGAACGTGGAGGGTGTTACCAGAGCAGATGGACAGCTCCTCTCCTGCAAGTGCTCCTCCCAGGTGAAAACAAAAGGTCAAGAATCTACTGCAATCCTTCCATGTGTTTTATAACTCAGGAGAGCTGTTTACACTCCACCTGTGGTTTAATAGAAGCTCTTCAGACCAAGACCTCCTGCCTGTGGGGAGAATTAATTTTCTTTTGGATGAGCTGTCAATACTGTGTTAACCATTGGAGCTGGGAACAACTTGTCCCTAGCTGATCCTAACAAAATTAACAGGAGTCGTGGGCTGACTTCTACCGAATTTGCGGAGGAGCTGTTTATCATCAGGTGCCCATTGCTCAGCCTCTATCAACAGAAACCTGTTCAATTTGCCTCTGGTAGTTTATAGTAGATTTCATCCATAGTGCTATGATCAAGGAAGCAGGGATTATAAATTTCTTTTTCTGTAGGCAAAGTGCAATGACTGGCTGGAAGATCTTGGTTTGTTTTTGCTGTTCAATTTAGTTTTCAAACTGAGCAGATCAGACATTAGCGTTGTATCAGCCAGTGTTAAGGTAAGCCAAGTCAGGACTGGGTGACGATAGGGGAAGTGTGATCAATATTATATATTAAAATTTTAAATCATCAGTGCTAGGATTATGTAAAATGTGGTGCAGGGGGACTAAATTATTACAAAACTGCAAAGTGAGGGACTGTCCCAAGGATGTGAACGGACAGCTCAGGAAAGCCTCTCCTAGAAAGCCGTAATACTTGGGGGAGTGGATAGCAGAATGAGCAGCTCCAATGCAGTAGTTTGTGGAAATACAGAGAACCCCGAGATCATTGTGAAGGTCTTCTACATGGCATTGTTGTTTGCACTTGGATAGCATTGTGAACCATTCCACAAGATTTCTTTTGACATCTGTCTTCCTTTTTGCCTCCTGAGAAGATTGTGTTCAATGGAAAAGGTCTTGGACGTAGAGTTTAGGAAACTGACAACAAATGGCAACTTGAAAGGGGTGTTAAATTTTCTTTTTTCTTTTTTCCCAAAGTAATGAATTGCTTGTGTGTTTGAGGAATGAAGTAAATTCTATAAAAATTAGCAGAAGAGATAAAAGATGTTTCTCTTTTGATTCTAGCCAAATAAATATTTGGTTCTAAGCTTTCTTTTGGTCCATTTCACAAAACTCCCAATTAACTGGGACACTGTCAGGACCAATTTACTATTTTAAAGGAAGGTAGTTTAGCATCTCTGCCCCGTGAAAAGTTAGTTTACTTTTTCTTTATTGGGTCTTGAAATTTGAAGGCATGGTTAGTTAGGAAGGTACCTGTCAAATGCTGAACCCCTAAGTTAGGCACCAAAGTGTAATTAGTCTGGTTTGTGTAGTCCCCTGTGATGACTTAATCTTCATTATCCTCCATGAATCATAAAAAATATTGAATATTGAATACTTGTGCTATACAAAAAGCCAGTTGATTTGAATAAAGATGAAAACAATGTCACAGCACAATTAATTTTAGTTCCTACACTATTTATAAGAACAGACTTTATATGGTTGTTAATAACTAAGATACAATTTTCTATAATACTTTATACAGTTATTCATTGAAATCCCTACAGGAAATTCCTTCAAATTATAATATTATATAAATAGACTGGGCTTGTACAACTGCTATTTGAATTTATGTGAACAATGCTGTAATTTAAAGTATGTTCATGCAGTTTTTATGCTCTCAGTCAAACTAGTTTAATTTAATCCAGTTCCTAGCTTATGTATTATGTAAATCAACATTCTTCCACGGGTATTTTTGCTCTGTGAGTGGAAGACATTATCTTAGTGGAAGACATTATGCTTCTAAAATTGACTTTAACTGCCAATTTAACCAAAATTTAACCCAATTCAACCAGCCCAATTTAGCTGTGGTCAAGATTTCAATGAACATTGAAAAGGTTGATGGTTTTGTTTGTAATGCACCTGCTGTGTACAGGATAAAACCTTTGTTCAACCGGCCCTCTTGGTACAGGAGAAGGGCTTCTTCATGTATGAGCTAAAAGAATGAAACAAACAAAATTAAAAATTCCTAATAAGAAATTGTTGCCAATGTAGATTCTAGGCATTCCTTAGGGGATCAAAGCAGAGGTTCCTTTGACATTCTGAAAAAGTTGATGTAAGAGTGAAATACAGATAAGAGTAAGCAAACTCTTGTTTAGGTAGTGCTGAGCCCCTACTTGTGTAATATAAATTGTCACTGAGAAATGCCTCTGTATCAGAGAAGGTGGCAAATGCGTTACCAGTTTTTAAAAGGAGTTTGGACAAGACGTGGAAAATTCCTGACTGGTGAGTCTGATGTCTCTAAAGGGAGAAGGAAGCCATAGATAAATAAAATGTATTCGGGAAGAGCTAGTGTAGCTTCTGCAGGAAATAGTCATGTCTCATGATTCTGCTGTAGTTCCCTGAAGGAATTACGGTTGTGTGTTTGACAAAGGTGATCTAATTGGGGTTGACTTTAGAAGGTCTCCAAAAATCCCTCCAAAATACTTAGAGAAGCCAAACTGCCATAGGAAAAAAAGAAAGGTCTTCACATATATTAGTAACAGTTGAAAAGACAGGAAACAGAAGGTAGGAACAAATGTTCAGTTTTCTCAGTGTAGGATTTTCACCTGGCAAATTCCACTGAGATCTGCATGAAGACCCATGTTATTCAATGCAATCAGTCTAGTGAAAGAGAGTAGAGAGGGAGGTGGCAACATTTGCTGATGGCATTAAGTTGTGCAGAGCAGTAAAAGAGAAAACTTTCTGCAAAGAAAAGAAGGTCTTGAGACATGGAGTGGTAAAATGGCAGATTAAATTAACTGTAGAGAAAGATGCAGCAACACAGATGAATAAAATGATTCTTAGCTTTATACATGTGATGAAGAGTTCTGAATTGGCTGTTACCAGGCACGAAAGAGATAGTGCAGTTATGACTATTTTAATGACAATGTAAGTGCAGTTCTCTCNTGTTGGGAAAGATAAATATAGAGAACAAAACAAGTATCATACATTTTCTGATCCCAGAAGTTGATAGCAGAAAGAGGAGCAAGGAAGATTGAAGTTACAGAGTGATTTCCGTACGAGAAGTGACTACAGAACTAATGACTCTACACTCTCTGGAAGTCTGCTGGTGTGGACTATAATAGGATTTATTAAATGATGAGCAACAGAGAGAGAAGAGCTAGGCTCCAAGTGATCATTGTCTTTTCTGGACTTTGGAAGAAAAGCATGAAAATGAGCTCTCAGGGGGTTCAAAACAAAGAAACAGAACTCAGTGTGTTTGCATAGTGTGCATCTGAACTGTGGCATTTGCTGCCGAAGGATATTGTGCATGACAAAAGGTTTGTGCAGGTTCAAAACCGCGAAAGATTTCATCCAAGTTTGTTAAACACGATTATTAGACGTCTAGCTGATGAAATTAGCTCCCCAAGTCACAGACCATTGGAAGCTGAAGGAGTACTGGGATGCATCACTGCATGTTTGTTCTGCTCTTACACACTCCTCCCTAAGCCTCTATTAGGCTACCGTTTCTGGAGAGACTAAGTGGACTATTTTTCATGTTCTCAGATATGGAAGATTGCAGAGTAATTTTTGTAAGCTGTTAATTTGTGTTTGTACAGTACATAACTAGCTAGAACCTAAGCAAGCCCTTCTGTGTAAACTAGCATTTGGTGACATTAAGAGAGAGAAACACACAGATGCGATATTGTGGGACATGGACAAACAAGAACACGACACAGTTACATACAGAAGACGTGTCAGAATGGTGAGGCTGGGACTTACACTTGAATTCATCACTTTAACGCGGCCTTATTCTCAGTTAAAGTATCTCACTTTTATCATCAAGGGAATTGCTTGAGCTAAAATTAAGTTCAGAGGTGTTAAGGCCAGCAAGAAAGGGAGATTTTTGTCTGCTGCCCTCTGGTAAAGCTATGTAATTGTTTTGCCAGTACATTTTTCTATTTTAGGTGACAACATCTTTAAGCATTATGGTTTCTGAATGGGACACATGGGGGCCTGCTGGTAATCAGAGCTGGGGAGCAGAAAATTAATAAGAAACCTGCTCCTGTAACGTGATCATAGAACAGCAGAGCAGAAACTACACCTATCCCCTGCTAACACCTAGATTGTCTAGAGGTTGTGCCGGCTGTGTTGTTTCTGTGTGATACAAACCTGCAAACATGTTCTTCCAGATGCAGAAACAATTTCTTCTACAGAGAGGATAACTGTTTGACCTTTTTGGAGGAGATTGTTTTGCTGTGGAATTGATATGGTATTAATCACAGTATTGACAATACTGCACTACAGTGCTTTTAATGTCCCGGGTTTGAAAATTCTAGCCAAGAGGCTAGAAGGGGTTTTTTTAAACTCTACACATAGGACAAAGGTGGTTGAAACTGCCCCAGGTGATAATGGAAGCAGCTGCTTTGACCGAAGGGTTTTTTCTGTCAGTTTTCTTGTGCTTGGTAGGTAGTGTGATAGACAACTCGCCCTTTTAAAAGTGCCTCTTTTTTTCCCTCCACTTTGTTTATGCCCTGGGAATCATAAAGGTGATTTTGAGAGCACTTGGATAGCTGTTTTTCCTTTCCTTGCATGAATGTTTGTTTCCCCTGGGAAATGTGCACTCCTACCCTTAGGTGTCACTGTTTATCGTTGCTAGCCTTGCACAGGCTCCACAGGCATTCAGAGTTTGGCTGAATGGTGGTTTTGCTCCATCCCTCGGGAGTCTTGGCAAGTGTAATGTGTGTAGCCTGCTCTGCCAGTCTGTGCTGCCTCACATACTTGTCTCCCTCCTACATCAGAGAATAGCAGTGACAGCCTGTGTAAGGCTGTTACCAGAGATCTATATTAGTGCAATGTTATAAAAGATACCTTGCCAGTAATTTCTCAGTGTGGGATATGTCTTAAAATGGGCTTGATGGTTGTATGCACTTATTTTCTTTAAAAAAGAGTGATATTGCTAGTAAGCATGAAATTTCTCAGAAGTCTAAGTCATGAGCCCTTTAATTTTTTAAAAATTCATTTTAGTTTTGCTTCAAAAATATGTAGGTTCTGGCAAATTTTTTCCTTTATAGGTCAACTTTTTTTTCATATCATCATTTTATTAAAAAAAATATTAAATCAATGTTTACATATATAAGTGATAGAAAAAAATATTGCTGTCAACACTTGCCATTTACCCAAGAATTAATTCTTGTCTCAAACCATCTATCTGATGGCTTGGGTCATTATACTGACTTCTAAGCAAGCACTTTAATTTCTTCCTGCTTCATGCAACTGCAGCATACAACTTCAAAACTTGTAAAATTGCCAAGGAAAGCTATTTCACCTGCCATCCATCTATTCCTACAATGAATATCTAACACTGTCACACTCAGGACCTTCATCTGTTTAGTTATATTCACTAGATCTCACTCATTACCACTGAAGTTGGGACTCCTTTGCAAAATCCTAGCTCTGTGTGCAACAAAGGAGGCAAGCTGTGTCTACCACCACCTCCTCAGGATATTGCTTGCTTTGGTAGACAGGAGTTTTAAACAATTTTTATGCTTGCAGAAACCTCAACTGTTCTTACAGGAAGCATAAAAACCTAATAATTGCAGAAGTTGAACTACCATGCATAGGAAGTTTACAATATTGAATATTTGCTACATCACATAAAAATACAGCTGGAAGAAAGCTAACGAGTTGTGAAGCTCTAGGTGATTGGTTTTTATTTGTTTTATGTTGTGAATGTATTAAAGAAATTTTCTCTAAGGTGGAGTCTCTCGTTTTTAATCCAAGAATGACCTAGCATTGTGTGGGGAAAAAAGTAGATCAGACTGGCTAGCGGATTACCCAGGGAAAACTCTGGTATTTTTAACCATGCAAATAGCTAGTCATCTGTTTTGAAATAAAGAGGATTACTTTTGCTTGATAGCTCTGTGTTGTGTTTTTGCTGTGCCCGGAGTATGAACCCTGCAGACTCCAAATAAGGGGAAAATGGCTGTAGATCACATCATAGCTTTAGCTCCAGGAAGAAAATGCTGTGGTCATTTACAACGTTTAATCTAGGTTTGGACAATTGTGTGCATGCTAGCTCATTGATGGCTACACAAGCAAGAAATGCAGCAGGGATTGCTGCGCTCCTCATATGGGAAATTTCATCCTCAGTAAATGGAAAATAAAAAACAAACCTCACTTTTCTGTCCACAGGCAGAATTCCTTTTTATTTTAACAATAACTAAATCAAGGAGCCATCTGTATCTCCTGCGGGGTTCAAATCTCACAGCCAGTTTCTCCATGAGCTGGCAACAATATACATACACAAGAAAAAGAATGGGAAGCACCACTTCTTTTAAATTACAAGGGAAATTTCCCCCCCCTCCGTTGCTAAACTGTATGTCTCTTGGTATAACTCCCCTAACAATACTGGTTTAGGAGGCTTGTTGATTTGGCAAATTAATAATTCTACGTTACATTATGGAAAAGGGCGAATTTTGCTCCTGTTGAAAAATCTGAACGGCTTGCAAATATAAGCGGAAAACTATCTGCAAAGAGAGTGTCCCTGGGGATTTTCACACTACCGGCCAACCTGCCCTTGGTATCAGTAAATTTAAACGTTATTTTATGAGAATATAGTCATCAGGAAGAATTTTTTGTTATTTCAGCTGAAAGGAAGTCAAAGCCCAATGTCATTTCTGGTATGTATATCTTAAATTGAACACTAGAATAGTGTTCACTGCAGGTTTTAGTGTCAAACTTATCTGATACCTTTCAAGAACGATACTAATATAATCTTGTTTTAGCAGAGCAGAGGCCGTTGGGTAAAAACTTTCTAATTGCAAACGGCAGTCAGGTCTATTAAAAGCAGCACAGTTCATCTTGCATGAAATGTGAGTGGAACTAATAACGTAATTGCTTGCCTTCTTTTGTTTTGTTTTGTTTTGTTTTTACAGTCAAGGACCACAGATACTTTCTCCTTTTCCTGTCTTCGTCATTAATTTTATCCTACACCTGAATACCCATGACTTTGAAAGTACGTGTTTTTCTAAGTACATAGTACCAAGATACACGGGTAGGAAGTGTATTTTGAAACCGTTTCTAACTGGTCTGTTGAGTACACTCAATTAGAAAAGACGTCTGGACAATTTTTCTCTTCTGTGTTGTTTGGCTTCTGTTGAATCTTGAATTTTAAGGTATTCTGAGAAAAGCATGAACAGAAGAACATTATATGTATTGGCTACAGAAATACAATGCTATAAAGAAGCAGTCTGAAGATAAGTGATGTCTCTTCTAAACATTTCCATGAATTAACTAATTACAGGTATTATCATCTGCCACTAATTTTAAAATATGCTTAGAGAAATCTTTCTTAAGAGAACTTGGAACAATGCACTCTCAAAGGTGAATAACAAGACCAACTCCCTGCCCTGTACACTCCCTGCCTACTTGTGCAGTGTGCTGTTTTGTTTGGTTATTTTTTTCAATTCTGTTTCTATGAAGTCATTATTTTTACTTTAGAGAGGCCTAGTTTATGATTATTTTTTTAAAGCGTGAGTTTGGCATTACTACAATGGCAGGAAGGGAAGAAATCATGGTGTGTGTGGGAATGGAACAACAGTTCTGCCCTCACCCTTCCTTACCTGTTTGGAAATTTCTGTTTCAACGACTCTGACAAAACCATAGACATTCATGTGATAGAAGCACTAAGAGCAGATGGTCAAGTGATACTTTCTGGTATCAGATATTCACAGCAAACCAGAGTCTAGTCTTGCGATAATGAGTTTCTTGACTTGCCCCAAGGATGTGGCTTTAATATCTTAAACAATTTTATTTCAACAACAAAGTCTGTGCATTCCTTGTCAGGATAATCCAATGATGCAACTTTGACACGTTTTTCTCATGTCCGTAAGTTCAGTTACGAGTTTGTACCAATATTTGTAGTCTGCTATGTGTGGTTTTTTTCATGTTGTGAATTCATTGGTTCAGAATTACTTGCCTGCTTTAATTAAAATAAGATTGCAAGCTGTCTGCCTTGGTAACCTCTTTGCCAAAAAATGTTCTCCAGAGGTAGAATTCTACAGGGTTTCAACTGTACTTTCTTGGTTCTTGATGTGAGGCCTGTTCAGTCTCACCTGACACTGCACGCTGCCCCTTGGATCCAATCATTCTGAGTTCCCATGAGGCTGTTTCTGATGGCTGGCCGGACAGTCTGGTGAGAGAGTAAGGAGAAGGAGTGCTGTTGTGTTGGCAGAAGTCAGGAACTTCACTTAGGAGTCAGATTTTTGAAGATAGACTCTGGGTTCAGTTGCTCCAGCTTCTACTGCACCCGGTACTCTGCAAGGGAGAGTTACACCCCACTATGGGGGACCTGCTGGTCCACAGAAGTTGAAATAGCTCGAGAGAAACCAAGAGGAACTGGAGGAGTTCTCCTTGGGGGCTAGAGTTTGAATAGCTCAGTGAGTGGCAGACCAGCAGATCTCCAAATGAGGCCATCCTTTGCTGAACTTGGCAGAATAGGGCAGATAAGAGCAGGTTGTCATTCCAGCTTCTGACAGTCATCACTTTGGAATAGCTACTGAACAGAGTGAGGTGAGTCAAGTCACCCAAGTGTGTCTGACCTCTTGCATAACAAAATGAGGGTGGCTTTCTCAAAGGTTTCTTATGAACCTAATGAGTACCGTGACTGGTATGGAAACAGAGGAGGTTAGAAAACGCTAGGCACAATTATAAATAATTCTCTGCAGTACACAAACTTACGGCAATTCCTATTCCTTGTTCTCTACTTGTTCTCTCAACTTTTAGATCATAGGATAAGGTTTGAATTTCCTGAATTCCTGCTCACAATCTGTTTCTACTATCTAGAGAAAAAAATTAAAAGACTAGGAAAATTATCTCCTTATTTCAGGGGTCTCAAACCCTGCATAGTGTGTATTTTTGTTTATAGAGACAGAAAGGTCAGATGAAGCAGACTTCCATTTGCTATGCTCAGCAGCTGGTTTGATAATATTATTCATTCTCTTCTGTTTCCTCAGATCATATCTCCTTCCAAACCAGATCTTCTCATAGAGGTAATGCCATAATCTTATCAACACTTTAAGAACTTTAATATTCTCTCTGTGATTGTCTCTCCTAACAGTTTTCAAGTAAAAGATCATTTGTTCAGTGACCTTACTGCCTTTCTTGCCTCAGAAAACTGTTTGAAGAGAATTTGAAGTCCTTTACTGCCTAGCGTAGCAATGCAATTCATTCTCTTATGTCTCTTCTTGTAGTGTCTCAGGAAGAAACCTCCAATTTCTTCTTTTTTTCTTCACTGCCAAGGAATAGTGGAACACAACAGTCTTGTTACCCACAAATCACATCAGGAACTTATACGTTCTAGCAGTGGTATAGTTTCTAGAAACCTCTTTGAATGGTAACAGAGAAATAAAAAGGGAAGAAAAAAAGAAACCACAAAGTGGTTCAACAGTTTCACAAGCAGTGGACAATTACAGCACACTTTATTCCTTCTCCTATGACACCCTGTGTAAAATGTCATTTATCTTCTAGAAATTATACCTTTTATTTTGATTCAATTTTTCTTTACAAGTCCCTTCAGACCCAGGACCACAGCTAAGCAAGCAGTTCCTTTCAGTAGCTTTAGCCCTTGAAAGCTGGCCCACCAGGTAACTTTTGTAACACCTTCATGCTAAATCCCTTAATCCTTTTCCATTCCTCTCACCCACATGCATCTGGGAATTAGAATGCAATTCCAGTGTGGCTAATGTAGATATTAGCAATAAGGAATAACTTCCTCAATGATGGGGGAAGTCCTAGTGACATAAGTTACTCTGCATGTAATCCATCTTTCAAAGATTCTGTTACCAGAGGTCTTCCAGGATGATATTCCTGGGTCTGTCCCTCACAAAAAGGAGCTGAACTCTGATGGCTTCCAACATCTTCTCATTTTATGTGAGTGGTAATGACTTTTACTCTAAACACTGAATGACTAATGACTATATCTAAACACTGGGACCTGATCACATTGATTGTCCTACTTGAAGACTCGGCCACAGCATGTTACAACCCTCTCCCACCCTTCATGTCTGTTTTTCTTCCCATGGGAAGTAAGGAATGGGAAAAAGTAGTGGGGAGAATCAGAAGGTTTGTGAATGGCCGTCTTGACTTGGGGTCGAGATGCAGACAGAGACTGCAGTGAGACCAAATAACTGGGAAGGACTCCCAGATTCAGCAGTTAAGGTATAGAAAACATTTAATACGAGAAAAATGTTAAATAAGTTGCTACTAGAAGCATGTAAAAGGAGTGTGACGCTCTGGAGCCCTTTTCAACTCATGCAAAAACTTAGGGTATTTCTGTAGAAATAGTAGAAGTCGCCAGTTAACTTCTCCATGACTTACCATTTAAATTTTCCCAGTAACTTGAGGTTGTTTAGGGGATGTCTTCTTCAGATCCTCTCAGTGCAGGGATATAGTAATGGATCCCTTATGGAAATCAGGATTTGACAGAAAATGAGAGGATGATTTAAGAAGAGAAGGTCTAATGATGAGAAGTAGCAGCAGTGAAAAATCTCCCAAGTAGGCAGTGAAAAGCAACAAAGTTATTAAAAAGAAAGACTTTTTCTTAAAAAAACCCTTTTCTTTGTCATCAAAGAAATTATAGAACAAATTGGAGTGATTTCCAAGCCACACTATGACACAGCTTCCCTGTGTTTTTGGGGATGTTAAATTATTCATTTTAGTAAATACCCACTTTTTGGAAATCTAGGTCATATCAGACATGGATCAGCATGAGAATCTTTATTAATCACCTGTATCCTATCATATACTCTCTTCCACTACACTAACAAGAAAGAGAAAACCTTTAGATACAGATCTGCTTTTCCTGGTAGATACATGAAACAGTTCTGCAGTAATCAGGTGTGGTATGTGATGACAAAGCTACTGTGATTCCAGAGCTTTACTTTTGAAATCTGTCTAGCACTAAATTCCATCCCCAGAAACACATTTGGCCCTTTTCTAGGCCTGCCTGACTTTTCTCTGAGAATAACAAGACATTTCCGAGTAAGTTACAGCACTTGGAAGTTATAAAGAACCATTTCTACTCTTCTGCCTCATTTCTCCCTCCTTTGTTTCATGTTGTTCTTCTCCCTGATGCCTGACCAGAGTAAATGCCTGAGTGTCTCATGTTTATTCACCAAGCTGCTGATGATAATCATGATGAAATCTCAGTAGCTTTCAGCTAGGGCAAGTGTTATTTTTTTAGAAAGCATTTCTATTCCAAGTTATTGCATATGATATCTTAGGCCTTGATCTTACGAAAATCATACTTGATGCCAGGAGTAGTCAGGCTGGTAAAGCCAAGCACATACATAAATGTTGGCAGGATTTGTTCTTTCCTAAGTGTAAGAGTGAAATAATTTAACAAATTGTGTCATACATGTAAGGAGTATTTATCAGGCCCACACAGAACAGCTGTTAATAGTTTAGAACTGTAATCCATGTATCCATGTCAATATATGTGGATGCATACCCCAGGTGAAGGTTTTTGGAAACAGCCATCATGTGGTGTGTTGTAAAATAAGCTGGAATATGCTGCTTGTGTGTTTGGGTGTGGTTAAAGTGTGGGGATTTTAGGACTGCATCTTTTCACAGCTACAGAAATAAAAATTCTTCCAGGTTTGTTACAGGAGCTCCTGTCTGCCACCTTGTGTGACAACACCTAAAGTACAGAGTTGGATATTTAGAGAAAAATGAGTAGCAGTGGTCATCAGATTGTAGAAATAAGTGCTGCACCTTCAGATCATTGTGGTATCACTACCTTGGAAAAATACCCAGCTGACTGCTAGAAAAGTTCTTTGGGAGAGACGGACCTGCACACACATCGTGAATACTTAATAATTAGAGAGACCAGACTAAAATATTTCTATGCAGGGAAGTAATGAATGAAATGCAGGTACCTGTAGTACTAAGAGATCACAGTCCTGAACTTAAATGAGGGGACCTTGAAAACTCTCATTGCCTCCAAAAAAGCATAAGGAGGTCCTATCCTTTATCTCTAAATTAATGGGCAACATAAGTTTATTATTTTCATACTGCTCTCTGGCCTATTTCTCTTAATCCCATGGTGATTAAGAGTTAGTAATATTTAGCCTGTCATAAATTCTTCTTCTTTTTGCCTGTTTGTCATAGACTTTAATTTGTAATTTCTAATTCCATCTTTCCACAGTGAGCTTCTGCTGATCTGCTCTTTATATCTTGTTTTCAAAGTACTCTAGATGATATCAGCTGGATCTCTTTTCCTGCCCCAAGATACATTTCCTGCTTCCACTGTTGTAGTCCAAATGGACTCTACGCCTCTTCACTTAGTTGTGTTCCCAGCTGTTAGTCCTTAGAGGTACTGCCAGCCTTTGATGGAATTTGTATCCAGGCAGAGAAATGGGAGACTCTGAGTTAACTTGGCACTGGGATCAATAAAAGAACAGGAAATTCAGCATGCTAAGAACATTGAAGCCCAGGTACATGTAGGTATTTAATTATCCAGATTTAAACTTCTGACTCCCCCTAGATTTCAATGGTGAGTTATCCCTCTAATTAAGAGTCATGGCAGATAACGTCTGCTCATTTTATTTGCCTAAGTAACCTGGTAAAGGCAGGGGCACTTCTGGACTAAATGAGGTGAAGTGCTTGGATACACTACAAAGCAGGTCAAGGGAGGTGATCCTGCCCCTCTGCTCAGCCCTGGTGAGACACGTCTGGAGTGCTGTGTCCACATCTGGGCTCCTCAGGACAAGAGAGACAAGGAGCTCCTGGAGCAGGTCCAGGCAAGGGCACCAGAGATGATTAAGGGACTGGAGAACCTTTCGTACGAGGAAAGACTGAGGGAGCTGGGCCTCTTCAGTCTTGAGAGATGATTGAGAGGGGACCCCATCAATGTCTGTCAGTATCTGCAGGAGGGTGCCAGGAGGAAGTTTCCAGGCTCTGCTCAGTGGTGCCAAGCAACAGAACAAGAGGAACAGGCAGACACTGATGCTCAGGGAGTTCCACCTGAACATGAGGAAGAGTTTCTTTACTGTGCAGGGGCAGAGCACTGGAACAGATTGACCAGAGAGGGTGTAGAGATATCTCAGTGGAGATATTCAAGGACTGTCTGGACACAATCCTGCGTCATGCACTCCGGGATGACCCTGCTTGAGCAGAGAGGTTGGACCAGAATACCGCCTGCGGTCTCTCCCACTCTTACCCATTCTGTGATTCTATAAAACAAGCAAGTTTTTTAAATTACTTAGCTAATGACCTTTGTTCCTTATCTAACCCCCTTACCAAAAGTTATAAATGCAATTAAACAAATGTGGAATCAAAACCAAGATACACAAATCTAAAATTAGAAAACTAATTAGTTCTATATTTCTTGATTTTACAGGGGAAACATTTTTCACCAAACTGAGAAAACTGTGAAAATTTTCTCATTGAATTAATAGAGTATTTAAGGATAATCTTGATAATTAGTGTACTTACATCTGATCTTCAAAGACTTGAAGTAATGTTGATGTGAAAGTACATAAGCATTTCTTATAATGTTACACAGGTATTTGTGCATGTCTGCAGTGATAGATGCAAGGATCTTTCTAGGGTGGACTTCACGTCAACTTTAAAAGTTGAACTCCCTGAAGTTAGACATTTACTTCAATCTGCTAATCTAGATTGCCTCATTAGTCAGTGGGGAGAGATAAGGAACTCTAAAATGTCTTTCTGGCCATCTTATGAACGATGGGACAAACCACAAATTGAAAGTTCTCTTTCAGAGTGGAGGGGAGTCTGTTCAGCTTGCCTGCTATTTTGATGTTTAGCTTTTCAGCAGCTGATGTTTGAAGAAAGACCACCATTTCCTATGACACTAAATAATTTTTCACCACAGATCTCATACCGTTGGATTGAAACAGTGAGTTATTAAAGCTCTAGGAAATCCTCACCATCCTTTCAGTATGTGACTTTGGGAAGCTCTATAGGAGATTTAAAGTTGTGTGGGAGTAGGGTGTTTTTATGGTGTGGGAAGGGTAGTTTTTGATCAAAGACTGGAAAATGTGTCTGTCAGTTTGTTCATCCTCTGACTGTAGGAGTTAGAATTCCTGCTTGGATACAGAATCCTTTCTGTGACTTCTGAGGAATGCTAGAAGATGAGAAAGTGGAGAAGAGCATTTCATTTGCTCAAAAAATATTTGTGTGGCTACAAGATGAACAGCACCTTGTAGAATCAATCCCCACAACACCAACCAACTTAATGAAGATTATTCCTGAAGCAATCTATTCATTACTGCTGATCAAAAATCTTGTGCCTGCTGAATGTATACTGCCAGACATTCCACTCCCCCAGAATCACCCTGTGCTATCATCCTACACTGAAAGTTTACACTTCCTCGGTCTGCTCTAGTTTATATCAAATGGAGATTATTAAGTTATACACAGGGGAACAGGTGGGTGGAGCAGCTGGCATGAGAAGTGAGCAGCCTGACAACAGAAAAAAAATCAGGGTAGATTGCAGCACAAAAATTTTCCTAGGAAATTGCAAATTTCACAATCTGTTCATGAGAACTGATGGTATAGCTCGTGTGCCAGGTAACAAGTCTGGGAGACTCTAGACTTCACTGGAAGCAGACTATTCAAGACCTTCAAAGATCTTGTTAGTTTTGGCTTCGGTCTATTACACTGTATCAAGCAATCCTACTCATTCTGGAAAGCAACTCTTTATGAATTTCTGAAGTAGATTGAAAAGGTCACAATGGTTTTTCAGTCTTAATTGACTGGCTGACTGACTGACTGGTTTACTTGTATTTTTTATATTGCAGATGAAACTTTAAAGACAGCTCTGTGAACTCTCAAAGTCCTGCAGAATTCGAGGAGTTTATCTTTAGTTTAATTCAGGGATATGAAGAAACCATCATCTGATGTTTTGAACTGGTTCAAACAAACACCAGTTAAAGAAAGCTGCCCAACTAAATAAGCTCCCCTGAATCTGGGTACAGCGTGGAGGGTGACCTAGTGGAATGAAGAGTTAGACATTCAGAAGTACTCAAAATTTAGATTCTAATGAGCTGCGATAGCCAAGGAGAATGCAGTGAGTCAGGACAACCTGATAAGGCTACAGTGGCAAAGTTTCTACAATAAGTAAATGCGTAGACGGCTATGGAGAAAGTAGGTGACAAGATCAGATGTGGAAGAAAAGATAAGCTGCCACTTAATGTCTAATACTGTGGCAGTTTATCCTTTATCATTTACAGGGATCCCAGTCTGAAACAGCCTCTTAGTTAGGTCACTGTCTCAGGACACAGAAGAACAGTGTCTTACCTTCTGAGCTCAGTGTTGTCATGGTTTATCTCTGTCTGTCTCCTGTTTTGACTTAAGAAGCTTTTCTCATTAAAGTTTCATTAAAACACATACATTTCTGCAAAAAGTTGCACTTCTAACAAATCAGCATTTTTCAAATGAAAAGTGTTTAATCAAAAAGTTTCCAGCCAAGTATAATTATAGCATCCTTTCTAAATGTTTCAGGGTTTCAGACAGCACTTCAAAAAGTAACACAATGAAACATTCGTTATTACTGGTCTTTCATATTACTCAAGTTACAAGAAACAATTAAATATGTTATAAAAGATATCTTGATAAGCATTTGACATGCCACTGAATAACATTTGGTGTCTCGAGTTTCTAATTTGTCTCCTTCAAAATCGAACTTCCTTCTACTTCTTATCTGAATTACTGTTGAACACAAGCCAAAGTTCACTTGGACTTCCTCTCTACATAGATTCAATTAAGAAATGTAAACATTTGGAGTCTCTTTTGGGGGAGGAGGCAGTGAAAAAAAAGGAAAAATAAAAGGAAGACTGTCAGTGGGAAAGATGCATGTAGGCCAAGACGAGAGAGAACTATTTTTATGTGGAGAAAAGAATCAGCTGTAGCTTTTGACATGGACAAAGTAATCTGTTACCAGAGGCAGCTTGTGACAGAGGTCGGTCAGACAGCTGGGCATGAGAGAAAGGTAACCCGGTACAGTCACAGGGAACAAAATGCTGCTAATGGCAGGCGAATGTGTTTAGCTTTTGGAAGTATTTTTACTATTGTGGAACATACAGTGAGTACTGGTTTGAAACCAATATATTTTGTTTTTATTGACAGACTGCTTCTCATAGGCTTTTGTCGAACAATTTTCAAAGTCCTGGTATAATGTAAAAGGCAGTGGTAAATTTTACAAAAGTAAAGGTAAAGATTAAAATATGACAAAAATAGCAGGAGAGAGAACATAGGGTAAAAGGCTCAGCATGCAAGCTCGTCTGTGCATTATTTTAAGGCACACTTAATCCAGTAACATGGGAATTGTCAACGCAGGTTTGAGACCACTGTGCTGGCAAAAGCTGGATAATACATGCAAAGGCCAACACACTTCTGAGTCATTGTCTAGAGTCTGGTAAAGGAAGTGACAGCTGGTGGTGTTCTTAATATCAGCATCCAATCCAAGGAAACCAGCTGAAGCATGTAGCTGAGAAAATTCATTACCCATTTAAAAAGTTCAAAGGGTATGTGAGGAAAGTTAGAAAAAGACTTTAGCTTTTGAACACTCAGCTCTTTCACAGAGGTCCAGGAGTTATAAAAACTTGTTTAAGAATGCATGCTGAGAATATTTCGGCTAAATGACTTTTAAAAACTGGGCTTACACAAGGTATGAATTCCAAGCAAGTTGACAAAATCCTTTAGCTGAGATAGACAAAACAAAAGAAAACCCCTGAACCAACTCACCACCAACACCACCCCCCTAAAATTCCTGAAACTCCAGTACCAGTGGGTGCTTGACATATATATTTACTTTTCTTTTATATTCTTTAAACATGTTTGTTGAAAAGCATTTCTGGAAAGTTTCTGCAGAACCCAGCCCGAGACAAGCATTTAAACCGTGGGATCTCCACATCCTGGTTAGGAGTAGGCATGGGTTTGGGTTATACCGTGGCACAACAAATATGAAATGCAGGCCCTTTCTGATCACAGAGGAGGCTTATTCCATGAAGGGCTAGGAAATGACACCTCCCTTTAAATCATGTTGCTAGTGTTGCTCAAGAACAGAGGGGGTCTATTAGAAAGGCTGACCCTGGAGCTCTGGGAAACCTGACTGTTCTTGGGTGCCCAGCTGGAAGAGAGCAGCAAACTCAACAGGTTGGGGTAGGGACAACCACAATTAAAGAGTCATTTGGGGATGTAAAAGAAGCTCTCTGTGCTGAAAGCGGCCAAGGAGAAGGATTTGACAACATCTTGGTTTAAAAACAGCAGTGGACAGCTAGTCATGAGAGCAAGTTGGATATTATTACTCAAGTGTCAGACGGATTTATAAGATATTGATGAATTACAGCTATCTATTTTGTGGCACAATGTTGTCTGAGTAGACAGTGTTTTTATAATCTGCTTTAAATATAGCTCAAGCAGCAAAAAATTAACATGAGTCTAGATGCTTCAGTACTTGTCTAGCATTAATAGAATTGTACAGAAACAGCTGGACCAAGTCTTTGATAGAGTTTTACTATTAGATCTTGAAAAGGAAATTATTGTAGATTTGCTCACATGGCTTCTGACCATTACACTGCTGCTTTTCTATATGAGCTTTTAGTAGACCACCCTAGGCTTTCATAGTTTTTTGGTAGTTCATTTCCACACAGCAAAAATGTGAATCTTTTCCTGAGTCATGGTCTTTCCTGTTGCTGGTAAGCAGAGCAGATCAATTATTTTAGTGTCCTTTTCCTCTTGCACTTTCTCATCTGGTGTGTTTTCCGGAAGAGAGTCTTCATTTATTGCAAATTGACCAAACATTATCAAAGCATAGTTACATTTTTCTCACATGCTCTTCATGTGAGAGAGTGAAACACTGACAGAAGAAATGTTGCCTGTGGTGACGAAAAGAAGGTTTTGGTCACTTACAGAAATAGAAATCAGCCTTATATCTGGCCTGACATTATTGTGTGCTAAAAGAAAATGACACCAAGTTTTGTGTGTGCTGTGTCCCTAGAAAAGGCAGGAGCCCTCTTTCTCTTTAACAACTCTATTTTCAGAGCATGCAACTGTCCCCAATGATCAGAGCTCACAGACTCAGATTACCGTCGTCTTTGGTCTTTTCTTTTGGCCATGATATTGTGGCTGAATTTACTATCCTGTGCATCTTTTAGATATATATTTTGCTTTTTTAGGTTTTCAGTGTTGGAAACAGACATAGTATGGATGAAAATTGGCAGAAAAACGTGAAAAGCTTCAGGATTTTGAGTCAGGTGGCAGAACATTCGGGAAGCTTCTGGCACACCACAGATGGTCGGTATAAACTGTTGTGGCAGAGCAGCTCTGCCAGGAACCCCATGGAGTTTATTTCTAAAGTAAACTTTTAAAAATACAAAGGATAAAAAATTAATATAACTTGAGATCACTGGTAATATGTTAGTTTGTTGTAACGAAGTTCCATACTGCCCCATCCTTTCCTTCCCCCTCCCCCAGTTATATAAGATTAGTATCCCCATTTTCCTAATCCCACCTTTTCTGATCTTTGTACTCTTTCTGACAAATCAGGTGGCTGGACTGGGGATACAGCATACTATTAAACTGTATAAGGATAATGTATTAGGTAAAGTAACAAGTTTTATTATGTTAAACCATATTCTTATTTTAATTATTCTATGAAGCATGAAAATTTTGGCAGAGGATTGGGAATAGGAGTGGATGAGTCTAATACTGAAATTCAAACAAGATTATTTTTTTCCCCCTTGTTGATGTTTTTTTGGGGCTTGGCTTTTTTTTTTTTTTAACAAAAGAGAAAATGTTCTTAGAGAAGAATAATTTTCAGCTGAAAAATTCCCAGGCACACAGAACAAATTGGATTAACACAAAGTTTGGGAATTTGATTGAGTTTTTTTCAAGAATATTGGCCATATTTCAGAATTTCTTGCAATCGTGATCCATGGTGCTTGGCAAATCTTAGCTGCCAACAGATATTTCAAGAAGAAACCTATCTTCATAAAGTTAGTGTTAACTTTTTAATCACTTTTACTTTCCTTATTAGCTAGAGAAGCCAGCATTTATAAATGTCAACCAAAATGTATAAAGGGATTCCAAGATGGGACTCATCTTTTAATAATGATTCCATTGTACACTACTGCAAAAATGTAAATACTGCTTTAGCTAGTTGAGATACCAGCTAAAACTTTCTATCTCTAAGCAGGTCTTAATATCAATGTCAAAATATATTGTCAAAATAAGAAAATATTCATCTTATGTACCAGTAAGATATCTTCTAAGGTAACACCATGTCTTCTCCACCTTGAAGTCCCAAACATTGAATACAACTGTGTTTTTTTGTGAGATTTTGATGTGAAGTTTTACTCAAGATTTCTTTAAACTGGGTCATAAAGGAGGACAAACTGAGGTTACCTGGGCAAATTTGATTGTTTCTAAAAGTGATGCATCTGTTGAATTTTCAATGAGTATTTTTGCCCTCTGTACCTCAGCCTTTCAATCTGGTGAAAGAACTTATTATTGTATTTCTTTCAGGTGGAATCCCTGTGAAGTTAATAGCAAAATTCCAAGGGATGGAGGCTAGACTTTTTGGGTCAATGAATATGGATCTGTCCTGGGAATTAAGTTAGAGGCTGAGCACAATAGTTTGAGATTGAACTATGCCCAGTGCTGTTGCTTTTCTTCTAAGCTTTTTTCTCCCTTTCCCATGTTTGAAAGGAAGGAAGAAAAACCCTTTCTAGGCTAAGTCAGAGAACATAACCTATAATTGCTGTACGAATGGACACAAAGAAACCAGGTATAAAGCTTGGAAGATGCATTAGTGAGATAATATGAGGAGTTCAGCTTGAGGGAAAACTGGATTGGTGACTAATAACATACATTCAGCCGTAGTCTCATGTTTTTTACGTGGAGTATGAATGCTGTGTCATGTATACAGTGCCGTTTTTGTCTTGCAGAATGGAACCGAGTTGGGAAAACACACAGACAGGGTTATATAGCTGCAATAACCTATTCCCGTTATATAATTAGGTGCAATCATTCTGTGATTTACTATCATGTTCAATTTGTGGTGAATGTGTCTGTGAAACCACATTTTAATGTTTCAGCCTCAAGACTGTTAGTCTGGTCCTGTATTTGTTGTACCTTTCCACATCCATAGCAACAATTTAGGTATTCTCAGCATATAATAATTGTGAGAAAATCAGATTGCATCTGCTTTTGCCAAAGGAAGTCTGAATAAACCTTCCCTGGTTAAACACCACTTATTTCCACTCATGGGCTGGTTAAGCAAAGTCTTTGTCTGTGTTGCTCAAAGTAAACTGACTGTAATGTAACTCTTCAGGAGCTCTTCAGTACCCCAATGCCGTGAGCACTTCTTTGCTTCTTCCTGGACAATTTTTCAGTTACTTTTTAGTGCCTTATTGCCTTGAAACTGTCAGAGAATCACAGAGTGTTTTAGGTAGCAAGACCTCTAAGATCGAGTCCAACCATTAACCCAGCACTGCCATGTTCATCACTAAACCATGTCCCCAAGTGCCACATCTACATGTCTTGCAAATACCTCCAAGGATGGAGACTCAACCACTTCCCTGGGCAGCCTGTTCCAGTACTTGATAACCCCTTTGGGGAAGAAATTCTTCCTGATATCCAACCTTAACCTCCCCTGGCACAACTTGAGGCTGTTTTTTCTTGTCCTGTCACTTGTTACTTGAGATGCTCTTAGTATTTTCACTAGCCTTTCCACTATTCACAGCACAGGGATGCAAAATTAAAAACTCTCTTCCTCTCACATCTTTAGAAATCTACCACAGAATTCAGTGAGGTCTCTGAAAACAGCGTCCATCTCCAAGACCTTAACATTACAAGGACTTCAGACATGACCTGTGAAATGCAGGGAGGCCTCTAGGCTCCTTGTTTCACTGAAAATTTAGCACGGTTCTACTCATCTTCATTTTGCAAACTGTTCTCTATATACCTCCTCTCTGTCAATGACAGGAATGGAAAATCAAGACTTAACCACTAACTCTGCGGCCATTTCAGCCAGCCCATCAGAATTCCTACAGCTGCTCTCTGCTCAGGGCTCATCAAACATCTCTCCCATCACAGTTTATCAAACGCCTCCACCTCAGCATTTCAAGTAACTCAAGCTGCTTCCTTTTCTTGCTTGCTCTCCTGCCAAAACCAGAAAGCCTTTATTAAGGGCTTCCCCGTCAATCATCCCAAAGGCCCCTTTGGAGATCTGATTAGTGTTTGCAGCCTACATTCAGGAACAGGCTGAATCTGTCTGGTGCAATTCATACAAAGGGATACAGAGGAAGGGAGTGATTTAACTAAAGTGTGAAGCCTTGTTTCTATGCTGCAAGATATGTTATCATCTCCGTGAGCAGTGAGATATTTTTGGGCTGTGTAGAGTTTTGCATGCAGGGATTTAGGGTCTGCCATGTCATTTGGGATTGTTAGGGTTTGCCTTTACTTCAGAGCCTGAGAAAGTAGGTAAATTAGGCTGTGCTGGAGCTTGAGACTGCTGTGCTCAAACTGCTACTGTGGTGTTGGTAGCTTACAGTTGGCTTAGGCATACTTACATCCTGTGCAGTCATATCAGAGCAGACATTCCCTTCATCTTGCTAAACCCATAGGGACTGGAAAAAGCATTTTAAAGGAAGCTAGAAGTCTTCTGTTGCTGGTGCTGTGTATCCCATGTCTTATGATTTCACAAAAAAAATTTAAACTTTAAATTCTGTCCACCTAGAAGAATGGAGAACGGGCTGAATTTCACTTTTTCAGGCAGTGTTGAAGACTTTAAGAAGTTCTGGGGCTGGGCTGCTGTGCACACTTCATGGGGAGACCCACCAAGAACTCCCCATCTGCATAGGCTGCAGGTTCCATCCTTCTCTGCTAAGCTCCATTGCACAAGAAGCGAATAAGGCAGCTGACTTAAAAAAAAAAGTGAAAGGAACAAGTGATTTATTTGTGATGCCAAAAGCAATCACCTTGCATGTTGAAGGATGAGATTTTATTTAGATAAATTACTTCATTCATGCAGTCCTGGTTAATCTAATAACCTTACTAAAACTGCACTCAAGTTCTTTTGCTTGCCTGTTGCTGCTGTGAATTTTGCATAGAAATCAAGCTGCAGATAGTTGATTTTACCTGATTTAATTATAAAATAGCTCTCAGAGCAAAGTAAAGAGACGAGCTGCTGCCTGCCAGCTCTAGGTGCTGTGGAGTGAAGTCCATGGAGCTGGAGCAGCAATGGCAGCAGGACTGTACCTCGTCACAGCCTCACAGGAAAGAAACTGGATGTTGTGTGGTAACGGGAACTGTTGCTTTTCTTTTTCCAGAGGTTTAGCAAACAGCTGAAGCAACCAATTTGGGGAGTAGCATAAGGTTTGAAAAGAACAAATAGCTGTTGAGGAAAAAACAGTCAAAGAGTGAGATCAGAGATTGTTACTTGGATACAGAAAAGCCAACACAACAGAAGGGCTGAGAGGAGAGGCAAAGGCGAAATAACAGTAGACGTATTTAAGCTCTGAGAGTATTTTTAAAATTTTTTTTTCTCTGCTTGTACATCTACTGTCAATGCAGCTCTTCTACACCCAGTGATCCAAAAGTGCTTTTAGAAAACTTTTGGTGCAAGTCTTCTCTTCCTCACTTTTCAATCACTCCTCCTTGGTCAGATTTTCATGTTTATATTCCACTATATTTTTTACTTTTTATTTGCTCTTCAGAAGGAGTTTCTTTTGTTATACCTCCTATGAAGTGAGGGTGGTACCGGTTTCAAAAAAATGGCAATTTCATTGAGACAACAGGCCCACTTGATACACCTGAGTTACTGATTCTGGATTCCTGGTGCCTTGCTATCTGCAGTTTCAGATAGAAGGCATTACATCATTACCACTAAATAATAATTTTTCTTCATAATCACAAAGATTTGCAGAAATAGAATGCAAATTTTCTCATGTGAGCACAAGGAAGATTGGAGGTCCATTCTTGATCAGACAACACAGAAATAATGGTACTGTCTTGGAGACTTCTTCCTTTAGAAGTGCTGATTTAAGTTCTGTTTTACAGATGAGGGAGGTGCAGTTGTACTGCTCAGCTCAGATTTTCCCTGTGGTTCCTTTCCATCCACATGGCAAATGCACATTGCTGAATTTTCCCCGTTGATCAAGTCACAGAAACAAATGATGAATGAATGTAAAGCAAACAGGTTTACTTTTGACAGCTTTCCCATAAATAATACAGGTAAATACACAAGTTCACAGGTGTGACTCCTTCTAGTGATGCCTTAGGTTTTAACTTTCATATTTTTCAAGTCCTGTACTGCCTAGTGTGTAACTCTGAAGTTTCGTGTGGCCTGTGAGCGGCTGTTCTCTCATGCTGGTTAGACATAACAAATACCCTGTCTAGGTTTGCTCTTCAAGGACACCAGGCCCCAAATCTATAAACTAAAGCCTAGAGAAGGGGCAAACCTGGGGTAATTACATCATTAACTGAGGTTATAATTGGAGAGTTATTCCTTATATGCAAAAGGACCAAACTTATAAAAGTGTGAAGAACTCGTGACCCAGGGTCCATCTTGGGTGTAGCCTTTTGACTGCCCAGGGTGTACCTCTGAAGGCCCTTCAAATAAATACCTGCCTTCATTCTCTTACTTCTGTCTAGTCTCTGTGTTTTAGGTGGCCACCCTCAGGCATCACTAGAGAAGACAGCCTGGCTCTTGGTTGCTGGTGGTACCCATATAGATTACAGTATATATGATCTTATAGAGATTAGAATTACTTCAAACACTTTTACCTTTGTTATATTTACATTTTCACTTACATGTTGCAACTTTATCTTACAACTCAACAACAGGTTGTGCAACTTCCTCTTTGGTTCCATACAGCATTTCTAATGGAGATCTCCCAAAATATCTTGCTGGAAGGGAAATGCAGCAGAAGGAGCTAGGTATGAATACATTTCACAGTACAGCCGGCTTTCTGAGGTAACTTCTTTTTAGTGCTGCCTTGTGATTACCATGCAATAATGAGCAGATATTTACACACATACTCTGCTGGGTTTCCTTTCTGTGACATGCCACTGACCATCATGAGGGAGAGCTCATAACCTGCACTCAAGATCTGACAGAACCATTGTTTTCATACAATAAGGATTTTCAGTCCTTGCCATCTCTGTTTATGTTAGTTTCCTCCTCTTTCAGTTTTTCAGATTTCACACCATCTTTTTCCCCCACATATAAAACCCCATTTCTGTAAAATCATTTTTCTCTTTCCATATTGTTAGGTATGAAAAGATCAATCAAATGTGTAAGGCTTGTAAAACTCTAACCCCTTTTCTAAAGAAACAATATTTAGGTCCACTGCCTAGGTGTCAGATTTATTCATCCCTCTCCTAAAGCTATTTCAGTCCTCTGTAACTCTTTTGGAAATTGCTATCTTTTATTTAAAGCAAAAAAACTGTGAAGAAATGTGCCCTCCAAAAAAATATACATTCTTAGAGGATACAAAATAATAATTGCATAATTTAAATACTATTAAAGAAGTCAATAAACATCTTTTCCATTGTGTTGTGTAACCTTATACACTATTACAGCTCATTATTTTTGCATATTACTGTACACTTCCACTGTATGTATTATATTTGATAATTAAAAGTATTATTAAATTTGATAATTAAAAATTAATTATATTTGATAATTTGATGATTAAAAATATCAAAGAATAATTCAAGTGAAAGTGTAAAAAAATACATTAAAAATCTTTTGTTAAGAAAACGCGAGGAGTTTGTTCTCAAGAATGAAAGTTGCAGCTTTTGGCTTTCCTTCACTTGACATATTTTAGACTTAATTCAGTAGTCATTGACATCTGTGGATCAGGCTTTTTTTTACTCTCCACAGCATTCAATGAACATACTGTACATGCCTTGCTTTTTTTTTTAACACACTACTGGCCTCACAAGATGAGCTATTTGCTTTTCTTCTTTCTTTGGGCTGGAATTATTCTATTCTATTCTATTCTATTCTATTCTATTCTATTCTATTCTATTCTATTCTATTCTATTCTATTCTCCAAGTGACTGAATACCTTTATTTGGGAATATTCTACTTATTTCTCTGAACCTCTAAAGTAAAAGGCTTTACACAAGAGTGGAATCTGCCCTTTGTAAATAAGCTTAGAATGTGTGGAAAAAAAGAGTCTAAGGAGTAATTTAAGGGCCCAGAGTTAAGTTATGCTATTGGCTATTATGCAGACAGCTCAGAAAACTTCTGTGAAAACGTCTCTTTAAAATTCTTGGTAATTTCTAAAAGGAATATTACTAGTCTTGGAAACTTATCACAGTGTAAACATTTCTAACAGCTGTCTCTGCATCTGCATTTTCTATCAGAGAAATTTTGGTTATGCAGCATACATAGGTTTGCACTTATACTCTATCTTAAAATGACCTAAAAATCTATAGATGTTTTATTTTTCATTTTTCAATATGATGAGCCAGCTGGCACAACTGACAGGCTGTTCATGTGGAGTTTTGGCTCTTCTAGAAGATTTCCTGTAAAAATAATCAGTGTGTATTGAGATGTACTCAACTAAAAGATTTCCGTGTCTCCAACCATTTTCAGTATATGGTATTAAAAGCTTATCTGGTATTTTCAACTTGCTAAACTTTGTGATTTTATTTTAATGACATACAGCCCAGGGATTTTGGCTCTGATGAATAATCAACTGTGAGAGTAACCTCTTTTTCTAGATGTCTTGTAAAGCACTTAAAAGCCAATGGAGTGCACTGTTCTATTGGCTTGTTAAAATAATTCACCAAAAATAGCAGATGTTCAACAAGCTACAGGCAATCATGTTGTGCATCATAGCTGCATATGCAAACCTACAGACATGTGGGCCACATTAAACTGCTGAGCCCCCGGTGAACATAATCTCAGCGATAAAATGAAAGAAAATGGAAAGAAGTAAGCTAAAAGGAATTCCTCTCAGCAGTCCTCCTGCTGATGCAGTGCCATTAGGAAGGGCTAAGCTGCTCCTGGATGTGCAAATGGCATGTAAGGGCTCTTTCTGTATTGCACTGCCTTGTGTCATAGGCATGATAGCTTTGCTACTGTTGGATTTGGAACCATAATCCAAGACCTAGCTGCAAGAATAAACTGTCTAATCCCAGGACTGCCTAGATTTCTGTCAATACAGTCCACATGCCAAGTACAGTTTTACTTATGGCTATGCCTAGAAATGTCAAATTCTGAAAAGACTGGGGATTTCATTACTTGAATCTTGCCACCATTCATGAAGTGAGAGTTCCTCTGCCTTTTTGCTTGGAGGCCAACACTCACTGATGCTGACCCTCAACACAGTGGAGCACATGGGCATCCTGTTTAACCAATGGTTTAATGATCAGGCCATCTGCCTGGGGTATGAGAGTCTGTGCTTTCAAATATCTGCCTGCTCTGGAGTCAGATCAGAGCAGTTCCACTTTGCATTAAATATTCATTAGGCCCCTGAGTGAAAAAGAGGGAGAGAATGACTGATTCTATTTCAGTAGACAAGAGGCTGGGACATTAAACTGCGGTATAAGAAAGTTCTGTGTAGGCTCTTATTCCAGCGAAAGGGTTTAGGATAAGACCATCTCACAGTATCTTTTTCTTTGTCTGTGCTCTAAGTTTGAAATTTATGCTTGCTGTACATGAACTTTGCCAGTTCTTCCATCGGATGCTGTGACAGACCATTGGCTATGAATTTTGCTTTCATGCTTTGGGTGTAGACATGACTTTTAACATATATAATAATAATAATAACAACATCTAGATTTTTTTCTTAATTTCTAATCAAGAACTGTTACTCTGTTTACTATCCAAGAATTGTACTTGTTTATGTTCAGCAGGATTAATGTTCCATGAAACTGATTTCTGGAGTTCTGTTAATTTGTGAGTTGACTTTGTTTTTTTAATTTTAATTGTTCCCTCAAACTGATGTCAATGCCTGTGAATTTATTAAATGAAGTGAGTTCTGCTGAAAATCTTTAAGAGTATGACAACACATTAAATTGGCAGCTTTCCTAGTGAGGAGAGTTCAGTTAAAGGCTGTAGGTCAGTATTTAATATCCTCTAAGAGAATGATTCCATCTTTATGAACCATTGTCTTTCCCTAGGTAGCCTGGAGAGATAGAACAGATAAACAGTTGACTAAACCAAAAAGTGTCAATAAGACTTTCGACATACCTAGGAGCTTAGAAAGAGAAACTATATTATGGCACACAAGTGGCATAAAGAGGGGCTAAAACTCACCAACCCAGTGAGTTTCCGTGACAAGTTCCCCAGCAGAGAGGGCAAAAAGGCAGAAAGTGCAGTTTCCAGTGACTTCCAGAAGTTCTCAGTGGCTTCAGTGACCTTGGGAGTGTGGGCAATTTGGAACCAGACTAATGAACAAACATCAACTCCAGCATCATAGGTCAAGTCTCATAAACATCTGCTATGTTACAAATTTCTATCCTTCAAATCCTCGCTTCCATCCATATGTAAAAATCCACTGAAGCAGGTGCAACAGGAGAGGGGAGGGAGGTCTCCTGAGCCTGAGGGCCGCAGAACTTGCAGTGAGGGATTTGTCCACAGAGCTGTAACCTAAGCACTGGGTTTGAGGTGCTCGGCGAAGCTGCTGAGCGTCAGAAGGTGGCAGCATTGACGAAGGAAATGGGTAGAAAAGACGAATTAAAGTAAATATTGATATATATTCTAGCTTTTTGACTTTGTACGAAGTAGTATTGTAGCAAGAAAACGGTAATAAAAAACTGAATGCAAAATAGACCTCATCGTGTCTCTGTTGATGAGCAGCCCACTGAGTTGAACAGAATATTATTGTGAATTAAGGTGGCCACCCTGTGCATTTATTACTGGTGAACAGAGTTATTAAAGTCGCAAGAGTGTGGCAAACAGACTTTTTGCCCCTATTAATTTGGGGTTTTTTGGCTTAAAGTTAACATCTCCCAAATGTAGGTTAAGTTGAGATCTACTGGTCCAACAGGAAGTTCAGTGGGATGTGGTTTTCTCAAACCATTGGCTCTTAGCTTCTCAGCGGGCAGGAAGCTCTGTGTTTGACATTACTGGCACTGCTCTGGACTGTGATGTGTTCGGCCTTACTGATGCACGACTGGTCAGCACCAAATGTGTGCTGAGACCGTGGAAGGCACCCCTTGCAGATTTGCTCTGGAGTTGAGCCCAAGCCTCCTCAACATGGATTTGTATGTGAATAACACGAGAGCAAACGGAGCTTATGCTCTTCTTCTGGGGAAGTGTGGTATCTGTGTGATTCTCAGTGCAGCATCTTGAAACAACAAAGCCCTGGCATTTGTGGCTGAGGTAGATGGTTGGTGAGCGTGGGCTTGAGGGCATATGTATGGAGAACATTAACCTTCCTCTTATAGACACAAACAGTAATTTAACTTTTGTTGGTTTGAAAGGGGCTTACTAATTGAAAGCCAGCTGCAACAGGCAATTGTGAGAACCCCACAGAGTATCTCTTGGAGAAAAGGATTTTTCCAGCTTTTCTTTCTTTTTTTTCCTCTTCTTCCTCTTTTCTTTCTTTTTCCTATTTTTTATTTTCTCCCTTTTTCCCCCTTTTTTCCCCCTGTTGCCCTGAGCTTCACAGTTCTCTTTGTTGTCATTTCTGTGAGACTTGTCTCACAGGCCTTTTCTGTAAACATAGCCATGTTTTGCTAACCGTGCCAGTTGTTTGCATTCCATTTCTCCTAGGCGGAGACATTTGATGGACCTTTCCTTTGACCAGTGTGATTGAAGAGTGTTGATTTCCCCCTCCAATCCATGGTGATTTCTAAGAACATATATAAATAAACTGGAGCCCAGAGTCCCAAGCTCTTGCCCTCCTTCTCTCGACCTGTGTCCACGTTGTTTTCCCTCGTGTCCGACTGCGTCATCCCCCTTTTCTTTTTCCTCCTTTTATTTTTCCATTTGTTTTCCTCCTTCCTGTCAAAAGAAAAATAATCAGAGTTTGTTTTTTCTTTTCAGCTTTCTCCTGCTTTCTTTTCTCTCTCTGCAGACTTTCAGCTTTGAGTATCATAGACCACAGAATAAATTTTTCACCAGTTTCATTTTTGCAATAACATAGGTCCACAATGGGGAAATCGAAAGGAGAATCAGACTTCATGTCTGTGTGACATCTACTTCCTCAGCTTCTTACCTACTTCCTGATAGCTGTGATGGATTTATTGTAGCACATTCATTGCTTGTTCCTGACTTGGTTATTCCTGTTTTTAATAGTCTACCCAAAAAATTCTTAAAATTTAGGAACACCACAACAAGATTTTGTACTTATAATCCATCCCTTTCACTGAATCTTTTTTTGTTTGAAACCTCCTTCAGCACTACACTCTGAGCTATCAGCCTCTGCACAGAACTTAGCTTCCTCTTTTGTCTTGTTTCCATTTTTGGCTCAGATTTTGTCATTCTCTACTGGGACTTCCATTTCTTCACATTTTTTCTTATTATCAGCGTATATTTGTATATATATATATATTTATCTACATATATCTATATATATCTCCTGTTTCTGTGTATATAAATATACCTATAAATTCATATCTGCATTTATATATTTTGTATGTCTTGATGTTTACCATATAGAACAAAGAATTGGATTCCTTCCACTTGTGTCCTGTTGAGAATTTAGCACTCAATCATCTTGTCAATGAAAATCTTGTCACTAACTTTAATAGGTTTGACTCCATAGAACTTAAGGTTAAAAACTTAACGAAGTTGCCTCTTGGCAAGGTATTTGTTTTCCTTCATATATGGTTGTTGCTGATGGGAAGGGGGAGAATATCCAAAAATATTTTTCATATGATCCCTATAGGATTATAGGTTATAGTACTGATCTCTTTTTCTAGTTTACTCCTGTAGCAGCTGAACAGACGAAGACATATAGGGATGATCTGCCTGTTGGAAAGTTTATTTAATGATCTGTGTCCTGCCTTATGTTTAGCTTGCCACCCAGACAATTTACCATTACTCATGAGGGCCATAATTGTGATAGAGAAGTGAAAATCCTGCATCATGTTACTGGCATGACTTAGAAAAAAATTTATGCATCAGGTCCAAGCAGGTGATTGTGGCAAACTGGATGGAGCACTGGGGTTTTGTGGTTATGTAGACACATGTGATGTCAACACACTGTTCATTCTGTTATTCTTTTCTGCAGTTTGCATTGTGAACTGCTTTCTGTACGTCCCTGCTCCCAGCTTTCATAGGTAATAGCTGAAATGCCTCTTCTGCATTGCAATGCCTCAGACTGACTTAGAGAGTTCGTTTCAGGTAACTTTCAATCACTGAGCTCTTAAACACCTGATTTCCCTATTTTTAAGAAACCTGAGCTGGGTTTGTATAAAATACTTGTATTAAATTAAAATAAATACTAAAAGCCTGCTGGCCTTGAAGCTCTATTCTAATCATCACGTAGTAGTAGTAAAACTTTAAAATTAAATTTCTGTAGGAATTAAGTCCAGCAGTAGTGTTATGTTTAAAATTAATACTAACTTCAAACCTTTTGTCCAAGGGCCTCAGCTAGCTTTTCATGCTGCAACTTTTGTGTGCATAATTAGATTTTTATGGATTTTCTTCTGATATTGTGTTTATAATCTTATCAGAGCAATATATTGTGTCATTGTAAGTACTTATTATGTACTATAAGCCACGAACAACGCCTCTTTGTAATAGCTTACTTGTCTGGTAGTCAATGTGTATTGTATGCTGCACACAGCAAAAGGATTCAGCTTTTAGGTTATAAAATTAGCATTCTTAAAATATGGATTGCAAAATATGAAGGACTTCTGGAAGATTCCTGGAACATCAAATTATTTTTGAATGAACATTTTGTCGTAGATTAATCTATCCATGGTGCCTATCCTTTTGGAAGTGTTATTAAGCCAGACAAATAGGAGCGGGTATTTCATAGCGAGAATTTTACAATTTTCAGATTATTGGTGTATGTTCACCCATGGAAGCTAAAGGTACAAGAGCTGTTTGTGGAGAGAGTCAATTGTCATGGTGCTAAGTATGCCCATTTCCAGTTAGAGCCAGTGGTGCAGTACTTGCTGCAGTAGTGTTGGAGCAATAATGCTATCTCTTTGTGAAGTAGTGGTTGCAGTTGCTCAAGTATAAAAAATAACCTTGGTTGTATCACAGTACAGAAATAAGGTGTTTTTAATATCACGCCAACTGGGTATTTTTCTTCCTTACAACTGGCATGTGAACACGGAAATTATTTTTGGGAATAGTTAAATGGCTTACAGTTCACTATTAGCTCTAGGCTCCTTTGTCATTTCAGTTCTTTTTCTGAGTTAAAGGGTGAGGAGGAATATATTTTTCTGCTTTTTCTGGTCACCTAAGTCACAGGTACAATATTTAGTTTTTTAAATTATTACATCCTTATCTCTTAACACATTTTTATTTTGAAACAGTGAATCACAGCTTTCTTCATGTTGGTTCAAGAGCAACTATCACATTTATTTCATTCAATTCAAAATGAAATGTGAAATTATTGTTTGTTTGGGAATTCTTTTTTATCCCACTGGTGCATGTTATCTGTTCTCTTTAAAGAGGGATAGGTGCATTTGCTCTGCTAGCTGTGTCCCATATGATGCTGTGGACCTAGGGATCAAATCAGCCAGTAGAGTGCTGGATCTCAGTCTAGAACTACCTCTGTAGGACTCAAGGAATTTATCAGTCTGTTACAGAGGTGGAAATGCTGTTATAAGGGAGGATGTTTTTAAGTGTGTTTCATTGTTTCACATGCAGATTTGCAAGCATTCCTGTATTCATGCACTCTATTTCCAGGTGCCAGGTCAACAGACTCCCTGTCTGTGTTACTCTGCTCCAGATGTTGATTGGGATTCCCTTTGTGTAGTCTTGCCTCATTTTTTTCCCATCACTTTAACTAATATTATTTATTTTCTCTTTTTTTTCTGGATGATTCATTCGTTATCAAGATGTCATCATATTAAATTGCTGGGAGAATGGCTAATGATGAAATTGTCAGCAGGTGCCGTCACCTGGTTCATTGCTGAATGGCTTGACTACACATCTGCTTGGTGATGATAGCTCTGCTAGCCAGGTGTCTGATTCTGTGTATCTCCCATTCCCCTGTCCCATTTTTCCATTGTTTTCTTCCAAAATCTGTAGGGTTTTGTCAGGTAAAATTTTGGGGTTGAATGCATGGGGTGTTTGGGTACCAGTACAACGACGTTTATGGCACTGTGACAAGTGCAGGGACTCGTTTTGCTGAGTGGGTCTCTGATTGTGGGTCAGAGGCTCAGTGGCAGCAACTTTGTCCAATTTGGGCAGCTATGGTTTGAAGTGAAGTATCTTAATGTGCCCTTCCATCTCAATACACAAGTTCAGATCTCGGGGCCATCTGAAAAAAAATGATGCCAATCAAATGAAATCACCACAAATCTATTCTACAATTTGATATCAGAAGCAGAAATAACCATTATGTTACCGAGAGTTGCAAGGTGAGCTTTTCCTAACGCTGGCCCTCAATACCAGTGAACTGGGTAGCATTCAGTTCATATCCTGGACTTCTAGGTCTCCCAGAGTTATTATGCATTTATTCAGTCAGACTTTGCCAAATCCAGATGCAAATGTTAGGAACAAATATTAGGGTTTTGGGGTTTTTTTGAGGAGGGTGGGGTGTTGAAGCTTTCTTTTACCTTTCTTCCATTTCACTGCTTGTCCCACAGGGCTTGTTTCAGTTGCCAGCTGCTTTTGTTTTAATAACAGCTAATTCTTCCACAGAGAAGTGTGAGGGATGCAATGCCCAGGTTGCTGCACTGCTCTTCTTTAAGAAAAGGTGCTGCTGCCTGAAGTTGAACAGTTTAGGCATAAAAGCCAGACCTTGACATTTTACAGCCTTTAGATGTTTTGTGTCTTTATTAAAGCAAAGTGAATACATTCACAACTTATATTTGTGTTTTATTTATTTACAGTTCAAGCTTCTCTGGTTTTGCAGAGAGAAGCCTTAAACCACTACTTAAGTCTCAAAGACCAGAAGGCAAATAAGAGGATCCCTCAGATTGTTCTCTAAAGCTCAGGACATTGGACTGTGACTCACAATTCTGGGTACTTGAGATAGACAAACTCAATACTGTCAGTCTCACTTCTCTCAGCTGTTAGCTGCTTGGAAGTAGATAGGACAAACTAGAGAGCTCAATGGTGTGAATCACTAAGCTTTTCCTAGCAGAGGAAGGTCTGCAGGCAGTGAACACAATCCTGAAAAGAATAGTGGAACACTAATTGACACAGTCATGTTTTCAAGGAGAATTCATGGTATACTGATATCTTGCCAGACAGTATTGTTGTGACTATAAATTGCAGTGACTTGTGGTAAACACATTTTATTTTGCCTCTGATTTCCTCCTTTATGCCTTTAAATTCTACTCAGAAAGTACTTTGCTTTTTCTTAGGACACTTAGCAGTAGTAAACTGAGAGCACAATCACTAATTCCCCTTTTGCTTAAATAAAATAAAGCTTCTATTTGGCATACAATATGGCAAATAAATGAATAAAACTGTATGGTAAAGATTTTAATTGAATTTCATTCTACAAGTTTGTCTGCAAAGTCTTCTTTTTAAACTTAACATATAGTTAAAACTATACTGATTTTAACCATTTAGTGTGTGGGTGCCATTTTTGTGGGTTCAGGTCATTCTTATAGAAAGGGTGGCCTGTTATTTGAAGTCTGAGCACCCAAAACCAGAGCAAAATAGTGGAATTATGTGCAAAAGCAGAAAAACAGGCCTAAATATTCAAACCTGTCTGTTAAAAACTAGTGTATGACTTCCTGGTTAGGCGTGAAAACTGTGAAGTCTAATATTTTGCTGCACTTAGCTGATTCATTCTAGCCAAATTTGTCTAAAATAGTTGTTAGCAGTCCTAACTCCTGGGAAGGCACTTGGCAAGGGCATTTCAAGTCTTGTCAACCTTATTGTACATAAATATATAAAGGCAAAACCTCATATATATGTGATTGCACATCTGAATTTAAGAACTGCAAAGAATTGCTCTGGAGAGCAACACTGAGGTTGCTTGTAGCTCTATGTTTTTGTTAAGCAAATTATTTTGGAAGTGAAAGTGAAAAGTAGTTTACCTAAAATTTCATTACTTTCCTCTTCCCTAACCTTTCTTAGTGCCAATTAATTAGTGTCTTATTAACAAAATAATTCAAGTTTCTTCATGAGATGCTGTTATTGTGGTGAGGCACTACTCACTTTCTGGGATGTAGGTCCCTGAAAAGACAGTAGGTTTTATCATATGAAGAGGGATCCAGTCTTCATTAGTAATTTAATGTATATATGTGGTCTAAAAATGTCTTTTAGAGCAATTTTAAACTGTGACCCTTATGTTCTTTCATATTTACCATGTATTACTATTATTATGCATTACCGTTATTTGCTATGTTTTGCTCAGTATTTACTGTTTACTCAGTTCATAGCAAGCATAGATGAAAAAAAACATCATCTATAATCTATCAAAGTTATAAAGCCAATGCTTTGGAGACTGTACAGAATCTGCAGTGTTCATTTTTTTGACCACAATTGTTACCAGATACAAAAATGAAGTACGAATTTAACAGCTGTCATGTGTTCCCCATCTCCCCCCCACCATTATTACTTTGAGCAAGCTACAAAGAAGTTATTTAATGCTGCTATTCATGTCAGGATTCTGCATAAACTCCTTGCAAGACTATTTTACGAGAAAAATGTTTTTTGTAAAATACTTTAAATTTGCCTTGTCTATATATCACTTCTTTTGATCAGGGAGCATCTCCTGTACGAGCTGATATCTAAACACCTTTCTCATTGCAGAGAAAAAGAAATCATTGATCTCCTTTTGATGATTTGTTGCTTCACAGAGCTGTCATTCCATCTCGTGCATCCCTCTCTGAAGCAGGGAGTTGAATGAAGGCTCAGTTGCTCTGTTTCTGCCTCAAAAATGCAAAACTGCCTGCCTTGTCTTATTGGTAGTAAATGCTTCGTGGACAGCTGGATGCAGAACTGCATCTGGATTGATGGGAGAAAAAAAAGATTAGGATACTAGTGAGAAAGTTAGAAAAAGGATGGACTACCCCCAGCCTTAAAAACAAGATGGTGAAAACAGGAGGAGATGAGGAAAAGTTAGGAGAATAACAAATATTAAGAACTTGTCTAAATATGACTTAATATCCTAAAAGCAATATTGACTTACAGATATATAGAAAAGGAATGAGAACTGAAGAGAAAAGAGCAAGGACAGGAGCTATATAAATTTGGATATCTAAAATGATTTCTCTAGTTAAATGTTTTTAAACGTTAGGAAAATATTAAAATCTTATTCACACACTGAAAAAAAGCCCCCTCACAGATTCCCCAGTTTGATCACATTGATATACTGTGCCTCAGAGATTAGTGGATGGATAACTAAAATGCATGTGACAAAAGCTCAGAGCGTCTAATAAAAGCCTTCTTTCAGAATAACTCGACAAGTTTGGTTAAGTCAGGAGAGGAATTATTTGGCCACTCTCTTTCTCCCGAGAGTTTTGCTACAAACCTTTCCAACAGCCAGCCTATTCCTTCCCCATGCCAGTAAAAGCCTTAGTTTTCATGCTTCATTGTCCCAAAAATAGAACCCTCATTAGTGTTTTGAGATTTATTGAGCTAGAATACAGTTTCATGCCCACAGCTAGGAAGTCTTCCTCTAACATCTTGAGAACTGAGAGAGTGGTATTAACTTACAAAGTGATATGATGGTAAGTTATTGAAATGTCTTTGTATTTTGTATTTGTCATTTATGTCTCTGTCCCTGTCATGGAAGCTGCTGTTGAAATCTTTCAACATCAACACTCTGCCATTTAAAACTTACCCTGCCAGCATGCCATCTGTTTTGATCAGGGAACCACTTTCTACGTGAGCAGACTCCCACACGCATTGCACTTTGCAAGAGAAAAATGTGTTTGCTGGAAAGTAAAAAATCTAACCTTCCCTTGAGAAGCAATGCTCCTTGACTCACTTTAAAAAAAAATCTTATAATTAGATAAGTTCACTTTCTTTCCTCTCTCTCCCATTGCTTTAGATTTCTAGACAATGGAAAAAAAAAATAGTAAAGCGAGTCAAGCCCTCTATATAGTTGCATTCTGTATTCCCAAAGCTGGTTGCACATGTTGATATATTATTTCCAGTTGGGAGAGAGACACTGGCCTTTAAATTTATTTCTATAGGAAGTAAATTTTATAAGTTGAAAAAAAGGTGTTTTATCTATGCATGGCTTCTTCAAAGAGCAATAGAAATAGATTTCTCAAAGTTTTTCTAGCTTTGTGAAAGCAACTGTAGTCAATATAATTTATTAATGGTTACGTATTATTTTTTAACAACAGGTATCTTTAGAGTAGGTACATCTGGATGAGATAACAGTCTTGATATTTAAGCCCACTATCCCTTGATAGCCTTTTTTTTTGTGGACAGTGTATCAATGTCTTTCACAGACAATGCTCAGAGCTTTGTGGGTGGAGGGAGGCAAGACAGGGAGATGTGACAATCTCCAGGTTCAGTTTCTTGCCTCTTCTGGAACTGCACCATGTAATTCCTTCCATAAAGTTATCAAATTCCATCTTCTAACTGCTTAACTTCCTTGTCAAGATCTATAGTCTTCTATTTCTAGTTTTGAGCCTGAATATTTTTCATGGCCATCCTCTAGCTTCAAGAGATCTCCTTCCTATCTGTAATTTACCACGTAAAGTAATAATAAAGTGCATATCCCATAATTTCACTGATCTAAAATAACATACATTCTTTTGGTCTTCCCCTATTGAAGTCACTACTTTTCCAAGATGGGAAGATTTACAAAGGGTCGAACACTGGTCAGGTGCTGCTTCTCTGTAAGTTCAGCAGCAATCCTTCTCATTACCTGTTTCAGGGAGTAACAAATCAGTTAAACCCAGCTTTAGTTGTTTTAGAGCCATGTGAAATGCTGTGAAGGGCATTGGATCAGTATTCTGAAATAAAAAAAAAGAACCAACACAACAAAACCCCCTAGTGCTCCTCTGATCCCTATCCCCCAAATTCCCCTGGGCGGTTTCATAGACTATTATCCTGAAATTTATTGTTTTCTACAATTAATCTTAGCAGGGCACTAAAACCCCTAATAGACTAGTGATGACACAGATGAAACTCTCCATCCACAGAAATATAAACACTTGGCCTGTGAAGAGTGGCTCAATGTTAGGAAAATTGTGAGGCAAGCTGTTAGTGAATTATTGTCAAGGTCAGAGAATGCACATTTATTTTCCTGGTAGTTGTATCATTATCAGGCTCTTATGATATATCCACTTGCACTGAAAATGTAGCTAACTTACCTTGGTGAGTTTGATTTATTAGCATTGCAACTGACAAGGTTGCCCGTTTGTTAGTGCTTATTTTATATTTGAATAGCTTTCAGCACATAAATTTGAGGAATTGCTTGAATACTTTAGCTGTTCCATATTTCATGGAGAAAGCTTGACTAGAAGAGTGCTGCTGTTGATATTTCTATCTTGATACTGACCACTTTTTTTAATAAATTAAAATTATGCCTGTGTTTGTACTTAAGTGCTTCGTGAGCAGAATTTATTGCAAACAGTAAAACTTAAACGTGAAAACTCATTAGTTTTATTCTGAATAAACTGTGACATAACCTCGATATAGAGTTTATTTTACATTCAGAGCATATAATAAATGTCTTTTTTAAAAGACACGGAATTCAAAAGAAAGTAGCTAATTACATGGGTCCCTCCTATTAAGCTTTAGTTAAAGAATGGATGGAGAAGGAGTAGATGAGTAAGTAAATGGTTCAGGATGGAAGAAGCAGCTCTCAAACAGGTCCAGAAATGAGGCTTTAAAGTCTTATTGACTTCAGTGGTGTTACATCAGGCAGAGGAGCACAGCTTAATTACAGCCAATATTAGCTCATCATCTTCCCAGAAGGATGCACTTTTAAGTAAACACAATTGCATAAATAGCCAAATAAAGAAAAAAGCAAGACTAATTACTTGCCTTTAATATCTTGTAAAGTTCCTTCAACACGTCTCTATCCTTTCAAGTCACCTTCTTTACTGTGAGGAAGAAATGCTTAATTTAACTCCCTTTATTCCCCTGTCTCAATGTGGGCCATCACCTGCGTACCTCCAATTCTATAGATCTCAGCTTGTCCTGATTTTCTAGGGACCAGGAGGAAAGCCAGTCAGAAGCAAAACTTGCACAAACTCACGGCGTGGTGGGGCCCCGTGTCATCTTGTTGGCACTCAGAGCTCATCTCCTGCCCTCCACCTTTACCTTTCCTACACAGAAGGTGAAGCTACTAATCTAATGTCAACAATTAGTAGCTGACAGCCAGAGGTTGTTTTCTCCTGGATTGCTGGATTTTAGGAGGATGATTCAAGCAGGCGTTACCTGTAGGCTTTACTGTGGACATCTGTATCTACTATAGAAATCAAATGATACACATATAAAATGGCAAGATGAGGTGCTTTTTCTTAGCAATTAAGTCCACTAAGAATATTTAATCTCATTGCAGTTTTCTCTTAATCCACTGGGTCAAACTCAGGCACTGAGTTTTCATAATTTCAGGCCTTTTGCTATATTAATTTGTATCAATAATTGAAATTAACTGAAATTAATAACAGAAAATTAACTGAAAGTCTGCCTCTCTGCTGCCTTTCTGCACAGCTTTCACCTCCTGTAAGAGCTTTTTTCTAGTGGAAAAACCTAGGAGCCAATGTCAGTAGGGAAGTTTATGGCCAGAAAAGTCAGAAAGCAAAGCAGAGATCAGAGAGTCTCAATGAAATCTCAGTGGAACGGTGAGCACCCCACACGAGGGGTTGCCTCAATATTTCTTGCTGGGAAAAGAACATGAAAAAGTATTTTCTTCCTGAACTCATTGGTGGTTGCTGCACTGGTCTATGCACAACACTGCATGAAAATTAGATCAAAGCTATTTTAATTACAAAATATCCACTGTATAATTAGCAACACTTAATACAAATTGTGTTCAATATATTTTATACGTAATTGAAATTCTGTAAGATTAAACTGTAATAATATAAATAAATTTCCAGGATGAAAAGTAGGTTAAAATAAGCAAATTTCATGCTTTAAACATTGCATTAAATATTCCCTAGTGTTTTAAAATATTGTGGGTTTTTTGACTGTTAATCATTTCATTGAATAATAAATATGAGCTTTCCTTTTATGTAATTAATGCAACCCATATTTTTCAGTAGAGAAATGAAATGTTGAATCATACATAAAAAGTAGCTATGACTATTTTATTACCAAACTTAATTCAGTCATTTCCACAGTTATGGAAAATGTTATTCTCATCTTGGGAAAAACTTTAGGCAGTGAAAAGTAGTTTTGTTTGGCATATATTTTGAGTTGCCTGAATCTCTGGTTAGGTAGTCCTTTCTGGGAGGGGTGTGTGTATGTAAGTATTACACAGAGGCTGGTTCAGTAGTTAGCTCTTTGCAGTATCATGCATCTTCAAAACCTTGTTATTAACATTATGTAAGGCATCTTTAATAATTTCTGAAAGGATATTGAGAGGTTAACCTGTATTTTCTAATATTTTAGTTTTCACTTATAAAACTGCAGTCTAACACTGTTGTGTGAAACCGACACGCAAGAATGATGGTTCCCAATGCATTTCAGGGGACCAGGAGTTTTATTCCTAAGGCTATTACTACATTTTCTTGCAGCCATTCCTGTGGTGTAAAACAAGGACATCATTTGAAGTATGATTATGCTTTGAATGCCCAGTGAAGCTTTTAAAATGATACCTGACATCCAGCTAGATGTAGATAGACATTGATTTTTTTTTTTTTAAATTCAATTTTTTCAAAGAAAGTCTGTTAGAATCCATGTGAAATGGAGGTAAAGAAACTTTACTTTCCTATCTTGACATTCACTGTAGCTGTTGCGGTTTAACCCCAGCCATGCAGCCACTTGCTTACTCCCTCCAACATAATGAGCGAGAGAATCCGAGGTGTAAAACTGAGTATGGTGGTCACGCAGGACAGGAGAGATGGTGTGTTGAGTGGAGTTATTGGGCACCAAAGCCACCTCAGGTCATGTCACTGTTGCATCTGCACTGCTTCTTGCATCACTTGTCCTCCACTGTGTTTCTCCACTCCGAAGTAGTTCCTGCTGTAGTAAATCCTATAACATGCAACTCAGATCCTGGTTTACAGCAGTTTAAACATAAATCCATTGGAATCTCCACCCCTGGTCCCTTTGGGCTAGGTTCTAGGGTTTGACATTGCAGTGAACTCTTCCTCTTGCTCTTCCTCTGACTAGAGACAAGGAGCTCCTGCTATGGGAATTCTGAAATCATGTATATCGGAATTTAAAGGTATTTCCACAACAGTCTCCACCCTGGTGCCTTTGGACCAGATAGGATTTAGTATTGCAAGGAGCTCTTCCTCTTGCTGCTGCTTGGGCTTGGAGTTATCCACAGACTGCAGCACCTTAGGGTTGTACCTGCTCCAAGTGGAGCCTTATGGACGAGCCGCAGTCTCACAGATACCCGTGCTGGCAAGGCCTTCCCATGGCTACCATCCCTGCAGGGGTGTACCTGCTCTGCCATGGACTTATTCATGGCCAAACGCTTTGAGGTGCCCCAGCATGACCTCAGGCACAGCCATGAATGCTTCAAGGTGTGTCTGGTGCAGAGTGGATTGTTGTGGGCCCACCATCCCTTCAGAAGTTCCCTCGCTGGGTTTAACCCCAGCCAGCAACCCAGCACCACACATGAGCTCCCTCGCTGCCCACAACAGGATGAAAGAGACATCTAAAGGGTAACAGTGAGAAAACTCGTGGGCTGAGATAAAGACAGGTCATTAGGTAAAGCAAAAGCCACACCCACAAGCAAAGTAAAACCAGAAATTAATTCACCACTCCCCATGGGCAGGCAGGTTTTCAGCCACTCCCAGGAGAGCAGGGCCCTGTCATGGGTAACAGTGACTTGGGAAGACAAACACCATCACTGGAAATGTCCCCCACCTTCCTTCTTCTTCCCCCAGAAGAAGTCATGCTGAGCATGACTCCATAGGTTATGGGATATCCCTTGGGTCAGTTGGAATCATCTGTCCCAGCTGTGTCCTCTCCCAGCTCCCTGTGCACCCCCAGCCCCCTCGCTGCTGGGGTGGGGTGAGAGGCAGAAAAGGCCTTGGCTCTGTGTAAGCCCTGCTCAGCAGCAACAAAAACATCCCTGTGTTATCTACACTGTTTCCAGCAAAAAATCCAAATTGTATCCCTATACTGCCCAGTGTGAGGAAAATTAACTCCACCATAGCCAAACCCATCACAGTAGCTGAGAAAACTGTGGGCAAATGTAATTCAATAACACTTCCTTAAATCTGACTTGGCTTTTGTAAGTAAAGCCCTAAGGATTAGTTGGACATAGGTCTTCTTATTAAAACACTTTCGTTTTTTTTAATAGTGTGGGAGCTGGTATCTGGCATCCTTAGGCAGTTGGGAAAATTAGAGGCTTGGAATTATTACTGTAGCATTTACTCATCAGAGTGATATAGAACTACACTGCTGTTTGAAATGGTCTATTCCTGCTTCTGCTGGCAGAGCAGCTGCAGTGACAGAGTGCAGTGTGGACTACAAAAACGTGTTTGAATAGACCTAAAAGTAATTAAAAAGACAGTAGTTTCTGAGCTTTGCTCTGTTAATGCTGCCCAGCACTCAGGCTAGTTTGGTTAAAGCTAGTTCAGATACATCCATCCTAGCAGCAACTGTGCTTAGAGTACAAGTATTCCAAGGGAATCTGATGTCTGTGCTCTCCAGAGAGAAAATGTTACAAGATCAGGCCCTAATTATTTTATAATTGTGCAAGGCTTTAATTATAAGACCTTAATGACTGGCTTCATTTAAAACGCTTTAGGGACGTTGAGTTAAATAAAATGCTGTTGTTGAATTATTTTCTTTCCCAGCAGTATGAGCACTTTCTATTTCTCTCTCTCCCAGTAATCTGCTGTGCCTAACAAATAGAGGAATTATCCATGCAATTAAGAGATTCTGGGTGCAACTTCCCTGATTATCCTTACAACAGCTCAACTAGTAGACACTGGGTATCCAATTTTCAAGGCATGCACAATATGTTCTACTTTTCATCCTAACAGAGCTTGAATATTCCACGTTCTTTGCTGTTACAAAAATACAGCTAGAAGAGTTGAAAAGGCCACTGCAGTCTGTTATTTCCAAACTGGGTGAGAGAGAGTGGGGAGGCAATGCTAGTGAAATTTTGGTCAAGGTCACCAGTCAAGGATAACTGGTATCAGATCTCAAAAAATCTGCATGTAAAGCAAAGAAAATCTTCTTTTGTATGGGTGTCATCAGAAATAAAAGATCTTGGTGCTGTTGTTTGTTTGTTTTTTTTTTTTAATGCAGCCAGTGCTTGGGTAAGTATTGCCTCTTCATATGTGAAGTGTGCACTGGGAGAAGTGGAGCTGAAACGAAAACAATGTAAATGAAATGTCATAAACCACTTCAAAATATTAGTGATGCTGGCTAGGGATAGCTTATGAGCCCTTGTAAATACTTTCCTTGGACCTTACTGTTTTGAGGTTAAATTCAAACTTAAAATGCAAGACAGCTTGAAAAACCCTCTTTGAGGGAAAAAAACTGATCTTGATAATCTGAGGTTTTTGCCAGTAGGTGAGCAGTTTACGATTTATACAGTTCCTTGTACATTTCTCCTGGAATCTCTAAAGATATGAAATTGTGGTGGTAATATATAATGATAAGAAAAAATATTTAGCTATTTTTAAGCTGGTCAAAAATTAAAAATTAAAAATTTCTCTCTGTAGATCATGAATCAAAATAAAACCTAGAGATATAATAAAAAGATTCCAGAAACTTTCATTCAGGGAATATTGAAAAGATTAGTGGAAACATTTTGTTTCAGTGAGACTGAAACTCTTTGAAGCATATTTATATACATTTCCATAAAATATTTTGAGTTCATGTAGTAATCATCCTCTGTAGGGTAATCTGGGTTAAAAAAACCTGAATAAAGGAGAATAGTATGGTTTTTAGTTGGACAAGTTGTAAGATACTATCTTTGGGAGAAGTATATAAATTTTTATCTCTGGGAAAGAGGCAAGTGATAACTGCTTCTCCAGGTGGAAACCTTCCTTTGGGCACTTGGAGTCTTAATGCTTGTCAGTTTGAGTATCTAACCTGGCTGTGGGCTGTGTGTCCACCTTCTCTGCTGAGCCATGTAAGTAGTACTTGAGATTCAAGTGGCAAATGGAAGGTTTAGGTAAAATTCTGGGTTGTTTAATAGCAAATCACATGTTTGTATGGAAAAAAAAAGACACTTAGATTCCGCTGTTGTAAAAGTGCTTAAGCTAATAAAAATCTTTTCCATTAAATTAAATGTTGGGGTAATGGCTAGTGTTATTAAATAATACGAACACATTCAAGAAAATTATTTTAAAAACCTACTGTTCTTTAGGGTATGGTAACATAAAGAATAAAGCCAAGCAAATATCAAATCAAACCGCAAATCAGATGCAATATCTAATAGAAATTGAAAAATCAGTCATCCAAACATTACCTAAAATTCCAACACCATTTTGTTATGGATCCCAAAATTCTAGTCATTGATATGGGCGTTCATATAACTGTGTAGACAGAGTTTTAATTTGTGTCTGAAATGTTGTCTTTCATCTCTGTTCTTGTGCCTTCCTCAAGTCCAACCCTTTCTTTCTGCCAAAAGAAGGATTTAAAATGCTGATCTTAACAGCACACCCATTACAAGTTTAAGTTTTATGACTCCTGTGTATTAGGAGTTATCAAATTTTAAAAGCAAGCAGAAAAGTGTCTCATATCCCCAGGAACCATCTTCACCTCAGTCCTTAGAGAAACAAAACTGTTTTCCAGCACTGAGAATTTCACAGCTTCTGAATTCAAGCTTGGAAATTATTGTTGTTTATGTGATACATGAATTTACCAGCTTGGACATCTTTGTATCTTTTCCATGTATGGTGTAGAATGTGCTCTGGATGCCTTTCAGCTATGTTTTCCTTACATCTTTTCTAAGCCACCCTTGGAAGTTAGCAGCTTTGCAAATAAGAGGAATGATTCACTTCAGTTTGTATGATGTTGGAAACGTAAGTCATCCTGTTGCAGAGCTTACTGAAATTAGTATAGATTCCAGGATCAGCTTTTCATCTGTGCTCCAGATAGAGGGAGATTAGTGGGCCAAGTTCATCTTTTGATTCTCTGGAAACATGGGAAGGAAATCAGACAGACTTTATTGCATTACTTTTGATGCATTTCATTCTCAGGCTGTTAGAACACAACTGGCACCCTGCTGCTTTCTCTTGCAAACAACTGTGTAGAAACTGTCTAAACAGCTTTAGACAGAATCCTGAACATCGTGTTTCATGGACATGGGGGTCTTCTGCCACAGGTAAGAGGAAAAATCTCTTGTGTGTAGTCCTGGCATGGATGCAGTCAGTTTACATGTGCTGAGTCACACCCCAGGACTCTGCAGGCTTAATGTTGTAGGTGTTCCCCTACATGGAGCTTCCATATCCCCCCATGATGTGCTTTGGCTGAAGTGGGCTCCTCATAGCTATGGAGATTTATGCCCTGATTTAGTTCTGCAAGAAACCATTAGACCTCTTACAGAACACCAAGGCACAGAACTTTCTCCAGTTATTTTGATAAGTCTTTGGTTAAAGCAGGTTCTTAGATTCAGCTGTGAGTTTTTTAAACAATTAGAAAGTATTTGGTTTGTGGGGTGCTTCTTTTGTTTGTTTGGGTTTGTGTTTTTTCTTTTTTTTTTTTTTTTCTTTGTTTTGTTTAGTTTTGTGGGGTTTTGTTTTTTTGTGATTTTTTGGCATGCTATTTTTCTTTCTTGTTGCAGGGAGAAATCAGCGGTATTAAACAGTATTTTCTTAGGTGTTACTTTGCTTGTTGGCTGAAGATGTAGCAAACTGTTTCCTCAAGAAAACAGGAATGGAAGAGATAGCAGTTTATTTTCTGTGTTTCATTCTGATTTCCAAATATCAGAGATGATCTGATAGTTGGATGATAAGTATTTCTCTTGCTGTTCCCCTGACTTTTCTGACTGTTTGGGTGCCTTGCTGCACACATCTGTAGATCTTCATCAAGTGATGATCAGGTCATTATCTTCAGTCCACAGGAAAAGCCTCCTCAAACATAAAGTATTAATGCTGGACAGATGTGTTTTAGGGCGAAAGTCTTACAGCTTCAGTTATTATCAGGCTTTTACAGAGCTTAGCTGCCTGTTAAATGTACTCCAAAAAGAGGTCATTCATATGCACTATATTTTCAATGAAGCTTCACCCAACCCCCTTTTTAGCAATTCCTTCTGAAAATGCTGATTTTCTTCATTTGTGAGATAAAATAAGAAGAAATCTTCATTTGATTTATCAGCAAAATAATGATTAATGATTAACCCAATAAGTGGTTAAATAATTAATTGGTATAGTAATCAAATTATAAAGATTGGATTACTTATTTTTAATTCTGTATCTCATTTGATAAAGCCCATAAAAGAGATCTGTGATGTAAAGGCTGTGCTTTTGCCAACATAAATCTCTTATTAGGAGACTCATCTCTTTAGAAGAGGAATTGATTCTTGTTCCTGGAATCAAAGCAAGACAAAAAAAAGTGATGTAAACTGGATTTTTGTCAGAGCCAAACCATTTCTTTTCTGTGAGATCAAAACCTGGGGCATCAGAGTATGGAAGGAAGATTCCAGCTAGGAGATGCTCAGACTTTAGAGTAAATAAACTTGCAATTTAAGGAGCAGTAAGATGAAGTAGCCTGTATTTGAAAATCTCTGTTTTCAGTTTAACTCTGGTATCTTAGAAAATTATCTTTCGAATTCTGGTTTTGCATGTTTTGGCTTAGTTTGGAGACAGATCTTTCTGTGTGTGTGTCTGTGCGTGGGTGTATGTATATGTGTATGTACATGTCTGTATGTGTATATTTAAGACTTGAAAAATGCTAAGCCTGAATCCAAAAACCATTTGTGTTAATATCTTTTGGCTTTATATCCATCATTATTTGGAATGTGATTAAATCCCATTTGCTTCACTGGGCCCAAAGCATGTGTTTAAAGTCAAGCATGTGCTTAAGTGTTTTTCTGAATAAGTAAACTTAAAGTGAATGAACCCTATGTGAAGAGGAAACATCTTTTCCACGTAATTGTTCAATGTCATACCAAAGTCTGAGCTTCTGATAATATATTTTTCTTTTAGTTTAGAAAAAAAAAATGGATCACACGGATTGAATACCTTTTTTAATTGCATATTTTTTCTTTAGTTGTAGGATATTATATTACTGTTAGAGCAAACCTCTTGTTCAGGGCTACAAAGGAATAAAGAAATGTTCTTTAAAATGTAGTGGCATCTCGTCACTGGTCTATAAATTATGAACTTACATGAATATTAGAGTTTTGTTTCAGAGAGATTATGGTCTACCTTTGATTATTTTTTGGAGAAGCCTCTTTCATTTGTCACCTGTGCAGTCATTTATAAAACATTAAAGCTTATATACAGTAAAATCAATGAAGGAGTGTTGTTTTTTGATTTTTTTAATGCATTTTTAAAGGTAATCTGTTTGTACCTTATTACTACTGAGATAAATGGCTGTTTAGGATTAACTTGTTGTTTGTCTGTTGATAACAATGGCTGTCATTTTTTAAAATTGAAGGCAAATATTTGTAGTATGAAAAATGAAATATTTTCAGCTGTAGCCCAGCAGCAGGGCAGTTTTAACTTGCTAAAAATTTTGCATTATTTTGAGGAATATATTGACTCATTGTTATGGTAATGCAATTTGCAATGTTAAAAAAACCTAATATCGGTATTTCATGGTACAGAAATCTGCCTTACCTTGTAGCTACCAGATTTCCAGAGCAGCAGAATGGTAGGATATTCTGAAGAGTACAGGTTGCCTTTCAGGAGTTAAAAAATTATGATGCTCCTTTTAAGAGTGTCCATATGCTTTCAAATCCGGTTCAAAATCCTATTATAAATTTTGAGCATGCTGAGAACTGCTGCAATGCTCTCATTTTTACAGTTTTCTTTTAGGTTTGGCGTTTCCCCAATTTGCCTGATAGCTGGCATTCTGACATATATATGTGTTCAAGTGCTTTCAAATCCAATTAATGCACAGAGTGCAAAATGTAACTCCTGTACCTTTCAGTAATTGTGCGAGTTAGTCATGGCATCAAATGAACAGAAAAAGAAGACAAGTGTGAGGAGATACTGTGGAGTTTTTTGATGTCTTTATAGAGCATCTACCATATTTCGCTCTGAAACTTTCGGGAACTACTGTGTAACGGATGCAGTACAAATGGATAGAATGAAAAATAATATTTTTAGTAATGTGAAAGAATTTAATTTAAATTTTAAGAGTCTTTGCCTAAATCACACTGCTAATTACAAGGTTCCTTGAGAAGGAAATAGGAAGAGGATGCTCTTAATCTCCCTCTGGAGGAGGAGCCTACATCTCTCCACTAAAGAGCAAATCCAAAGATTTGCCTCATTAGGTGAACCTCAGCCTTTTGGAACCCCTTGCAAAGCTGCCATATGATATATGGCATTTTTGCCATGGTGTACAAGGCATTGGCAGCCATTAAATCCATTACTACCTCTGCTGATTATTTTACATTGCAACTGCTTGTTGCTCTTTTCTATTTATATTCTGCTCATTTCACAGGAGTGCAAGGTTATACCCGGAGCATTCAGCATCTCTGCAAGTCTGTTCTTTGTGGAGATACCAGGCACAGCATCTGATGTTAATCAGAAATGTGCAGATATGAGTTTTTCTGAGGTCTACTGAGCCAGGAGAAAGATTTCAGTGGAGTTCTATGTATTTTGGATCAGGCTGATGGTTCTGAAATTTCACCCTGAAAAATAGTGGCCATCTATTTCGTTCTTTGTGAACATCAAAATTTAAGGTAATTGAGAGTTTTAAAAATAGGACACAGTGTAACAATATATATGAAATATATTAACTCTAATTTTTTATAGTTGTTTGCTATTATATGAATGTAATTTATTGTGCCTGCAGCAACCTGAGGACATGCTGGAAAATTAGATGATTCATTTCAAGTGTTTTATCCTAGTGAGCAAAATTTTAATCAGTCAGTTTTCAAATCCCAGCTCTGTTATTGGCACAGTCTGTAAACTTGGCAAGGTCAGAGAAGGACTCCACTGTAGACACAGCGTAGCATCTCAGCTAAATCATTACTGCATATGTTTTACTTTGTCTGTATTACAGGATTTTTAAAGAAATATAGCTGTAGAAAGGTGCTCCTCGGAGGAGCTGTGACAAAGGTAATCCAACAACATAAATTATGATGAATGTAAGATTTATCTTGAGCTATTGTTGCTATTTCCTATGCAAATTTTTTTACAACCTCACCTTAAAAACCCCAAACCTGTAACCTAGTATTAAAGAAAGTAAAAAATTCATAACATATGACCACTGTCCTGACACTCTCACAGGTTTGTGGCTGCCTTGTTCATTGAGCATTGTAAATTTTACCATGCAGCGACCAGGACCTGAGTTATCAGTTTGCTTTACCTCAGATGTTGCTATTAGCTTTCATCAGGAACATTCTGCTTTAGATGATGTGGGTGTTAATTCAGAAATGTAAAGCAGCCCAGTATCCAATAATCAGTTGACTAAGTCAAATGCATGCTAATGACAACGTAGGAAAAAAAAAAATCTAATTGCCTTAATTATTAGGCAGTAAAAATAACAAGAATGATCATGAACTAAAATCCTCAGAGGTAAAAAATGTCTTAATTTTAAAGGGCATAGAGAAGCCTAACATCCATTGAAAGCAAATAGAATTTGGCTCCAATACTCATAGTTGGATTTTGAAAATGTGACATAGTCTCCCAAAAAATGTTAAAAACTGTTAGCCGTGGATGACCATTAAAAACACAAGCTCTTCAGGGTGATAGACTGATACATCCCAACATTATACTGAGAGTGAAATCATGAAACACCTTGTACACTGCATTTTTTGAGGTAGGGGTTCAATATCTTTACAAAGCAAATATAATTTTTTCCCTGGCTCTCAGAAATTAGAATGCAATTCAAATAACCTGCCACATTAAAAAACAGAAACAGACAAAGCCAAAACAGTGAATATTATTACTAAATCATAGAATAAGAGAGAAGAAGCCATAAAACAAAAGATTGAATGGAATAACATTTTGCAAAGACTCAGAAATGTTTAGTGGAGCATTAAATTAGGTAAATGTGTAAGCAAGTTGTTACAGACATTGAGTGAGAAAGGCACAAGTAAATTAATTCTAAGCAGGAAGGGATGTAGGATTACACATATTATAATACATACCTATATTTTATATACAAATATGTGTACATAAATGTATGTATAAATAGATATATGTCATATATATATAGACAGATATAGATATAGATATAAAAACACATACATGTATACGAATATATGGATATTACAATCACAAAAATCAAATTAGTTAAAAAAAAATTTTCTTGAGTCATATATACATCTTGCAGATCTTTCCAAAGTTTGTACTAAGGCAGTCCAATTGATCAGTAAATTGAAACATCTTCAGTTTTGAATATTGTCTCATGGTATATTGCTTTTCTATTATCTCATTTTCAAAAGTTTTAAACGACATTGCTCTCAAGCCCCCCTTTTGCTTTTGTTTTGCATTACTTACGCTGGACTTGGGGATTTGATTTAGTGGTGAACATGGTAGGGCTGGGTTAATGGTTGGATTTGGTGATCAGAAGGATCTTGACAGGTTGGACAGATGGGTGAGGAAGAACTGTCTGAAATTCCACAAAGGCAGGGTCCTGCACCTGGGGAGGAATAACTCCATGCACCAGCACAGGCTGGGGACTGAACTGCTGGGAAGCAGCTCTGGGGAGAAGGACCTGTGGGTCCTGGTGGACAACAGGCTGTCCCTGAGCCAGCAGTGGGTCCTTGTGCCCAAGAAGGTCAATGGTGTCCTGGGGTGCATCAAGAAGAGCATTGCCAGTAGGCTGAGGGAGGTGATCCTTCCTCTCTGCTCAGCCTTAGTGAGGCACATCTGGAGTGCTGTGTCCAGTTCTGGGCTCCTCAGGACACGAGAGACATGGAGATCCTGGAGCAGGTCCAGCAGGTGACAAGAAAGATGATTAAAGGACTGGAGAACCTCTCTTATGAGGAAAGGCTGAGGGAGCTGGGCCTGTTCAGCCTTGAGAGGAGATAAATGAGGGCCCCTCACCAATGTCTGTCAGTGCCTGCAGGGAGGTGTCAGAGGAAGTTTCCAGGCTCTGCTCGGCGGTGCTGAGCAATAGGACAAGAGGCAATGGCAGAAACTGATGCACAGTTTGAACACAAACCTGAACACGAGAAAGAACTTCACTGTGCAGTGACCACACACTGGAATAGGCTGCCCAGAGAGAGTGTGGAGTCGCCCTCACTGGAGATATTCCAGAACTCTCTGGACACAACCCAGACCCATGTGCTCTGGGATGACCCCACTTGTGCAGTTAGGTTGGACCAGATGACCCACTGTGGTCCCTTCCAACCTGACCCATTCTGTGATTTACCTGTCTTTTTAATTAAAAGGCCAGAAAACTCTAACAGGTGTGCAAATTGGAATCAATTCTGGACCACTTATTCTGACAGACAACTCAGATAATACTTGGATCCTCACAATGGTGAAAATGGAGTGATGCTAAGGAAACTAACATTCCAGTGTAATCACAGATTTCAATTTTCCCAGGAAAACAGAGAATGTTAAGTGAACATGGGTTCTCAGGTCTCTCAGGACAGATATTCTGGAAGTAGAGTGACAACAGAGTTTTTGAAAAATGTAGTTTTAGTTAGAATTCAATGTAAGGATTTTTGGAGTAAGTTTTGGTAATAGTCATTACCTTGTTGAAAACCATGTCTAAATAATATTTACAGGGATTGAAATAAAAAATGTGTGTGTTATGTATCTTATTCTTGCTTTCTTGAGTGAATATATCTACTTTATTGAGACTTTCATTAAGGTTTGGGTTTTTTTCCCCCGAATATTTTTTGGGAGTAATTTTTCAGGAGTTCTTGCCTTTTTATTTTTACCTGTTAATTGTAAAATCCCAGATAAATGCCTAGGTTTGACTAACAGTGATGCTGCATTTCTTTGAAAACCCTAATGATGCCACCCTACCAGCAAAACAGCAGCATACAGGATCATCACACACAGATTGCCCATTTCTAGACTATTTTTTACCTGTGTCTCTTGCCTTTCCCTGAAATCTCTGCATTTTAAAAGAATTCTTCAAGAGTTGATATATGAGGTTCTAGGAGCTGAAAAAAATAGCTGATCCATTTTAATAAATACTATATTGTCATGCATTTGCTAGCTAATTTATCCAGTGATTCATCAGTTTAGCTTTCAATATACATAATACCATTAAGATTTAGTAGATAATATATTTGATTCAAAAGATGTATTAGATTTGGTAGGTCCCGACTTCCATTCAACATAAAATGACTTTATCTATCTCATGAGGATATATGTGATTTCCAAAAGCAATGTATCTGGTTTTGAAAAATTCTGCAGTGGGAAGGGGGAAAAAAATTAATTTATTGCAAGGAACGAAACATTCATTTTAGAAATCTGAATAAAGAAGTGACCCACATTTATATTAGACTTTCACAGCAAAGCAATATACCATGCCTGTCTCACATTTCCCATACTTGAAAGGAGTATTTTGATCATGATAACTTCACTGCGTGTATTGCCGAGTTCTGGACTGAAAAGCACTTTGCTCTGTAGAATAGAAAAATCAATTTAGCATAAGGTGATCTCATTACACTCTATTTATCCAAGATTACAACAATTTAGAAGAAGATTGAGAGTGAAAGTAATTGTTCTTTTATTAATCCAAGTATCTTTTAAAAAGAAATCTACTGATTAGGAAGCTCTGCTTGACTTCTAACTTGAATCTCCCAGGACTTCTTCGGGGAGGTTCTGATTTCAGTGATCTATTCTGGTGATATCATAAGCAATGGTGGCCGTATCTTGCTGAAGTTACAGAGACAAGATGGGAAACAGGTTAACATGATTTGTTAATGCTTGTCAGTGTTAATTTGCCATAGAAATCCTAATATTTTAAAACGTTCTGCAGGTATATGCTCTCTTGCCAACTGGTGATTTAAAAGCTGAATCTTTAGATAACCTTTTCACTTTTTTAGGGATGTAGATTTCTGGTTTTAGTTTGAAAAATTAGTACAGAGCTTTGAAGACGCAGTGCAATCCCCTGTTCCAAGGGGATCACCAAGGTTCCACTGCTGACCCTTCCGGGTGTAAAGTCCCTTCCTCACATCCCTTCACATCTGATATTTCCTGCCAAACACAAGAATAAAAATCAGCTGAAGAAGTGCTTGTTATGTTTCCAACTTGCAGGTACAAACTTTAGCTCACTGTGCCTGTGAACATTCAGTTGGATCTGACAATTTTTGATTCAACTCCAGTGAATCAAATAATGCAGCTGCTGAAGCAGGGTCATGCAGTCTCTATAGGCTTTTGTTCATTTAACTTTTTAATCTTAAAAAAACCCCTCAAACTGCCTTGTAGACTCTCACACAAAATTCAGCCATTTAGGTAAAAAATGGCAAAGAAGGCAGAAGTCCTTATTCAGTAATTTAACCAAATATTTCCTTACCTTGTGGGGAAGAATGGTGGACAGAGGGTCTGAAAGTAACTGAGTTGGTGGTTTATGGGTATAAACCAAAAATATGCAAGGGTCTCTGGAATGTAGCAAATCCATGGTTTCTCTGTCCCAAATGCCAACTTCTACTTGGACTGGGACCTGTCCCTGCACTCTGACTCCTTGCAGGCACAGCTCTGTCCAGCTGTACCCTAGAATGGATGTGCATAAACTTTTAGGAAGCAGAATTTGCATTTTTAGTGAAGTCAGGTGCTTTAGCTACTTCGGTCTTTTTCATGCATTTTGATGTTGGCAAAGAGAAAATTTATGGCAAGCTAAGCTCTTGTATGACACCATCGGAGTGAGGTGCATGTTTGGTGGTTTAGCAGAGTGAGATGTAGAGTAAATGGAGAGAAGACTTACAAGGACTGGTAAAATGGAATATTTGTTTAAAGGTACCTTTTTGTTTGGAGAACTCAGAGTGAAAAATGCTCTGCTGCCTTGCAAAGAGATGTACAATTTTTTACATAAGGCATCAGTGATGGATAAGATAAGGGTGAATAAGGCCATGTCCCTGTTTGGTAAGGCTGTACAGATCAGTGACCATGACTAATGAGCTATTGTGCTTTTTAATGTTTTTTTGCTGTCAAAGTAGTACTTTGGTCATATTTTAGATCATAGAAATTCCATTGGAGATAGTCACCTGGACTATCAGTGAGTGGAACCAGCCCTCAGGTATAGCATAGAACTTACAAAGAGGTTCTGAGGAAAGAAACCTTACTATATTTGAATTAATTTGTAGTTTTTCAAATTTGAATGGCATTTGGCTTTGAGAGGTTGAATTGAAAGATCTTCATAAGCTAAATTGTTTCTGAGTTACTCTAAATTAAAAGTTCACCATGGTTAAAGCTGTAACAGATGAGCAGGAAAAAAAATATTTTTAATTGTTTCTCTCTTTCCTTTCCAGAACTAATTGGAGAACTTTGTGCTTCTTCAACATTGCACTCTCCCAGTAAAGAGAGGTACCACTGCTGATGTCTTAGTCCTCTTTTGTTGTAGTTATTAAGGGGGGTGTTGGTGGGTTTGTTTGTTTGTTTGTTTTGTTTTCTGGTATTTGTTTGTTTGTTTTTGTTATGAGGTGTGGGGAAAAATGAAGAATTGAGCTATATTTTTAGAAGAGAGAAGTTTAAGATGCTTGAGAGTATCCCTCAGAGCTATGTCTGTAGACAGAATTGGGCTGGAAGATCTGCTGAGTGAGCAATGCAGGTTTCTTCAGAATGAGTCTACAGCTATTGTAGCTTCATGGAGACCTTTTGATTCCCAGAAAACTGACAATGGAAGTAAATGCAGTGTTCTACATTGTATGGTAGGGCAGCATGAATGGTCTACTAATGGCTGCTAAAGGCATCTGATTGACCAAAACCAGTTAGACTTCTTTACACATTGTTTGAGAATCAGATTTTAAGATGCCTACTTGTCCCTGGCTGTGCTAAACTAGCAGTTTATGATTAACAATTTCTACAATTTCTACTTCCTTTAGCAACGTGCCCAGTAACTCTTCAGCTTGGACCCCTAAAATAGCTAAATCTGGGGGATTTCTCTATTGGTATGATATGCTATCCTAACTTCTGATACTGTTCTGAGAGTTGTGAAAGTAATATTGCTTTAAATATTTGTTGAACTGATCTGTAAATCTCAAATACACACTTCTTAGAACTTTAATTTGTTAGAATATTTAGATAAAGAGAAGTGATGACTTCAGAAAATGGAGCAAACCTGCAGCATCTCAATATTGGGGTTTTGGAAAGAAGATTATTCTGCACCTCAGAATATTGGAAGTCCCAGTGTCACAAGGCTCTGAGTGTGCATGTTGTTTCTGAACAACTTAAAATTTAGCTTTTTCATGCTACGTTTTGAACTTGTTTTTTCTTTATGAAGAACTTCTCTGCATATGCCTATGGCATAGTTAACAACCACCTATACACTGTCAAATAGAAACAACTGTACACATCTGGCAACAGTGATGATTTTTGCCATCTCTTAGGAAAGCTTCAGAAGTTCCGTTTTGAAAGGTTAAACTACAGATGCTCAGAGCTGCTACTAAAACCTCTCATAGACTCATAGTTTTTCTTTTCTTCCGAGTTCCTTTCCTTCGCCTCTCCTCCATTTGTCAACCACATCTATTATATTTCATATTGTATTTGTCTCTTGCTGGGCATTTCCTAGTTATGTGTCTCGTTGCTAACACCGTTCCACCTCAGATATATCTGTGATGTGACACCTATCCTGTTGTGATGTTTTCCTGCAGTACTGTTTTTATCCTATATTTTCTTTTCCATAGATACGTTTATCTTTAGACTGACATAATGCTTTTCTTTCTCCAGCAGCTTCAGATATTTTCAGCTGACCCTATAGTTTCCTCTTTGTTTCTTAGCCTTTAACATTTGCAGTTATAAGTCAAGCTGATATTTTTATTTCCCAAGTGACTGCTAGAGCTAATACCATTTTGGGATTGATCTGCAACTTTGCAGAAAGTAGCATTGCTGCGATGTCATTGCTGTACTTTCCTGCAATGGCCACAGAGTGTTCTTGCCTCTGCTTCCCCATTAAAAACAAAATTCAAACAAACAACCTCACCTCCCTCCCCTCAAAACAAACCAAAAACCTGGGCACAGTTTTCTTGGAAGAACCTTTAAGAGAAACCTGACACCACTTAATTTAAAATATCAGACGTTTAAATATACTAGATAAACAAATCTTTCTGAAAATGTAAATAAACTGATTTTGTATCTATTAGAGAAAGCAAAAGAAGTCCGAGGTCTGTGGGTGGTGTTCAGCATGTTGATAATATTGTAACAGCCATAGAATGGTTTGCAACAGCTCCAGGGGTTGTGTGATGTCCACAGCACCATTCCATAGATGATGAAAAACACGACACAGTAGTTCAGTAATAAAGCTGAAGTATTGAGCTTGTCTGCCTTGTGAATAGTCAGGGGCTCCCCCTTCCTTGATCCCGTTTTCAGGGTGTTGATTGGCCAAATTCCAGGTTCTTTGCCCTTAAAACTGTGGGGGCCCATAACACAAGGGATGGAAATCCTCCCCAGGTTCAGGTGACAGAGGAAGCCTCTCCCCGGATGCTTTGTTCTACTGTACTGCTGTACCCCAGCTCTGTTCCCCCCATCGGCCTGTTGGGTTTCCTGCCCCTCTGCTCCAGAAAGTTTCCCTCTCCCCGTTCTCTCATTGGCCCCTGCCCCTTTATCCCTCCCCTAGGGATTCCCTCTTGGTTCTTTTACCCCGGCCTCGGCTATGTACCACCCCTCCCTGATAACCTCCGCACCCCCATATAAAAATCTGGGGCTCGCCATTGTCGTCGCCTTTGATCACTATGACATCTTCGTGGTTCAATAAAAACTGCTGTGGACTCATAGACAAAGACCCTTTCCGCCTCTGCCGTCGGGCTGTCGAAAAGCCTGCTGCCACCCCGGCACGGCTTGTGGCAAAAACTATGGCTGTAGCATCCTGCATATGCTTGCAAAACCTGCAACAGAGGTACTCAGCGGATTCCTATAACAATCCGTGACAGTGTTTCCTGTCTATTAGATTGTTTTTATCTCATAGTTAGCCTATACCTACCCTGCTGCAAATGAAGTGGGTTATTTCTTGTTTTGTTGTTGATAGACCTTACCTTTTACAGATAACTGTGTACAAAAGCTCTTTTATTTTTCCCCTTCTATTGCTTTATTAGTTGTCCTTGTGAAATTAAGGTATCTCTGTGTGTGTGTGAATAAAAGGGGATTATCTGTGAACAGTAATGCAGGGGGAAAGGGGGATAAAATGAAAGTGTCTCCAAAAGCCTCCTTTTGCTTTCATCCTACACGTTGTGTACCTTCCCACCAGCTAACTTCCAAACATATTGTGAGAAGCAAACATCTTCGTGGTTCCACTCCAAGGTTATTCCTTACTATTTAATAACTGGTAGGAATGCACAAGGGAACACAGACAGAGTAAGCCTAACCAGGCTTAAAATAATAGTTTGGAGGTAAAAACAATGTGGTCAATTTATAAAGAATTGCAGGTTCATTTCTTGGAGACAGCCCAGAAAAGTAAGGCCCTGCTCACTGCATCTGCTCTAATAAAATCCTCCTTTGACTAAACACTGCTCCTTCAATATTGTCGTTTTCAAGAATCAGCTCAGGAACTCCAGGATCATTTTGATGAAGAAGTCATCTTTTCAATGATTGGAATTAAGAAGTTTCTCACAGAGTCTCCTGCTGCTCGAGCAGTCATTGCTTCTGTAACGAGAGGTTACCCTGCAGTGATGGTATCAAACTTTTCTGCTTCCCATGGTGCATTCAGAGGTCAGCTGCAATGAGAATACAGATGTCTGCTTGACAGAATAAAAGGGAAACCGCAATTTTATAAATCATCACGAACGAGGTAAAAATTGATGTCTTAAGAAAACGCCATTTCTTTTTTTGTTCAGATAGGAGGATAAGTGAACAGGTTATATTTTTGAACATCCTTGGGAAAAGGAAGAGGTAAAGGCTCTGCAGAATTTACAGTCACAGAGAGTAGTGCTGGTTTTGGCTGGAATTGCCACAATGTGAAGGTAGAAGGGGTATTTTCTTCACACATTCACATTTTTAAAAAATTATTTTCACCTGCGCTGTAATTCTGAGATGATTTTAGATAAAAATAATCCATGACGTTTTAAATTCAGGGTCAGTGATATCGATTAAAGCCTTATTTTCAAATATGGTAAGTCCATGTTCAGGAAGGAAATGGTTCTGCCATGCATCTATATAATTCGATAATTTTTACCTTGGCTCCTTTGCTTCCCTCCAGTTTGCTTCCTACCAGCTATTTATCATGGAACCTGCTGTCACAAAAAAGACTCCATTTTATATTTTACATAATTATAGATTTCTTCACTGTATATATTTTCTTTCCCTGCAGAAATTATCTACATTGTTATTATTATTTATTGCTATAAATATTACCATGTATCTGACAAAATAAAATCAGCATAATCTAAAGTAAATTACTACAGATTAATATTTCATACTGCTCTCTGTAACAGAGAATGTTTGAAAGATACAAAAAGAATTTATTTGGAAACATCACACAGAATACCTTAGGCTAATAATAAAGAATATTTAAACCTCTAAATATAAAGCTGATGCTGAAAACCTAACAAATTAAAAGTATTTCTAGGTGATTAGTCACTGTGTGTGAAAGGAAATGCTCTATCCTTGGTTAATTTTGAGTGTCCTTGGAATTATTAGACGCAATCTGAAAAAATATGGAAACACATGGATGCTCATTTTAATTTCTGATGCCCGTCTTTCCCTTCTGAGTCTTCCTTCCCCCCATTATAAAATGTATTTTCAAGAAAGCTGGATCACCTACCCTTCACCAGCAGCTGAGGATTCATCTAGTACATGGTCTGTCTGTATATGCTGCTGTTTCTCTCTCTTACAATTTATCTTTTCTGTTGCAGTGGGATTTAGTAATGCCTCTATTTTTCACAGTTTCAATGAATTCAAAGCTGGAAAAATAATGGAGACTGGCTTCCTGCATAACATGTCTGAGGAACTCTTGCATGATGCTGTCAGTTTTGAAATGTATTTTTTAGATAAACATCAAATCTTGATTTAAAAATTCCAGATTATGGAAAATCTAACACATGAGTTTTATCTTGCAACAGGTACCTTCAGTGTAAACAAGTGCACTTCATTTTAATTCTACATGTTGGATTTTGCTGTCTCATTAAAAGCTGGTTACTATTTGAAACCTTCTCATATAGGCTCAAAGAGACTGTGATTTGTTGCACAAAACTTCTCCTGGTATTACAGAAGATTTTATCTCTTCCTGTAAGTAAGGAAATAAGAAGTTGATAGTAGGCACACCATGTTTATAGAGTCGTTGTTTTTTGGGAGTAATACAGTAAATGTTGCTGTTTTGCAAGCAAAGCAATTTAATTTTAATTGAAAATTGATATTGGCTATATTTGGTAAGGTAGTTCTAAAGGAATCATCCTTTCAACTTTCACACGTTTTTCTTTATTTCCAATGTTGTTGTTTAAAAAAAAAAAAGAAAGCAACAGACCCCAAACCCCACACCTCCAGCCTCTTATCCCCCTATTTAATGTCTACATATGTAGTTTCATCCTCTATACAGATCTGATTTTATCTTAGTCCTTTGACTGGCTGCTCCATATCACTTTGTCCCTCCTTTATGAAGGAGCCATGAAAGAAAATACATTCTTCATAGTGTTTTCAGCTGGTGATTAAATTTGTGTCTTTACTGTCTGGTCTGGACATGATTGGTGATAAGGCAACACTTTCTCCTGAACTCCGGCGTTGGCTGTTTTCCTGATTTCTTGGAAATTAACACTTCCAATCTCTCATTCTAAGAGCAATGATATCCTTTCTGTGGATATTCACAGGAAGCAAGGGAAGACACCTTCTACAGCTACAGAATCAAACTATTTAAGAATTTAAGTTGCCATCTATCTGCATGAATTCTATACACATAACATGCACAAGATCTTCTAAACAGCTGGGACTTCTACATTATCTCCTTCCATACTTCCTGCTGGTTTACTCTGAGCTTCTTTCAGCATGAACAAGTACTTTTCTAGCATTCTCTTAATTAAAATAAGCATATTGATCTTATCTGGTCTCAAGACAGATTTTTCAGGTGTCAAAATATGCTTTAACTGACTTTTGAATATTTTCAGTTTTTTCATATGTTTTTAAAAATTCAAACTCCACTGAACACAGTGTTCCAGCATTGGTGACATTCGTTTTTGAAATTGGAAATAATCAAAAGGATCTACTTCTTTTCAATATCCTTTTACTCTCCCAAGGATCAAATTAGTTCATTTAGCTGCAGTGTTGCACTGAGAGTTCACAGAAAGTTCCTTACCCCCCTACAGCTTTAGAATCAATTTTTTTCAGTGTTCCATCCTATAAATATGACCTGCATTCCCCATGCCTAGATTTATGTCTTTGCATTTGTCCTTATTAAAATTTATCTTGCTCAAGTGAAGCCACCTAGCCAGTTGAGACAGGTCATTCTATAGAACATTTGCCTCATTACTTGCCACTCCACCAATTTTTGCATGCTCTTCAAGTTTTACCAGCAATCACTTTGTATTTTCTTCCAGATCATTGAAAATGATACTTAAGGTTTAGATGCTGGCTGGTCCATATTCAAAAGGCTGGGTAATTAGAGAGGCATTCATATAGAATCCTATATAAGCTGAAGAGGAATGTACAATATATTTATAACCATCATATATAATGACAAATTTATCATTTTTAAGATGTATAATTAAAAAAAGTTAAAATTATCGTTTAAAAATAAACCTTAATTACTTAAATACCATTTTAGCCCATTGTGTTTAATACAATTCTTATTTTTTAAATATGTATTTAATACTCCTTACTCTGAGAAATCAGAAAGAACGTGGTAGCTCAGGATGTGGAAATAAGTCAAATGCTTTACAGTCATGTAAGTACAGTATATTAACCAATTTTCTTCTCTCAAGCTTGCAGCCAGAGTGCTCAAGGTACAATCCTCCATTTCCATAAAATCAATTAAAATTTTGGGGAAGATAAGAAAGCCACATTTCACAATTCTTTTTTCTAATAGTAGGATATAAGCTGAAAAATGTTATTTAAATTCTAAAGCAGCAGTTTATTCTAAGCTTGCAGAAGATTAGTGCATTATAATGCCCCCGCTGGAGTGTGAGAAATGAAATTCGAAACTAGAGAATGGAGTCAGGGGTTCTGGTTATGGGGATGGTGGCACCTCTGTCTCCTTGTTGGTCTGTTCCTAATGAAGCAGTTCGAAAACAGAGTGGGCTGAGCTAAGTCAGAGCTGACCTAAGACAGAGCTGCTGCAGTCCCTTGTCCCTCTCACTGCCCAGAGCTCTGTGCTTTGTGTCAGTGTCCACCTGTGGAATGCAGGCCTGGGGTGTTAAACCAGCTAAAAACTATGAGGATGGTGATGATTTAGCATTGGATTTACCAGCCTGTGCCATTTTTTTTAGTCTGTTGTGACTCTCCATTTGGTGAACTGAGTCACATGATTTTTCTGTTCTTTGACTGGCAGACTCTTAAAAAATATTTTGGTTTGTCTAGCTCTGGTTTCTGCTGGAGTCAGTGGGACTTACCTTCCTGCAAATGATGGGAGAGGAAGGAGTTATTTACCCAGCTGCAACATTTCCTTATGGAGTTTGTGCTCACAAAATAGTTCACATGCACAAGCAGCTGTAAGGAGAAGAGATAAATCATTCTTTATCGTATTGCACATTAATTTTGTCATGCAGGCACCATCTTAGTGATAATTTTTTATTTGTAATCAACAAAACTAAGGTATGTGAGCAAACATAGAAATTATGCAGAGAAGCGTGGTGTAGCGGGCATTTACAAAGGGAAGTGACATGCATTCACAGATAATTTTTTCTGCAGGTAGATGATTAGAAATTAAATACATGTTGTTGTTTTCCATAGAAACCTAAAAAGAGTGGTTCAATCAGATTAAATCATTTATAGATGCTACGGGCCACATAATTACCTACACAATACCTCAAGCTGCAGGCAAGTCTCCCTTCACTCATTTCCACTGCTCCATCTCTTTAGAAATCTAAATTCATTGGCTCTGCAAAGAGAAGTATTTAATTCATTTCTGTAACTACATCTTGAGTCACTTCTAATCAGTTTTCGGTCTCAACATTTTCCTGAAACTCCTCTCAGCCAGCCAAATCTTGGAATTGCTTGGAATATCTTCCACTCTTTTCCTCTCCTTTATTCCACTAACACTTTCAATCCTATCTTTCCTTTCAAAATACTATTCCTTGCAGATTTTGGTGACATTTTTTCTGATTTTCTGCCCACCCCTTTGCTTAATTCTACAGCACCTCTTTCAGTATGTTTCTTTTCACACTGAGAGTGCCAGGGGCTTTCTATCTGTTTCCTCTGCACTGAATCCACCACGATTTTATACTGGTGACTTCTTTCTGGCCCATCTCCTGCAACTCCCAGTCTTGGTTCTTGTCACCCATTTTGGCAGGGTTCCTGTCTCCAGCTTTACCGACCCCAGGCTGTGCATCTCTCCAGACAACCTATATTGCCTGTCGTATCCTTTCAGTCCTTTTGTTGTCTCTTTCCTTCTTGCTAAATTAAATTGTTTCTATTCATTATCTCTGAGTTTCTTCCAAAGCTCCACTTTTGTCCTGTGTACTTTTACCTCTGCTAAATCTTTGGTGCTCTCTAATGAAAAAAAATGTGATGAGTGTTACTTTTTTGCCTCTCTTATGACTGACAAGATCATATCCTTCTTGAGACAAGCTACATAGGAAATTTCCCCTCTTGTATGTGCCTTCTAGAGCTGGTGTCAAATAAAATGTCTCACATAAATAATTAATTTGTAATGTTCAGGGAAAAGGCAGTTGAGGATGGCTGCATTTTCTTCCTTTTTCCTCCTATTTCATGTTTCTTCTCTTTGATTGTAGATGTTTGAATTTGGGATTGAACCTCTACCCAAGTTTGGAGAGTGAATAGCCCAGTAAAGAGATAATGCTTTTAGAAAAGATTCTCTTGACTTATGAAGAACAAACTCCATCACAGTATTTAAATATTTAAAGTACTACTACTTGCTGTGTTTAGCACATACAGCCAAATAACTTCTAGCTGCCTTCTCCAGAGTGCAGTGTTATGGCAGTTTCTATTAAAATTCTTGAAAACTCACACGATTCTCCTGATTTATAATGATTCTCCTGATCTGGCATCAGTAAGCCAACAAAGCTCTTGAAGTGTAAATATCACCTGGCACCTGTAATTTACCAAGCAGAAGACAACATTGTTTCTGACCATTGAAAAGTTTTTTGTCTGGGCTCCAAAGAAGGGATAAAGGAAGGAATGTTGCCCTTTGAAAGGAATGAAGTCAACAGAAGAATGAAAATCTCTCTTACTGCATCTTGAACAGAGCATTGGTGGGAGAGGAAGGCACAAGCTTCAAGGAGACTATAAGAAATTCTGATTAAGGATAAACCTCCTGAGGGATGTCTCAGATAAGTTTAGTTGTAGGATATTCTCTCCTACTTAAGAGTAATTGAGGCCTTGTAAATGGACCCCTCTTTTGAGGTAAAAGAGCCTGCAGCAAAACCAGGTTCAGTGTTTAGATGGATGAAGGAGTCTAAAATACAGTGCAAATACTACAGTAATTCACCTCTGCTGAACTACCTATAGATAATGTCTGTAAAATTATTGTCAATTCAACTTTTCTTCATTAAATCTCTAGTAATTTTCCCTGTATGAGCATTACAAAATGCACCAGTACAGTGATCCTTGTTAGAACAGGGACCTACTCCATATGTTTTCTAGATAAGACAGGGATCTCTGTACTTCATATCTGTGAGCCACTGATACTGCTGCAGGTGTGACGGAATACTAAATAGCAGTAGCAGATTTTAAATATAATTACAAGTATTTGACGACATTCATCCATGGCATAATGGGGCAGCTGTATGATTAGACTGTCCTTAGAAAATTGAATTACTCTAATAAATGGAAATGACTGTTATTTAAATGGAAGACTATTTGCATAAAATAGGCCAATGTTAAGAGACCAGCTGCTAAATAGGTGTAAAGTCTGATCTCAGAGTTCTGGGTCAAAGATGGGTGAGTTCTTGCCAAAGAATTTCATATTTGGGCACTAACCCTATAAATACAAATTTGGTAGTCAGAAGGAGCTTCAAGATGTGAAAACTGCAGCTCAATTTATTAATTTTTATTTTTCATGTTTTTTTTTCTATAAGAATAAGCTAATGATTTTCACTACAAACAAAATCAACAATTTCTCATAAATGGAAATAAAAATAATAAAAAGTCAGGTGATGACATTCCTTTTCATAATGGACTTCTGAAATTTCTGAGGTAGCTGTTTGATTCACTGTTATCTTATTCAATATCAGGAGCTTGAAGATAATTCAGTGTAACAGAAATAATTAAAAACTATAGGAACCTTAATAACAAATATAGTCACTTTATCAACAGAAATGCAACAGGCCCATTTCTTCCCAGCAATCTTCTGTACCTTATTGCAGCTGGGAATCAACTCAAACTGTTGTGAGGGCTCCTTCTATTTTGAAAAACAACACCAACCCTTGTGACACCCAAAGGTTTTGGAAACATAAGCTGTAGTTTTCCAGCAAGATCCTTGGTTAGAAAAATGGTTGTACAAATTACCTGGAAAACCATTCCCTTTAACATTTAGCCCTACACTTCCTGAGAAACCTGTCAAGATTTGCAAGGCTTGCATGTACCTATCTCCACAGACAGCTGTGGGCCAAGAGATGAAAGGCTTTTTCTTTCACATGTAAGTTTTTAAACACGAGGAAATTCAGTGCTTTGCTCTTTGCCCACTGCTGCCTTTTATGTCATGAGGCCACATTCTCATGTGGCTTGACACTGGTACTTTTCCATGTCCATTAATAGATTTATGCAGCTCATGATCTACATCATAATCTCCATGATCTGTAAGCTTAATGTAGATTTGTTTATGAGTAATAAATACTAACAAAACTGCATTCTTTTTCCCTTATCTTTTGGAAGATTGCACCTCATTTCAAATACTCGGAATCAAACCAACTTCTCTATAAGTACCCATCTAGACAAAAAACTAAATCTATGTAACTAAATTTAGAAATCAAAACCTAGAAGTCAAACCTCAGCAAACAATAGTAGGTAGAGGAGAGTAATACTGTGATGCATAGTTAAATAGAAAAGCGATCCAGTTAAATATACAAGTGATCCCTTTGTAAAAGGTGATAGTGATGTGGAACTTGCACTTGTTCCTTTCATTAGCTGAGTCTGGGCCCAACAAGGAGATGTTGACTGATGCTTGCCAGCTTATTGCATGGTTCGAGTAGTTCTCTCCAGGAATAAGACAAGATGAGAGCATTTCTGGAGAGAAAGTATCTAAGGCAATGTTGTTTCTACAAAGACAATCCCTAAACAACAGAGAAAAGGGGAGAAAAGAATTGCTGAACAGCAACAAAGGGGGGAAAAAACCCCTGAAATTTCTATTTACATGAGCTTTTACTTTCTTCCAATTTTGGTACCTCATTCCTTGAGTTAGAAACATAGTGGTAGCTTAAATTATCTCTTTTTCTGTGTGTCTTTATCCTTGCACTGGAAAAAATGTAAAATGGACAATGTTAGCTCTACCTCAGTTAAAATTACAGTTCTTTAGTAGCTAATGGGCTAAGATCCTCTCAGAGATTAAGCTTTCTCCCCTAAAGACAGCTTTCTGAAACCTTGAATTAAACTTGCCAAAGTGCACAGAGGTATTAGGTTGCAACTCTTTTAATATTTTCATAATTTGAGAGTCCTTTCTTCTGTAATACAAGGGTAAGGTAACTACAGAAAGGTTAGCATGAGCATAAGTACATTAGCACACTGTGGTAAATCTTCATGCTCATCATGAAATCCCTGTTTCTACATGGTGGAGTAGGCGTGAGCTGCTACTAAAGTGAACTCAGAAAAGGTTCAGGGACTTCTAAAAAAATAAGACCTCCTGAGTGTGTTCACTCACCTAACTGAATATTTCAGTAGACTCAATGCAATTATTCATCAGAGCAGGACTGGCACAGAATATGTGAGCAGTCTCCCTTTCTTTGCTATGTTTATAAAACTGCCCAAATTCCATTAAATAAAATTTTCCCTAAAATAATCAGTTTAATAACTTCCTGTAACCTTCAGCACTAACCTTTTTGGATACTTGTGAAATTAGATCTCCTGAGCCTTCCATGAAATCATCAGAAATGTGTAATGCATTAGGATTGTATTTGTTTCACTGCATAAATACAAGCAAGCAGATTTATTCATTTCCAGAGTGCTCTCCTCCCCATTAAGATTTTCTAAAGACACTGTTGTTTTTTTCCTAAATGTAAGTGGCAAAGAAAAGTGTCCCAGGCATGTAATTTTAGTAGCGTCTTCTTCCCTTATGACTCATTACTGCTGAAATCAACACAACTTGGGATGTGCTCAGGAACTTCAGTAGCTCTTTAATGTTTTCAAATAGTAACATCTGTGCATGTTTATGACTTCATGCTCTGCCTTTGCGCTGGCCTTGGCCAATGTTTCTGGCTGTTAAGTGGTTGTACTTTCAGAGAGCAGGGTACCCGCACTTTGCAAGGAGCAAGAGAATACAATTATTGAATATTTAATTGAGCAGAACAGCAGCAATGCTGCAGAAACAGACCTGCTTTTATCAGAGTTGTACATGTTTGTTTAGAACTTGCATACATTCAGAGGTAACTGATATGCTATTTTGTTTTTGTTTTTCCCACAAATCATGACCAAATCCTTCCTTTTACTTTCTACCTTCGTGTAGAGACAATGTTGCTTCTGGATGTGAACGCCTCGCTTATTCTTGCAGAGAATATTGTTATTAATATTTCAGCTTGCCGTCTAATATGATGGCTGGCTGAGGGGAGAAGAGATACAGAGGGAGAGAAGCAATAGAGGTGAAGAAAAGGCTGGCTTGAAGACATGTAGTGAGAAAGGGAGAGAACAGATCTCAGGGACCAGTAATGACTTAAAACACCCCTCCTTTAGGAGATGGCTGGAAAGGAATCCAGCACTGGAAAGATGCAACCATTCTTGCTTGTACTTATACAGACTGTATCAGCTGGAAAAGCCATGGAATTAATGCTAATAGTAAGTCTAATAACAGATGTGTACCTAGTATTCGGAACTGTAGTTTACTGCAGTTTATCCTGGGGAAGTTCTGGATGTCTTGTAAAGCTTTTCTGTGTCCTTGATGATACATACAGAAATCTTGAAAGGTTTATGCCAACAACAAAAGTTTTCTGCCTGATTTCCACATTTGAAATTCGAAGTCTCCAAGGAAAATTCTCCGTTAATTGAGGAGCTGATGACATGTTGCTAATCACAAGAGCTAAGAGACTGAAAATGGTACAGCTTGTAGGAGAATGGGTTTAAGGTAACTCTATTTAAAAGAGATTGAAAACCTGATGAAATATCGGAAATAAAGAGACCAAAAATATGCAACCTGTCTAACTTCCCCTGTGTACTGTGTGAATTTACTGATGACACTGAAACGAAACAAACTTTTACCCGTGTTAAACAAACATAAACACCTTTTGAATGTAAAAGAACCACATATGCTTTACTTTCAAATTACAGGTCACACCTGTATTCCACACTCCATTTTACTGAAATGAAAAGGCTTCTTTGTTTTCTTCCCAGTATTTTTTATCTCTGGTAGTGTGCTGAATTGGCATGATGGGACATCTTCAATTTTACCTTTCCCATACTATACTTATGGTATGATTATGTGGATATTAAAAGAAATAGAAATCTCCCAAACTAATCAACACTGTACAAGACATAAAACATTGTTAAAATTAGAATATGTTTGTTTGGGGAAGTAAATGGGAAGTAAGCATAGAGGGAATAATTTAATTGTTTAGGGAAAGCTTCTGAAGGGAGCAGTGGGAAAGAGATGGTACTTACATGTACATATTTGAAGGCTATTAAATGTTTTTGCTATCTTTGGTGTTTCTGAAACAATTGCTGAATGTGTACATTCCTAATAAGATCTTTTCTAAAGCAATTTTGGTACTTAAAAGTGGTCCAGCTTTCTCTGTGCTAGTAAATATAAACCATTCCTATGTAGAGTGTGTGGTCCACTTACACAGTGGTTTGGAGTCCAAAATTAAGTGCAGAATGACACTGGAGAAGATGTGTGTTTGCAGTATGTGCATATGTTATTTGTTTTCCTGAGAAGTTTCTCATACTCTTGTAGAAAAATATGATGTCTTAGTGTCTCTTGAACTGGCTGTGCCTTTGTGTATAAGAATCAAAGCATTTTAAATCTTTGTTATATCACTGGCTTTTTCATAGAGAGAATAAGTTGTTGTCTGGGATTGACTCTGGGAGTAGAGCTTTGGAGAACTTCCCATCTTTCAGTTAAGACCTGGCATAACTGGCCTGGACTATTAATTGCTCTTCCTTTCAAAACCAAATAAGAAGCTGACTGCTTTTTATGGGCAATATGTTGTATTTACTGTACATTTCTTACTGTAAACTCTTTGAGAAATCATGAAGTTCCAAAAAATATAAGAATAGGAGTTCTGTTAGATTGGTTATTTACATTTATTTTTATGGAGTTCACTATTGTTTCTTCAGTATATAGATTATTCTCAAGATTCCACTGAAAAATGCAGGATGACCTATCTTGGCAACAATATATTTGAGAGACTTAAATTCTTACAGATGAATTGAACCTTCCTTTTCATATGTATAAACTTATTAGTCTAAACTCCTGGGGTTTATATTCTTATTGATTTTAGTGGCCAAACTCATATCTAATTCTGTGATCAGGCCTTACACTAAAACATGACTGAAGTACTGTAAAACACTATTGAAAAGAAAACTAAAAAAACCCAGAAACAGCACCCTTTTAAAACTAACCTACCATACCTACAAAAACCAGCAAGTTCTTTGGTTGCCTTGACCTAAGCAAGGTGGTGATAATTTACAGCAGCTGAAAAACTGACCCTTCACACTTTTGATAATTTGAAAGGTTTCTCAAACATCCTTCCAAACCATTTTAAACACCTTTCTGCTTCAAAAAATTCTTCAAAATTGTTGACAAAACTTCCTTTTATCATCTGAGTTCTAACACTTGAAGAAACATTCTTAGTGGAACATTTTCAATTTCAATTTGATACTAAAATATCAGTAGGAGAATACAGAGGTCTAAGTGTGTGGTTTTAGAGACTTATTATATCTGTTTAGCAGGGTAATTATATTCTCCTTGCATGAGCACAATGAAATGGCTACTCAGAGAAAACATTTTAGCTGCATCAGGGAGCTTTGGCTGCTTCTTTCCAGTTATTCTTAAAAAGAGAAAAAATTTTAGTTTATGTTAGACCTCGCATTTGCCCCTGCTTCCATCTGCCCAAACAGCACAAACTTTAGTAAGTTTACTAAAATATTTATTTGATGGTTTTGAAGGATTTCCACGGTTTATTATCTCCTCTTTATCCCCCAATTCTTCTGTGGACCTGGACAAACAAGAGAAAGGGAATCACACCGAGGGGAGGAAGTAGGGAGGAACAAAGATGACCACTATAAAACAGAAAAAACGGCAGGGGAGGACAACTGCATGCAACTCTATTTTGCATTCAGGTCTATAACCCTGATTTTTTGGGCTTCTCTTTGTGTTTACACTGAGTTTATCTGCAACTTTGTGACAACTTTTTTTTCGGATATGACCCTGTTTACTGAAAATCCTTGTGAGTGTCTGTTACAATCTCTTTGGAATTTCTCTTTTGCCTTCTCTTTTATCAGGCTCTTAAGGTTCTTCAAGAATTTCAGGAAAGCTCGTTTAGTCTTCCAAAATCCTTGTGACTTCATGCAAGGTTCCAGTGGTGACACTCCCAAGGAAAAATAAACTATAGCTATACTTGTGAATTCATCTTGTGTTGTTTTCAGTGTAACCTTTTTCAGCCGAAGAGTCTCACATAACATTTCCCTCTCACAAACAGCTTAAGATCGACCTCCTGACTGCTTCCAGAGTTCATCGTAAAAGAACGTGAGAGATTTAAAGCTCAGGTTTTAAACAATAATCTGGATTTTTGCTTTGGAAGTGTAACATATCTCAGTAATAAGCAGGATTTGGAGGACCATGCTTCTGAAGGACAGCTATCCTCAGTGGGTGTTACAAGGGTTTGGGGTAAGCAAAAGGTTAAATACCTTTATCACAGATGAAATCTGATAACCCACTGGTATCTTCCTATACATATCGTATCCTAGATCTTCGTGGTGGCCATTGAATTAGTAAAATAAAAAAAAAAGTTCTTTACAATATGTCGTACTTAAAACCAAGCACAATACATACGTGAGTTGTGACAATGATTTCCTGTCCATGAATTTCCTGTTATCTTTTGATAATATCAGGATGCTTGTGACCATGGTTGCACAGCAGGTGTAGGAAAAAAAGCGCTCCAGTTTTAAAAGCAGTTTGTATTACTGTTGACTACGACATTTCTCTGGTGTCTTTTTTCCAAGCCAGAACTGAAACTAAGCTATGTGATCCCGTGGAGGCTCCTGTGGCTCTTAGCTGCTTCACAACAGTTCTAGAGGCTGTCCATGGCAACAAACTTGTTCCCTGGGATGAGCATGCTTTATGCGTCCAGCATTACACAAAATTAACCAGCAAAACCAAGCAGCCGGGTTAAAACATGCTAGATAAACTTATTTATGTTATTATAATGTATTTATATATTTAATGGAGCCTCAAAGCACAATCTCCCTGACTGAACTCATGAACAGTGAGTAGCTCTCAGTAATTGCTTTTTCAAATCAAAAATGCTTTTTTATTTCTGAAAATTACCCAACACCATGGCTACAAACCACATTGTTTTAATGGTAAAATTAACGAAACATCTGGAACTGACAGAATTAGTCTGCAGAGCAGCAAGTGAACAGATGAGGAGACAGATTGGCATGGCTGTGAAGAAGCAAAGGCTGGGCCAGCCTGCTCCTACCCATCCAAGAGAGAATGAAGCTTCAGAAAAGCGATTCTCCTGGTCTCACTGACACACGTGATGCACACAGCAGCTACAGCATCTCTGTAGGCAATGCCACTTGCCCAGTGTGCTTTATCAGTATGGACAAACCTGTGTTTTGCAGTGCTACGTAGAAGATACTTGTTTACTTTTGTTCTTGGATTTCCACACCCACAATGCCAACACGAGCAGCAGCTAATTGCAGTCACAATGACAGAAGTCAGTCTGCGGAGAACCAGAAGGATTCCATTATTTTCCATTTATTTTATTTTCCATTCTGACAAAGCAAATTTTAGATTGTAATGACTTTAAGAACACTAATAAGAACAGTTAATTTAGAAATTATGGACCTTAGCACTAAAAAGTCACAAACCCAAGAGCTAGTGTTTATTCAAAGGGTCATTTTTGACTTTTAAGTGTTTAAAAACATAATTTAAATTGATATTTTACACAGTAAGAGACTTTAACTTACATTGTAAGTTTGTAGAGATAGATAAAAATAAAATGTTCCTTTGTTTTTATTTTTATAAAGCAGATCTTGGGACTTACTCTGTGATTCTTCTAGACCATATGGTATTCCTGGGTTTCAGATCACAGACAAAGGCAAAGAGAAATAAATTCTATTCTGGTACAGAGAATAGATAAAATACGATTAACCTATAGGGAGTATTAGAAAATAAAAGTTATCTTGAGTTTTTGGTGGGAGAGATACTTTTATAAAATTCCTCATGTTGAGTGAATTCTTCCTAATGTTCTGCAAGACTTCAAAAGGTTTACAACATTGACGCTAGACAAATTTATATGTATATTTTTTTTCATTTCAGAAATTTTTTTTTTTGTAAATCCAGGTATCTCAGGGACAACACTCCATGTTTATCTCCTAATGCCCTCCTACTGAGCAGGCTTTGCTAGCTTACTTGAAACCTTTATGCTGTGCCTGTCAAACCCAAAGTGCAAGGTGTCTGCTCTCCTGTGAGTTTTTACACCTGTTCCTTTATATGCATGAGCATGTACCAAGATCTTGCCTGACTGACAGCACCATTCCTAGCATGCACCAAATCCCTTCCAAAACTGACTTGGATAACGTGGGGACTCCAAGCAGCAGCCAGATCACCTGGCCACCAGTCTGTCCCTCAGGATTTAGGTACTGGGTTGAAAGCTTAGCCAGGTTTCCCCTCAGGGACTTGGGTGTGGTTCTGGTCTGTGATCCTGAGACCTAATAGCTGCTTCTATCTCCTCCAGCCCTTGATCCTGACTCTTGGATACATATCCCTCCACCCTGCCTGCTGTCTCAGCTTGTTCCTGCAGCTGAACAGCCAGACTAATCCTGCTCCAGCCTTCTTTGTTTGACAGCTCCATTTTGCAGGATGGATCTTGTAACCCTCAGCTGCATCTCCCCTTGCCAGCACTTACTGCTTGAATCCTAAATTTAGCTTGTATTAGCTTTTCATTGGCCTAAGGTGCTGTAGTATAAGGGACAGGTGAGAGCCTGAATTCCTTTTCCTCCATGGAAATTGAGTAAAAATATCGTGACTGAAAAGAGATCTGTGGTAAAAGCTCCTGGTGCAAAATTTGAGATGTAATGCTGTAGAGACCTAAGGAACTTACTCAGTTCCATCTGTTTCAGTCAAAGGGCATTGAGAAACAGATAAAAAGATCTGACTCCTGTGAAAATAAGACACTTATCTGACCCAAGCTTTCCTTGATAAACAGAAACGATAATAAAATTGTGTTTGCCATAAATGCTTCTTGGGGCTTTCACAGATTTAACTGGGCTTAACTGAATCATGAAAGACACTAAACATTTTCTTAATCTACTGCACTTAAAAGTCCCCAGATAGGCTGTTGCTTGCAGCAAAATGATCTGTCTGCTCTGAGCTTCTCTTTTCTCTGCACTCCATAATCTTGGTGTAAGGAAATGCAAGGTTGTGAATAGCCAGTGGATTCTGAAGTGATCAGGTAATGAGAATGAGTTAACATCCATTCTGTCTCGCAATGCCTTCTGTTTAGGTCTTTTACACATTTCAAAACCTAAATTTTCATGCAAGCAGACAAAAAGAACTGTTTTAAACTACTATCAATAGGAATACTTCTGTCTCAATGAACAGGAATGTTTAGGCTATACCCACTTTGTGTTTTTGCAAATATTGTTTAAAAAGGCAAAGAAAGGCTCTGAAAACCTGTGCTTGATTGTTCTTTGGGATAAAATTGCAGCACGACATCTTGCCTTAAGCTGCTTCAGCTGCAGCCTACGGTTGTCCACCCCCAGCTCAGAGCAGGTGGGGAGCTCGCTCTCAATTATGGTCTGTGCTTTGGTCCCTCATTCTTCACAGGAGGAAGCAATCTGTTACAGTCTATTCACATAGGATTACTTTTGCTATCTGGTCCAGATCTGCTGGCCAACAAGGCTGCGAATTCCGCTCCCACCACTCGTGCTGTGCACATCAGTGTGTCTGAGGAAGACGGGAAACCTCTGTGGAGCCAACGAGAGTTGTGGTGCCACTCAGCAGAATAGCAACAATGTGACACAGTCTTGCAAAAAAAATTGCAACTGTCCTTTCTAAAGGACGCAGTTGCTTTTTGTTTGTGATAGTCTCCTGTTTGGAGATGACTGACTGTTATTTGTACTGCCTATGCATTTGTACTATAGGTAGAAGAAGTTGAAGCTGAGCATGGGCTGAGCCGTGAGATGATGTTTGTTGCATACCTTTATTAAAACACCCTATAATTATGTCCTCACAGTGCTGAATTCAAAGAAAAAGTGCTTTTAAAATCTGCTATTTGATACCTTTAAAGCTTCTAAGCTCATGCATGTGTAAAAGTATTATTTTTTTTTAGTATACTGAAAGAACTCAAAATGGCAGGTTATTTCTCTTTTTGAGGAAAAAGGGATTTTTTCCTTAGGATAAGTGGATTTTGTCATTAAGAGCTAACAACTGATAAACAGGGGTGAAAATGGCTAGGACTGTGCAAGAAAGATATGTTTTCTAATAATTTATTCAATGATTCGTGCCAATATTCCTCAAAACATATTCAAGGAACTGTCAAACTGGATGAATACCTAAGCCTTCAATAAAAAACCCAAACCACTGAATAATTCGTTGATTAAAAATGTCAGAATTAATTCTAAAATGTTTCTAGCAAATGACATTAGTTCAGCTGTCTTGTAAAGTAAGACAATCAGAGCTTTTTCCATATCTTCTGAGAACAAAAACTGACTAATTCGGTAAATGGTTGCACAGATTTGGTTGTATTCCTTTGAGTCTAAACTGCATATTAAATTATGAATATTGTCATTCCTCTTGTAGTAGAGACTTGATATACTGTTAAAAAAGCTAAATAATTCATTCAATTAAAAACATGAAGCAAAATCTCTAAGGCTGTGGACAAATACCAATTCTTTTATGTTAATAGCAATATTTATGTGTTTATCACTAAACATAAGTAAAAATAAATATAAATTCCTAAGATCTACTGAGCCATTTTTCTTACAGATAGAGTGAAGTTGATACAGACACATTGTTGAGAATGGATACGATCTCTTTATTTGTTAATGCCAAATAAATAGCAAACTGCTTTTTTTTTCATATCAAGAAGAACCACTCTTCACTAATATTCTGAGTTTATGAAAACAGTTTCTTATGTGGCCCTATTGAGGCTGAAGAGAGACTGAGGAAGGAAGAGTAAAGTGCTTCTTTTGCTGTCTTCTACCCATTTTTTGGAATAAAATTCATGTGAGTAAGAGTATGCAGAGGGACTAGATGGGTTTAAGGTGGAGTAAACTGCAGAAAACCTCTGATTCTTTACTTCTTGAAGTCCACTGTGGCCTAAGGGTCCTGCAGGTTGACCTGGAGACCATTTTTCATTCCTTGTCCTCTCAGCAAAATCCTTTGAACAAAACGTTGAGGCTGTTTCTTTCTCTTTATTTTCTGCTGTGAGTTATTCTTCATAAAAAGGTGATAGAATGCAAAATGTTTCTCTTTCAGTGAGTGAGATAGTTCAAGATGTGACTTAGTTCAAGGGTTTAACTTATTTCTATCAGCCAAAAACAACCCAAGCCAAAGGAGCTGATGACAAATACGTGAGAAATCAAACATATTTGATGATAAGGACGTAATGCCAGAAACCTTTCATTGACTTGGTTCATCCTTATTCATGAACAGAGATGAGTCACAATCAGGCACTGGTTTGAACTCAGTTCAGCTTTTTTATTTTGTTGCCCACCTCTATTTCTGTCATACGGAATAATGATTTTCTAGCAGAATAATGAATTCAGTTTTTGAGTTTCTGATTTTTAAATTTCCTCAGTTGGGTTTGTTTTTCTAAGGATGCATTTGCTCAGCAGAGAAATTTTCAGATTCAATAGTTGCAGTTTCTCGAAGCAGCTGAAAACAGACTATTGTAAAGGAAAATCAGTGACCAATTTTGATGGGAAGGGCTGGTAACAACACTCATGTTGCCCATTCATGTAAAAGCATGGTTGAGGAATATCTTAGTGTTGAGTGAAGTGGTGCAAATTAGGCAGCTGATTTATACTTTGAAGAAATAATGCTATGCTGGAAAGGCTTGCAAGACCACTCATCTGTTATTGGCCTGACTCAATAAGAGAGTATTTCTCTCTCCAGAATGGCTCATTCTGCCCAACAAGGCCCGATTCAGTTTGTCCAAGTCAGTGTTAGTATATATATTTTCATAGTTAGGCTCTGACAGATCTGATGCTGGAAAGAAAAGAGAATCCCAGAAGCCATCCATCTATAAACATGTGCCAAACCCATATTTTCTACAGATAGGTCCTATGTGAAATAATACATTAATATTAGCACTTCTGAATGCCTTGATGAAAATTAGCTTGCACAATAAAAGTCAGTTTTTCTCCCCTGGCTCAACAGATGATGTTAATAGGAAATCTGTTTTCTGAATTAAAGACTTGGTGCAATGGAGGCCAGAAGCTGAAAGGCCAAGTGTTGGATGGTACTGCTTTATCTAGGACAGCTGAATGGTTTTGAAAATCTGATTTTCAGAGCTGAAGGACTGCCAAAAGCTGGAGGTCTTTGCATGCTACTCAGTCTCATTACTAAATACAGGGATTGCAGAATCACACTCTCTCTTGAGCTCACTCGGTATAAAAACATCTGCACCCTTTTTTCCTCTCTAAAGGGACATTGGCAAGTTGCTGAGGTTCAGCAGAAGCATAAGTCTTGCTCTAATTCCCTTTTCCATCACCATTTTAGCTGACCTGTAGTCAGTCACACCTGGGTAGAATGGAAAAAATCAAGGCTGGGATTCAATTTGGGCCCTCAATATAAATGGGTTTTTAAGAAACAATCAAATTACTCCTGTCTGTTTCAGGCACATTTACCTATTTTTTTTCTTATTATGTAAGAGAAATGACATTTTTTTCTGTCAAAAAGAAAAAAAAAAGCGTCAGATGAAGAGATGTTACCCTTTTTAGATTCCAGCATAACTGGTTCACAATTATGTTCTCCTAAAATAGTTGGGCTATTGGTAATTAACACTATAACAAGTGTAATTTCAAACCATTTAGCACAATTTGTGGGGGCTATGTTTTATGATGGCTCACTTCCATTCTACAACAGGAAACTCTGGAACTGTTTATTTTTCTTGTTCTATTCATCACAGTTTGTGCTTATACATCTATCAGAAAAAAACCCCAAGCCCCATACTTATTTAGTAACACGAAGATAGAGAACCGATGGGGCTTTTTTTATGGGAAAACATGTAAACTCCTTCATTTCATAAAGGACAGTATTAGCTGGGAATAAGATTTGCAGAAAGGAAAGGAGAAGAAAGAGCTGTAGCATTGTCAGTAAATGGTGTATTTTCAAATACAGTTTGAATCATAAAATAAGAAAAGGTGAGGATATTTCGCTTTCTAAGACAGAAAAACAATCTGACCTTTACAAAAGATATTCACACTACGCATTCTCAGGCCCTTTGATGCTTTGTTGATAAAACCAAAAGCTGTTTAGAGCAAATTAGAGTTATCTTGATTTTGAAGCAATTGAAAAGAGAACAGTTTGCAGCAGTGATAAAACAGACTTTCACTCTCCCAACCAAGGCCTTAGTTGTTTGAACTACAGTCTTTATTCCTTTCCTCTGTTTCTTCTGACCCAGTATTATCTCTTCTTCATCTTGTATTTTTGCACTACAGCTGAACAGAAAACTTTGCTGAATGGAAGAGGGTTTGTTTGGGACCACAGCTTTGTATTTCTGAAGGGATTTGTAGGCATCTTTATGAGGGCTGCTATATTTTTAGAAGTCCTCTCACTTCCCTATTAAACACAGGGCTGAACAATAGTAATTACTGCACAAATACTGAGGTCCAAAAGTGGTACCATTCACTTCAATGAAGAACTGCTGTGAAAGCACATTTGAAAAATAACCCGTGGTGACAAGGGCTGGGGAAGAAGGGAGAGAAACTGCAGTTCAAAGGGCTTTTTCTGAGGGAGCATAATTCATTCATGTGTGTACAAGATTCTTTTCCCTGTTGTTTGCATTTTCACTACAATAAAATAGGCCCATGGAAGTGCCTTGTGGGCAGAAAGTGAGTTCTTTAATGGAAAGGTTTATATGGCTGAAATAAAGAACGGCTGTGAAACAGGGTATTGCTGGGAGGCTGGAAATGAGCTGGATCAGCTAAGAGGGGATCAACTACACGAGGAGTTTAAGGGAGAATATTAACTGTGGGATCAGAAGTAGAGAGTAGCAGGGGCCAACAAGAGACCTGAGAGATGTAAACGGAGAGATGTCAAGGAGTGTCAGTGAAGACACTTTTGAAATGTCTTTTCTAAACTGGAGATTTCAGGGCTATCTTCTATCAAAGTCCCTGTGCCAGTGCAATGACAGTAAGGGACCACCAAGGTATTCAGGTGTGTGCTAATATAACCTCTATTTTGTTTGTAAATCCAATATTGCTTTGGTGGAGGTGAGCCCTTGTAGTGGCGTATTTTGATTATTTGCAAGCACTAGTTGCACACTGCAATGGAAAACCCTGTATTAATTTATTTCTTAGTTTATGCTTCTGCTCTTTCAAGACTGCTGCAAACTATGGGCTGTTGATTTTACTAAGCTTTTCTTTTTTTAAAAAATGAACATTTTCTTGAAAAGTATCACTCTTGGTTTTGCAAAAAAAATTTTTTTTCTTTTCCCTTTAATTTCTGGAGCTCACTGTCATTTTCTTTTAGATTATAAAAAGAATTAGTAAAGGAAGGAATGAAAGAGCAAAAGGAACATATGTCCTTTTGTCCCAAAATCTTAGGAATGTAGAAGATAGGACATTTGATACTGTTTTCACTCATTCTAGCATTTCACATTTTGTCTTTCTCTCATACTCTATATCTAGACCAAATTTTGTGCACATGCTAATACTGTCTCAAGACAGGGTCACTTGTTTTGCTAGACCATGTCATCATTGATGGCATTCCTGGCATTAGGAAAAAGAAAAGTGTCAATGGTTTTGCTCACATTTCCTTCAAGCAGGATAACTTTGTAGATCCGCCTTATCCATGTTTAGGCAGTGAAATAAAACCCATCAGAAATAATAAAAAAAAAAAGGTGCTAAATGGGAGCCCTATTTATAACTAGATTTCTGCCATTCGGGTTGGAGGCTCCATTCTCTTCCCTGGTGAGGTGTGGGTGTGCTAACCCAGCAGCTGAACCCAGTGAATGAGACTCTGATATTACAGGCACTTAGAAGAGATTTCCAGATTTCTAATGCACAAAAATAAAGCTGATGAGACTGTCATGACATAAACACTTAATTTCATCCTTAATACAAGCAGGAAATAAGACCAAATTTCAGATGTATTTCTCGAATTACTGTGGTTTTCTAAGTGCCCTTGAAATGTGTTGCATGTAAACAAACATATCCTCTGGGTTGGATAACCAGGCTAACACATGCATTCTTGATCCTTCCAAAGAGTTTCTTGCCAATATAAAATTGAATTCTAAAGCCCAGGAAAAGCTTAAGAACATATAATTTCAACAGATCTGCCTTTTTTTTTTTTTTTTTTTTTTTACTGAAATGAGAAATGCTGTCTGAATTGTTTATGATTTTAAACTTGCTTGGAAAAAACACACAATTTTAATTGAGGGTCAGTTTATTCTAACTCTAGTATGGGCCCACTCATCTTTACCACAGGAGGTCTTATCAGAGTTTGTGCTAAGCAGACAGCACCATACCAGAAACTCAGTTAACAGAGAACATTTTTATTTCAAGTATTTCATGAATGTAGATGTTTTCAACATTAGCTGGCAAAATCACTTCACATAAAATGTGCAATAATGCTACTACCTTCTCTAAACAAAAAAATGGTTGTTCTGTTTGCCTGTTAAGTCAGCTTTAGCAGTTCTTAGAAATGTCATTCATTAAATGTCAAGCTAATTACTTATAATATCAACCCTTAAAAGCAAACCTTTGTGGGTGCACTTTCAGAAGCCTTATTCTTCTCTATTCACAGTCTGTCTGGTACACTTCTAGTAAACAAAATGCACGTTTTTCAAATTATATGAAGCTGTTTGCTAAATAAGTGTCTTTGTTGAAAATATAGAAGGGTGTTTCACAATACTTTAATGACAGATAATGAAGAATCCATTTTTCATTTTAAATAACCAGGTTTAAAAATGTGCCTGTGATACACAACAAATGAGTTCTAGAAAATACTCTGTGTCTGGTAGTGACCAGTTCCACTTCTGTGGGTTAGCAGGGATTGGTTTTGTTGTTGCTGTTGAACCTGACACCAAAAGTACAATTACTGCTGATTCAATAGCTATTTCTATACCATGAATCATTGGATCTTACTTTGGCTGCTTGGCACTGGAAGTGTGCTACCAGCAGTAACTGCACTATTAGGAAGAGTAACAGACCTCCTTTTGCTGAGAAAAAGAGGTTAGAGTAAAGAAAACAAATTTCAGTGTTCCGAATCCTTTGTCTGCAGCAACATGTAAATCAATAAAAATGAAGTGAAAGCACAGATTTCGTAAACCAGTAGAAATAAAAGAAACGGACTGAGAATTTCTATACTATTTAGATTACAAAAGGAGAATTCTTGCATTTGAAAACTCTTAACAAGCCCTGAGGTAGCCCAAGAATATTTCTGCAAGAGAAAATGAAGATGAGCACCGTCATGGTGTGTTAGTTAAATCTAGTTTACGTAGGTAACCTAAAGTAAAATTGCAGCAGTCCAGAGGAGCTAGGATAGGGTGAAAGCTGGATTGGAAGTGACAAAGAGTGAAGCTGGGAGATGAAAGAGTTTGGGAACAGAAACAGTAATTTTTGTGTAGGTAGCTGCTGTACCTACATGTGGGTACAGGCAGTTCCTGCCCCAGAAAGTTTGCGTTCTACGCATCAAAAATGATGAGTAAAACTAATGCATTCACAAAATAGACCAAAAACTGAAGATAAAAACTCAGACTTTAGAAAAAAAATTGACTGATAAAGTCCAATAAATGTCAGAAAATTTGGAAAGGTATAAAAATATTAATTTACTGTTTTAAAAAATTTGATTCTGATTCACTGGTGCCTGGAAGTTCAAAGGGTTATAAACATTTTTTTTTTCCCCAGCAATTTATTTTTGATATTGCTGGTATTTATTAAATTCTCAGGCTCCAAGGTAAGTAGTGTTATGCATAATGTAAAAGCATATTGCCAAGCTGTGGGAATATGCAATTGGAGCAGAGAGCCCAATGTATGGGGAACTCTGAATGTCTGTGCATTAAGATATTTACTTGTGACCAATATACTGCTCCTTTATCTATCATACCTAAGTGTCTCAGATACTTTTCAAATATATTTTCTCATCTTAGAGGAGGGATTAATGCCAATACTGGCGATAGCCAGCATTCTGAAGTATGTCCTAAATGTTCAAGGTTTTTAGAAGTGACTCAAATAACTGAACTTTTCAGTGGATTGCCTGACTTAGGCATTCACAGACAGAGTTAGAAGTTGTAAAATCCCTCCCACTAAACAGAAGTGTACTTCACCAAACAAATAAAAAAGTGCAATAGAAAGATAAAGCTTTAAATGCTGTTCTTCCTCACATGTAGAGGCTTAATGCAATTTATCTCCATGGTTCCTAATGGTATGGTGAGACTGCTCCATGAAATATAGAGCAGAATTTTCTGTGGTGTGGCATGCTTTGTTTGTTTGCTTTTGCAAATGTATCCTAGGACGTCATTCAGTCCTGAGTAACTCAGTAGTTAGGGAACTCATCTCTCCTGGTAGCAGCCATAAGACTCCCATCAGTTCCCTGCAGGAATTACAATTATGTTACATTAGAGAGAATGTTGAATCTAGCACTCTATGAAGGAAAATCCTACACTGGCAGAGGTTGCAGAAGGCATCTGAAAGTAGGAAAATTGATGAGCATGGCCTGGCCCTAAGCATTCCATCACAGAATTCTTTACATGGTCATTTTTCCCTAACGTTTTTCATCTTTTAACATTAGTGAATACTTGACAGATTTTTTGTCGAGCTTGGGTAGAAGGCTGAGCTCTCATGTGCTATTAAATATAAGTGCTGTGAGCAGTAGAAAAAGAGGAAGTATAATATAGCAAATGCAGAAAGAATTAATGAAGCTTCTTCATAAAAAGCCAATGCAGCCTCATCAGAAATATTGTGCAGTCCTGGTCACAGCATTCCAAAAACACGTGGCAGAAAGAGGGTGGCTTCTTTAAAGTCCAAGGTCTTGACAAAATTTACCTGCATAAAGCTTCAAAAAAAGAATACTGATTATAGTACAAAAAAAGGACATTTAAACGGGTACCTATGGCTTAGTGTTGTGGTTTAACCCCAGCCAGGAGCTCACTCACTCCACGTGCTGGGATGGGGAAGAGAAACAGAAGAGTTCAAATAAATAACGTGAAGTAATTTGGATAAATGACACATTTTCATGCCTTTATAGCAATTTTAGCAAATATTTTATGAAAAATACTGAACAGTGCAGAGATTACAAATTCTCAAATTCATATAGTTAAAATGAGGTAAAGTTCAGAAAACAACAGAAAAATGTAACAAAACTTTATGCATTTTCTACACAAGATTTAGAAACTGTATTATTTTGAGGTAAGATTAAATGTTAAGAACAATTTAAAGTAGCAAGCAGCTGGTGGAGGTAATTTGCCTACTAAAAGTTTTCTGTTTGATCTTACAGCTGCATAAATCCTATAATTTAATAATATAACTGTAAACGTTTTTTAGCCTGTTTGAAAACACTTGTGAAGACTGAAGGGCTGGCAAGAAAAAATTGGAAATTTTATTTTCTATTTAAATATCATTTTTTGTTCTCAAAATATAAATGTCTAACTTTGTCTAGCTTTGACACAGTGGAAGTCCTGGAGAGCCTAGATAAAACAGGTTACCTCTTGCCTAGAGAGGCACCTGATCATTAAGTTTAAACTAAAACTCTTTTTATTTCTTTGAAGTAAGTTATTTCTAATCTGGCATCAAAATGCCTGACCTTAATCTTTCGTTAAATAAAGAGTTTCTTGATGTTTAATTTTGCTTGATGTTAAGGATGAGATAAGCATGGAATACTACTTCCATAGAAAGAGCAAAGTGTCATGAGCAGACATTGCTGAGAAGCTACATCCCAGGGTGAGTTTATGGAATTTAGGGAGTCAGAGCATCTCCTGCTATACTGCAAACACTTGCATCAGGACAGGGGCTGACTTTACTCTGCAGTGCTTATTGAAAAGTGCTTTTAGCAGATGTAAGCCACCACTTCCTCAACAGGGAGCAAATGACTGAGAAATATATGTCAACTTTAGGCAAATCCTGAAGCTCTACAGCTGAAATGTTCCCCCCCCCC